>OX638382.1:23993599-24362097 GCA_951813785.1 Criorhina ranunculi | reverse complement strand
AGACAAATAGAATAGAACAGCGGAAAAAGTTTTATCATTGCGAACCGGCAAACACGTTACAATATCTTTGAAATACTGCAGATGCATTTTTGAGCCCAAAAGGCATGCGCAAAAACTCAAATTGACCTAGGGGTGTAACAAACGAGGTGTATTTCACTGATTCTGGCGACATTTTCACGTGGTGAAATGCACTTTTCAAATCAAGAAGAGAAAAATACTTCTTACCACGCAATTGTGTCCAAATGATCCTCTATTAAAGGAAGTGGAAAATTATCTTTTAAGGTAATATTATTTAATTGTCGAAAATCGATACATAACCGCAATTCTCCTGATTTTTTCCTCACTAAAACAATTGGTGATGCA
Source organism: Criorhina ranunculi (assembly GCA_951813785.1). Taxonomy (NCBI): domain Eukaryota; kingdom Metazoa; phylum Arthropoda; class Insecta; order Diptera; family Syrphidae; genus Criorhina; species Criorhina ranunculi. Next base: position 24,361,734 of record OX638382.1, on the reverse strand, counting down.
AAGGGAGAATTGCTCTCACGAATTATTTTGTTAGAAAGCAAATCATCTAAAATTGTTTGTAACTCGTGCTTATGCGCATAGGGCAGCCGTCTTGGAGCACAATTGAAAACCTTATTCGCATCTGTTAGAACAATTTTCATTGCATGATCCTCACACTCACTTAATAAAACATGATTTTCATTGTAAATATTATTGTTTGAATTTCATTTGCTTCATTTTCAGATTCGCTATCGTCACTGTTTAAAAATTCTTTAACATTTGCTTTATCATTTTCTAGAATTAATTTAATGTTGCTTTTTTGCAAAAAATCTCTACCTAAAATTATAAAATTTTTCATTGTATCGTTTTTCACTACATATAGACATAAATTCACATGCATGTTATTAAACTTAATTTTACACAATACTTTACCAAACATAACTAATTTGCTGTTGTTGATACCATTGAAGTCTTGCGGTGAGGTTTCTATCGCTGTCATCAAATATGCTGGAACATATTTCTGCTGAACAAAGCTTATGGGACTGCCGGTGTCTATTATAGTCATCGCTCTCATCGTTGTATTAGCTGCTTCAAACTCGTTGTTTACGAACTCATATTCGAAGGTGCCATGGAAGTCTTTTAAGAACGATGGTTGTTTGTTGACTGATTCGTTCTTCTGGAGCATCAGCACAGCTGTTGATTGTGGACAGTCTCTGATAAGATGCCCCGTTTTCCCACAACGAAAACAAGACCCTCTGTCTCTTCGCGGCTTAGGACAATTGGTGACGATATGCCCTACGTCATTACAGTTGAAACACTTGACAGTGGAATTGTTCCGTACATGAGATGTTGATTTCAGATGCTCTTTGATGATGTAATTGATGACGTCTTGTTCCTCGATGTCAGCTGTACTGGCAATTTCCTGCATACTTAGCACGTATTGCTGGTAGTTCTCTTCCCTTTGCTTTTTGCGATTGCGTAATGCGTTGTGTATGTCAGAAGCTGTAGAATGATGGTGGAATTCGCTGAGTAGGGCTGATTTTAATTCACTCCACGATTGGCATTGCGTTGAACTCAAGAATAGTCTTGCTGTACCTCTTAGTAATTGTTGAGCGTAAATGAGGCACTTTGACTCCTCAAACTTATATATATATTTGGAGTCGTCGAAGGCCTTAATCCATCTCGTGATAGGAAAATTGTCATCACCCGAAAAAGTTGGTAGGGATTCCTCAATGTCCCTGAAACTTACGCTCTCAGTTCTTGTTGTCGTCTCCAGTGGGTCATTTAGTTCAGCAAGTCTCCTCTGCAATTGGCAAATCTCTTCCTTTCTCTTCACCACTTCTCGTAAGGTCTCCAACTGCTTCGTTACTAGGGTGTTCTCCTCTTCAAGCTCTGATGAACTCTCGTCAATATTTATTTCATTAAGAACACAGGTGGGAAAGAAGTCCTCGATTTGGGCATAAGTGAGTTGCTCGATTGCCTGCTCCAATCGAATTTTAAGCGCTGATTTCAATCCACATGTAGCCAAATTCATTTCACCAAGTTTGTCTTTTAGCTGAGGTACAGTTGCCATCTGCAAAAACCTCGTTGCGCGGTCTGCCATCTTATTAAATTTTTTTTTTTTTTTTATAATTCACCAACTTAATTGAAGTTTTGCATACACAGCAAACACTTAAAAACACATAACATAAAGTTCCATAAAATAATTAAACTTGACTCAAAAATTATAACTTTGATACAGTAATCCCACTTCTGATAGTTGTAAGACGGGCAGGACGATAAAAAGACAAAGACGATGTGACTTGTACGAACGCTTTATTGGAACTGTTTCATATAACATTTTTAGTCGAGTACATAATAAAATTAAAAACAAGTACATGCATTAAAACTGTGTTATCCTTCGATCTTGGAATACATTTGGGAATACATAAGTAAATAAGCAAAAATGCAGGCGCACGGATCTAGGATGACGATAGATGGTTTCATTTTAACTATAGTATGATTCTTACAATCAGGAGCAGCGAAGCACGGCAGCGAATCTACTCGGTGAGTTTGCTGACATATTTGCGTTACAAGATGGGGACCACGGCCGAACACACTTAGTACAGCACCGCATAGACATCGGGGATGCTAGACCGATTAGACAGCCTGCCAGGCGACTCCCATTAGCAAAGCAGACAGAGGTTGCGGAGATGGTTTCGTGGATGGAGAAAGAAGGGCTTATTGAAAGTTCCCAGAGCCCGTGGGCATCGCCTATTGTACTAGTCAAGAAGAAGGACGGCAGCACCCGATTCTGCGTGGACTACCACAGGCTGAATGATGCTACCAAAAAGGGTAGTTACCCTTTGCCCCGGATCGATGACACACTGGACACTCTCTCTGGAGCTCAATGGTTCTCCACTCTCGATCTAAAGAGCGGCTATTGGCAAGTGCAGTTTCACCCAGAAGACCGCGAGAAAACCGCGTTCACTGCCGGAAATGGACTGTGGGAGTTTACAGTCATGCCATTTGGATTGTGCAACGCTCCGGCAACTTTCGAGCGTCTGATGGAACGCGTCCTGCATGGACTAACCTGGAAAACCTGCTTGGTGTATCTGGACGATGTCATTGTGATGGGAAAAACGTTTGCGGAACAACGAGACAACCTAAGGGAAGTCTTCAAACGCTTACGCAATGCCCACCTGAAACTCAACTCGAAGAAATGTGCGCTCTTTAAACGCGAAGTGAAGTATCTAGGTCACATTATTTCGTCAGAGGGAGTGTAACGTGTTTGCCGGTTCGCAATGATAAAACTTTTTCCGCTGTTCTATTCTATTTGTCTTTATTTAATCTTTTCACAAACTACTGATTATCTTTTATTTATTTCAACAACATTCAACTCTTTAAATCCAATTATTCACAACTCTTTTATTCTAAACAACTTAAATAATTAATCTCAAACAAATTCTTCTGTAATTTTAATTCACTATCAAAATCTCTATCCAAATCACTTTTCAACTGTATCTCTACTAAATCTCAAGTCAACTGTCTCACTATTAAAATCTCTACTCAAACTTTACTTCACTGACATCTCAATCGGAGTGTGTCTCTGCCGTCAAAGCTCGTCGTATTTATACCCGAGATACGAATCTAGAATCTTCCTTCCTGGCGACGATCTTACCATCTAGTGAGATTTCGATAGTTCTGGAACGTGCCTGAGGTATGTACTAGAAACTTCGCGAAGGTTTTGACAATTGCTAAATTGACCTTAATTCAGCACTACTCCCCACTAGATGTCGCTGATCGATATTCTAAATTCCGACCCATCAGCTTAATGTCGCTAATACAGTTGATATAACAATTCCACTAAATGTCGCTAATGCAGTCGATATTACAATATTGTAATATCGACTGCATTAGCGACATTTAGACATTTTGAATATAGACTGTATTAGCGACATTTAGACATTTTAGATATCGATCAACGACATCTATTGGGGGATTAGTGCTAAATTTAAGTGCATTCAGCAATTATAAGAACCTTCAGGAATTTTCTAGTACTTACCTCAGGCACGTTCCAGAACTATCGATATCTCACTAGATGGCCAAATCGTCGCCAGGAAGGAAGATTCTGGATTCGTATCTCGGGTATAAATACTACGAGCATTGAGAGCATGGACACAGTTGACTTGAGATTTATTAGAGATACAGTTGAAAAGTGATTTGGATAGAGATTTTAATAGTGAATTAAAATTACAGAAGAATTTGTTTGAGATTAATTGTTTAAGTTGTTTGGAATAAAAGAGTTGTGAAAAGATTAAATAAAGACAAATAGAATAGAAAGGAGGAAAAAGTTTTATCATTGCGAACCGGCAAACACGTTACAATATATTTACCTAATTTTTAAAGATCTTATAAAATCTGGTAAACTTTTAGTTTACATTGATGATCTTTTTATTGCGTCAAAAACAAAAGAGGATCATTTTGAGATTTTAGAAGATGAACTGCAGATTGTAGGAATGCATAATTTACAATTACGTTTGGACAAGTGCTTGTTTATGTTGAAAAAAATAAAGTACTTGGGATATGAAGTCTCAGCGGATGGGATAGGGCCAAATGCAGATGGGTTACGTGCAGTTAGAGAGTTTCCAATACCTACGAATTCAAGATCTTTGCACTCTTTCTTGGGCTTATGCTCATATTTTCGCAAGTTTATTAAAAACTTTTCCATCATTGCAAAGCCTTTATATGATGGTTTAAAGAAGGATACTAAATTTGTTTTTGGTGAAACAGAATTATCCACTTTTGAAATGCTTAAGAAAATACTCCTAGTTGCACCATTACTCAGTATATATAACCCAATCGCGGAAACTGAGCTGCACTGCGATGCAAGTAGCTTGGGATTCGGGGCAGTCTTATTACAGCGTCAGGAAGACAAACTTTTACATCCAATATTTTTCTTTTCTAAGCGAGCTACTGCCCAAGAATCAAAATATCACTCTTATGAACTTGAGACCTTGGCGATAGTATGTGCACTCAGACGATTCAGGATTTATTTAGCTGGAATTAAGTTCAAAATTATTACTGATTGTAAGTCATTAACACTGACTCTTAGTAAAAAGTTATTGAATCCTAGAATCTCTCGCTGGGCCTTAGAACTCCAAGATTTTGTGTACAAAATAGAACACAGGGATGAGAACAAAATGGGCCATGTGGATGCGCTCAGTAGGTGTCACAATATTTTTGTAATCGAATCTGAGTCATTTGAATCCGCACTTGCAGCTTCGCAACAGAGGGATGCAGTCATAAGACGATTAGTCAAGATGCTGGAGGAAAGAGAAAGTCCTTGTTATGAATTAATAATTGGTCTTGTCTACCGTAAAATTAACAATAAAGTTTTGTTTTATGTCCCAACCCAAATGGAAAGGAATGTGATACAGACTCACCATGATGCTTTGTGCCACGTCGGTGTCGAGAAATGCTACAATTTTCTGAAGAAAACTTACTGGTTTCCTTTCATGAAAGCAAAAATTAAAGACTACATAAGCAGTTGCTTAAGATGTATCCATTTCTCACCACTGACCGGCAAGAAGGAGGGGATTTTGTATAACATTCCCAAAGGTGACAAACCTTTTGAAACTATTCACATTGACCACTATGGTCCTTTGCCTTCATCAGTCCGAAACCTTAAAAAATATATATTCTTAGTTGTTGACGGATTTTCCAAGTTCACAAAACTTTATGCCGTCAAAAATACTAGCACTAAAGAGGTTTTGACGTGTTTAGAATCATATTTTTCAAGTTATAGCAAGCCTACTAGAGTAGTTTCCGACAGAGGGAGCTGCTTTACGTCTGATGAATTTTCGAATTTTTGCAGCGACTACAATGTGCAACATATTAAAATTGCCACAAGTTCACCTCAGTCCAATGGACAAGCGGAGAGGATAAATAGAAGCCTCACCCCGATGTTAGGAAAAGAAAGTGAGATGGAACCAGGCTTGTGGACGAAGTATCTATGTAAAGTCGAGTTTGCTCTTAACAATGTCGAGAACAAGAGTACTGGATTTACTCCCAGCGTATTGCTATTTGGTGTTAGTCAAAAGGGTGTAGTAGTTGATAAAATTCGGGAGCACGTAGAACAAAATGTCATCAAAGAAGAGCCAAGAAATCTAGAGTTAGTAAGACAGGAAGCACAAGGGAAAATCATTTGCAGTCAGCAGGTGAATAAAGAGTATTTTGACAAGCGACACAAAACCCCATACCCTTACAAGGTCGGTGATTACGTCATGCTTAAAAACGTTTTAAACACTCCCGGTATAAATAAAAAGCTGATGCCAAAATATAAAGGGCCATACCAAATTCTTAAATGTCTAAGTAATGATAGATACCTTATTGAAGATTTAGAAAATCTTCAAATTTCGAGAATTCCGTACGAAGGAATAGCCTCCCCAGAAAATATGAAACCCTACAAGTTTTTTTAACACATTCATTATCACACATACTATACAATGCACATACACACGTATCGATTTTTGATTTTCATCTATCTAAATGTTATGACTTAATTTAAAATATAATGTATCTACCAGTTATAGAATCTTTGTAATATTTTCAAATATTATGTATCTTGAGCTTGAAATGCAATCTTTTAAGTATATGATTTAATTTATGCATGTATTCAAAATTTCAAAAGTTTTATTCAATTGCTTGTTTCTTTGCTCGTAATTTCATTACCTAAATGACTGATAAAATGTACAAGTGCATGTGCATGCGATAAATCGAGGACGATTTGTTTTCAGGATGGTCGATCTGTAAGAATCATACTATAGTTAAAATGAAACCATCTATCGTCATCCTAGATTCGTGCGCCTGCATTTTCGCTTATTTACTTATGTATTCCCAAATGAATTCCAAGATCGAACGATAACACAGTTTTAATGCATGTACTTGTTTTTAAGTTTATTATGTACTCGACTAAAAATGTTATATGAAACAGTTCCAATAAAGCGTTCGTACAAGTCACATCGTCTTTGTCTTTTTATCGTCCTGCCCGTCCTACATGATTAAGTTCACAATGTTGAAAGATGGTCTTCCGTTGTTCCGCCAATCTGTATGACGGAACCGGCTTCACAGGCTCCTCTTCGGTTGCTGCTGAGATCGCGGGAATCGGTACGCATTCTCCAATCACTTCCCCTCGCTTTAATTTGACGCTGTAGTTTTTCAGGTTCATGAGCCTTACTGGTACCATGTTGTTCTTTGGTTCCATAAGCATTCTTCCCACGATGTAGTTCTGGGAGTCTTTTTGGTTATCTGGCTCTATAAGGAAGAATCGATGGTTCCCAGGATCACCCTCCAAATTTGTCCAAATTACTGTCTCTGCAGAAGGTGGCAAAATTTCGTCCTTGCTGATTATTGACCTGAGATTAACTGTGCCTTTGTTTCCGTACACCATAGGAATCTCCACATGTCGATACCTCAGCACCTGCATTCCGATGTCCAGGATGATCTTGTGTGCTTCCGAAAAGTCCACCCAGATGATGCAGTCGTCGCAAATGTCAGCCACCAGGAACACGTGTGAGAATGTTAAGCCTGCCATTTGTATTCTCAGGCGAACTTCTCCGTAGACTTTTGCTGATTCTCCTGTCGCTGTCCTCAGGCAGTAGCAACTGGTGTTGTGTAGCCATGAATTCCGGACGAGATCCCTCCTTACGATGGAAGCCGTGGCACCGGTGGCTATGGTAGCCACGCACTTGTTGTTGGCCATAATTGCTTCCACGGTCAAGCATTTGTTGCATCGCTTGGTTTGGGAGACTTGGATGGTGGTTCTGGGGCCATCGATTATAGAAACCAACTTCTGCCCCGCGAAGTTGGCTCTTAAGCATTTCCCGAGTGAGAAGCTTGACCAGCAGGACGGGTGTTATCCCCGCTGGATGCTTCTTCGTTGCTTCCGTTTCTTCGTGGTGCTCTGCACTGCCGTTGTAGATGTCCAATCTTGTTACAATTCCAGCAACGAATCGTCCGTTCTGCAGTGTTATTTTGGCGCTCGACGTCCACTCTCTGGCAGGAGCATTCTTCGGTGATTATTTCCCTGACACGATGAATTCTCTGGGAGGCCTGATCTGCTACCTCCATTGTCAGAGCAAAAGCCAAAGCCTCAGCAAGTGTTTTCTTTCCAGCCATTCGTACAGCCATTTGTAGTTTGTCGTCGGCAATGGCTTGGATAAACGCTTCGGTTGCCATCTCGTTGATGATCTCCTTTCCAGTATTGGGGTAGGACAGATGTGCCAGACGTTCCACATCTGCCTGTAGCTGCTGCAGTGTCTCCCCCTTCATTTGAGCCCTTCGGCGCAACTGGACCCTGTACACTTGTTGCATGTGGTCATCGCCGAATCGCATCTCAATGGCCTTCACTAGCAAACCGTAGTCGCGATGTTTGTCGTCCGCAAGAGTTTGGAGTAGTTCTGCGGCTGAACCTCGAAGTGCAAGTGTGAGTGCAATCGATTTTTCTTCCTCGTCCCAACTGTTGGCCAATGCGGCGGCTTCAAATTGTTTCTTGTATATCGGCCATGATGTTTGACCATCGAATACCGGGGGCTGCATCTCCTTTCTTCTCGGACCTTCGATTGAACTCACACGAAGTTTTTGCCTCTTCACACCGTCGAGTTCATTGGTCAGATGTTTGAATTGTTTTTCCATTTCTTCGTACTGACCTCCTAATTTCACTTCCAATCTCTTTTCGACATCTTCTATTTGCTGGTCGAATTTGACCTCTAGACTCTCGAGAACATGCTTTTGGTCTTCGAGCTTGGTATCGAGAGAGTTCCTGGACTCATCGAATCTGGCATCGAGCTTGGCGTCCAGAGAGTTCTCGAAATGTTTGCTCTGCTCATCGAGTTTGGCGTCCAGAGTGTTCTTCTGTTCGTCGAACTTCTTATTCTGTTCGTCTAGCTTGGCATCTAGAGAATTCTCGAACATTTTACTCTGCTCATCTAATTTGGCTTCCAGAGAGCTCTTCTGTTCGTCGGACTTCTTATTCTGCTCGTCGAACTTTTTGCTCTGCTCATCGAACCTTTTGCTCTGCTCGTCGAACTTGGCGTCTATTGAATTCTTCTGTTCGGTGAGCAGTTTCATAATCGCGGCCATGTCACTCGTTGCGCTTACATTCTCCTCCTCCTCTACGTCAAATAGCTCAATTTCGGGGTCTCCACCGTCTTCTAACACAGCATTCTGCGGCCGGAGCACTAATTCGCTTTTCAGCCCACTGGTCTGAAGATTTCTCTTACTCAGCTCTGCTTTTAACTGGACCAGGGACAGATTTTTCAATTTGCGACCCATTTCTATTCAAATTTCAAATACCGTTTAAATTTCACCACTGTTCTTTTTGTTCCGAAACTGTTTCTTGAACGTTTTTATCACTCCGAAAAAGTTGTATCCCATTTCTGACACCAAATGTAACGTGTTTGCCGGTTCGCAATGATAAAACTTTTTCCTCCTTTCTATTCTATTTGTCTTTATTTAATCTTTTCACAACTCTTTTATTCCAAACAACTTAAACAATTAATCTCAAACAAATTCTTCTGTAATTTTAATTCACTATTAAAATCTCTATCCAAATCACTTTTCAACTGTATCTCTAATAAATCTCAAGTCAACTGTGTCCATGCTCTCAATGCTCGTAGTATTTATACCCGAGATACGAATCCAGAATCTTCCTTCCTGGCGACGATTTGGCCATCTAGTGAGATATCGATAGTTCTGGAACGTGCCTGAGGTAAGTACTAGAAAATTCCTGAAGGTTCTTATAATTGCTGAATGCACTTAAATTTAGCACTAATCCCCCACTAGATGTCGCTGATCGATATCTAAAATGTCGCTAATCCAGTCGATATTCAAAATGTCTAAATGTCGCTAATGCAGTCGATATTACAATATATATGGATGACATAAGGATTTAATTTTTATGTTATCATGCTCTGAATTTTTTCTACGAATATCTGGTCCCTGAATTATATCCTTTACTTGAACTTTTTCTGGAAGCTTTTTTTTTATTCCTTTGCTGGTATTCCTAACATCATATTCTAAATCTTCAAGTTTTGAAATTTCGGCCATTTTTTGAACTATTGATTCATAATTAATTTATTTACATCTATTCCCAATTTATAAACAATTTTCTTATGATTGTATGTTTTTGAAGGGCTAATTATAAGAATATCGCCGTGGACATGTAATATTTTTTCTTGTAAAAGATGAGTCTTCTAATTTTGAAAATCTTCTTTGGAAACATTTTCCTCATTCATTTCCAAAAGAAGTGATGTATGTATATCGTAAAAATAAATCATCTAAGTAAAATATATTTTCCTTTCCTACTACTTCTTGAAATATAAAGCAGAAAGGTCTTCGAGCGCCTGCTCATGATTATTTCTAAGTGCGTGCCACTTTCCTTTTAGCTTATTTTTCTCAAACTTCTTTAATATTTTGTTTGGCAAATTGTTCGCAAATTGGGTGATATGCAAAAGTATTACCATCCTGCAGTTTACTCAATAGTTTTGAATCTTCCAAAACTTCAGCAAAATTCTTAATAAATAGCGTTATATAAGGTGATTGTTTGAGACATTGAAGTATACTGTCTACCCTTTCCTATTTTTTTCCCTGTTTGTGAGCAAAATATACATGGAATTCTGTTATCACTAAAATGTGCTGAAGCTGCATTTGACGACGGCTCCATTGATTCGAGATCTACCTGTAATATTATTGAGACACTTGTACCTTCTAATACTTGCTCCTCTTCAAAAAAGTCGCAGAGGTAGATGGTTAAACCTATGCCAAAAATTTAATGACGAGTTTAGAATACTTTTGCATACACTATCAATCAATTTTTTTTTGTGGGAATACAACTCAAGAAAGATAAAAACACTTGTGAAAATAGAATTTGTGTATATTTATGAAAATCGTGCACTTACAGTTTGTTTTTGTTGCATCTCTAAAAATTATTTTTTATACTTTGGTTTCAACACCGTTATTTTATGATAACACTGCACATGATATCCCATATCATGGATCGACTCAGGTAGAAGTTCGATTTCGCTATACTTAAACTTACATATAGAAGTTGAACGGTCGGTGATTGAAGCTGAACGTGTTTTTTAACATCGGTCCGGTCATAATTCAGTCAGCCGTCCATTCTAGACGTGTTTCTACTCCGCTCCCGGAACGAAAATTAATAATTACCGTTTTCCCTTACGCGTTTTTCGTTAAACACATTTTTTTTATTTTTATTTTTGTTTCTGTCGTATTCACTGAATTCATTTCTTCCCTGTCGTTTTTGTCCACCTCGCGGATCTGGTGTCACAACAATTAGTGCCAATAAACCAGTGGCAACAAATCGCTGACCCTTTCTGTTTTTGTTTTTCTCTCATTTTCATTGTGTCGTTGTGTGTCTGACCTACTCTAAGTATGGACAAATTATGCGGTAACCAAAATTGTGCCGACAGCAACAATGCTGAACTGATAGCCTGCAAGGGGTTATGTGGTAAATCCTTCCATCCCATTTGTACCGGCATCAGTAAAAGATCGGTAACATATATAAAATAATTCACGAACAACTACTTTTTCTTTTGCGATGAGTGCAAAGAAATCTCACTCTCGCATATCATGCTCGCGATAAAATGTAATAATGACTCTACAAACTCCCTACTAAACCAACTCAAGCTTTCACTAAAGAAAAAGCTTCAGCAACTCTCCAAATTTGACGAGATCATCAAGTGCGTTGAGGACCTAAATAGTGCTACCGAGTGTGCTAGTGACCTTAACACCGGAAAATTTAATAGGATTGACAAGCAACTCGCAGCATTAAATAAATTGGCCTCAATTATTTCCCGTGACGCTATAACAAAACCATAACTAAAAGCAGAGCTCGCAAAAACCTCCGGCCCTCTCTCTCTATCCTTGTCGCTCGAATGGAGGAAATTAAGTCATCCCTACGCAACTCAAATCACGAGGACCTGCTACCAATGAACGAATCCCTGTCGAACCAGTCCCATCACCTCGAATCTCCCGTTTCTTATATGGCGGAGGCGGACCATATGAAACGAATAAAAGAGATCGAACTTCACCTCAGCTCTTTGAGAGACGAGTCGACTTCGACTAGGCTGGCCGTCGTTCAAATCGGGGATGAACTTAAATTCACATCCAGCAGGCTAGACTTAATCTCCGATGACAAGCAACCATCTTATAACAAATCCCTTCAAGAGGAGCTTTTTCTTGCCATTGATCCCGAACCAACACCACCCACTCCACCTGCGGTACCAGTCACACATGATAGACATGGTTCACATACATCGCCTGCCTCTGTATCTCCTGCCGTTATCCCAACCGTAGCTTCAGCAATTCAAAAATTCGGAACGCTCTGGTTTGTTGCCGAATGGAATAGGAGAATCGAAAAACTTCACTCAACTGCCAACAACAAAGAGCTCGCTAAAACCCACACCTCCCAGGACAATATAGTGTGCACCCCGTTCTTCCTTAAAGGCGCCCCCAAAACTGCCACCGAATCCTGGGTCTGCAATTTCTTCAAAAATCATTTCTGCATCACCGGTGTAAAATGCCTGCCGATCCTTCGAGTAAGGCCCAACAAGTCCAGCTGTTTTAAGGTAATGATTCCTTCGAAATATGCTTGGCTTTTCAACTCTCCTTCGCTCAAAATCGGTAAAATTACGATGACCACTTGGACTGATAAGATAATTAATAAATCTTAGCTTAATACACATCCTCCTTCCCTTATAAGTAATAAGCCGGATAGATCTACTAACAGACCCAATTCCTACCGCAACTCCAATAAATCTACCTTATCTCTCCTCCCCCCAACTCAACTCGACCCCGCTAATAACCCTAAATCTGACTCCCATTGGTTGCAGAATGGGCATCTTCCCCGACTTCAAGTACAAAACTGCCATGAACCGCGTGTCGTTCGACCTCTCCCCTAGCTCCTCTTCAACATCTTACAAAACTCCAGCCACCAAGAACCCCCCGCCTCTCAGTTACCCTAGTTTCATTCACACACACTTAACCCAACCCCCTCCGTATTGTCTGTCCCTCCTTACACCACCCCTAACAACACTACCATACCTTCACAAGCCTGCGTCGCTTACTCCACCATACCAGCATCCCCCTTCTTAGATCCACTGCTACCTCCTACTGTCAAACTTACTAAACAGTTTGCAGATTCTGGTGACGACGGCCGCTACGACAATGTCCGTCTCTATCTTGCCTACCTAAATGATAAAGCTTACTCCATCTGCATTGATGGTAAAACTAATACCAATATTAAGGTCTTAATTTCTCAAGAAGGTCTTCCAACAGAAAAGAACGCTCTTATGCAAATATTTGTTCAGTTTCATCAGAGCTTCAATATACCACCTCTTCAGGTAGCAAACGATCTATCCTCATACGCATCCTATATGAATTCTAAGCGGATGTCCCATCTCCAAAAAACCCGAGCCGACTTTAATAAGCATTTTCGTTCCTAACATCAGCGAACGGATTAACGCGGTACCTCACTCCTCCCGACCTAATAAAGCCAACCCGAAGTGCCTGCCATTTTATTACCAAAACGTAAGAGGCCTTCGTACTAAAAACTCTTAAATTCCCAAAATCTCCCTTATGACATATTTATCTTAACGGAAACCAATCTAACGCCCAACTTTAAAGATCGCAAACTGTTTACGGCTGATTTTAACGTCTTTCGTAAAGATGTCTTAGTCACTAATGATGACCCCTCTCGCGTCGTCCCCCCTAATGACAGTGATCCTGGGCGTGGCGTACTGTTGGCGGTTCACACCTACTACGATTCATCCGCCTTTCCCATTCCCAATACTCTTACTCTGCAACTGACGTGCGTTAAAATCACTTTCCCAAAGCGCTCCATTTATATTCTATGCTGTGACATCTCTCCCGCACAACCATGTACAATGTATATTAATGAATACCAGCTACACGTTGATGCGCTCGACTTTGTAATGGAAACAACTACACCCGAAGACGATATTATCGCGTTGGTGATTTTAATCTACCCCGATTGCGCTGTGCCGAGTCAGATGACGAAACTCACCTAGTCCGCATTAATGCCACCTCTAAAAATGAAATCCTATTAACCGATCGACTTCTGGCTTCTGGTCTTCATCAGATAAGTGGCATCAAAAACTATCCTGGAAGACAGTTAGACCTGTTTTTTTCCACTGACACCGATAACTGTGTAGTCATCGAAATCACTCACCTCCTCTCCAAACTTGACAACTATCACCCACCCCTGTTTCTTACTTTTTCATATGATAATGAAAACACAAATTGTATCCCCTTGACAGAGCGAAAGTTCAACTTTCGGAAAGCTGATTTTGACAAACTGAACGATCTTATTGGTAAAGTTAATTTTGACTTTCTCTTAGACAAGAACATTAACATCGACAGTGCTATCGCTGCTTTTTATTCAATTATATTTGACTGCTTTCTTCAATCCGTACCTTACTTGTCCCAGAAAAACTTTACCTCTTCCCCCCCATGGTATAGCAAGGAACTGCGCTCACTTCGGAATAAACGCAATAAACTATGGCAATCATTCCTAAGATCCAGATCTCGACCTGGGGTCGAATTCCGGCATCAGTGATTGAGTCATACGTGACTGATAAATGTTGATTTGGTATGACACCATACGTGATCGTGCAGCGAGTATCGAAATTTGGCATTCTGTCATCAGTGATCGAGTATTTTTTCATTCCATAGGGTTGTTGGTGACGAGTGGATGTATTTTAGAAAGAAAAAATGTAAGAATTGTTTGATTTGTTGTTATTTTAGTGTTCTTTTTAATTTATTATTTTAAATGCATTGCAAGTGAAGGCTTAATAAAACAAATCCAATTTAAAAACATATTTTGTTAGGTTGCATGAGCATGTGCAGTAATCACAATTAGAAGCGTTTTCATCGAAGTCCAGCTTCAGTGAGTAATTGCAGTGTGTTTTCCCGCCAAATACAGTTCGAAAGTGTTTGAGACATTAAGTGATAAAAGTCCACGTAACATCGCTAATCGTACGCAGTTTTTTAAACTATTTATTACGCAAATATTGCTACTTAGTGCCGGATCTTTTTTGTTCGCTTTTCTGCCTAGACATTTTTCTTACAAGTACTATCATAAAATTACACATACACCTGCAATGTCTTGTCCAATTTTACGATCCAATTCTAAAGCCGCTCCGCAAAAAGGCCTGCTCTCTTCGCCCAATCAACGAAATTCTCCATCACCCAAACAGCCCAGCGATGGCAGTGCAACTCATTCTCTTAAAGCCTTGGAAGACCACCTAACAAAGCAAACAGCAGTCTTTCGAGCTAGCCTAACCGAAGAAATGAGTAAGTAACGCAAAGAAATTCTTCTTAAAATAGAAGAAATTAATAAAGGCTGGAAGAAACAATTTGACGCAATCAGTACAAATATTACCACCTTGAACAATCGTGTTGATAAACTTGAAGCCAGCGCAAAGGCAGTCTCGCACTCACACAGCGCAGAGGTTCTCGCTCTTCGACAACAAGTCAACGAATTGGAAAGAAAAGAGGTCTCTTCAGATGCAGTACTCAATGGAATACCAGAATCCCCCGATGAAAATCTGAAATATCTCTTCAATCGACTGTGTCTCACAATCGATTGTCAACCACCTCTCTTAAAAAACATTTTTCGCATAAGAAGACGAAAAAACAACAACAACCAAGAAAGTGCAGTTCCATCATCAATTGTTTTGAAATTTAACAGCTGTCAAGAGAAAAATGCAGTACTCAAATCAGCAGCTATTTACCGAAAACTTAACCACAAAGATCTAAGTCTCCGAGATGTGGGCATTGACCTGGACAACAGCTGCTATTTGAATGAAAGCTTAACAAAGCATACCCGGATTCTGCTTCACAGTGCACTTGACCTGAAACGAAAGAAACAGCTGAGCTCCGCTTACACAAAGGCTGGATTTGTTTACGTAAAAAAGTCTCCAACTGGAAAAAGCTTCCTTATCGAAAGCTCCGATGATCTTGCTGTTGCTGCGACAAATCAATGAGTGTTTTTACGATGAATATGATTGTCTTATATTTTTGTATATTATTTTCTCATTTTTTCTTTTTCTTACGAAATATTTCTTTCCAATATTTAATCTATATTTTTTTATTATATTTTCTTTCTTTTATTTTGCTCTCCCTCTTCATCCCTAGTCCCCTTATGTTTCATTTTAATTCCTTACTTCCTCTCTCTCTTGTTCTACTCCAACATCCGTTGTTTTGTGTGATGGGAATGCATTCGCTTACTTGTAGTTATGTTTTGTGCTTTGATAATGGGTAGTAACGCTCCATTCAATGCTTACAGTGGTGTGAATGAAAAATCGACTTTCACGATGTTAAATGTGTTATCTAAATGTCAACAGGGTTTCAAAGTCTGGCACCTTAATGCACGTAGTTTAAACTTAGAGAAACTTGATTACTTGCGCTACTTATTTACCAACTCATGTGTAGATGTCATTTGTGTAGGTGAGACCTGGTTTAAGCGTAAACTGACTGATTGCCTTTATGATGTACCTGACTATGATTCCACTTATGATATACCAAACTATACTTTACTCAGAAATGTCAGAGTAACACACACGAGAGGCAGAGGCATTGCAATTTACTGTAAGTCCACATTGAATTGCAAAATAATTGCTCAGTCTGCAGACTCTGATATAGAGTAGATTGTGGAAGTATATGATGGTCCAACTAAATGTTTAGTCTCTTGCGCCTATAACCCGAATCGAAGCTGCTCCCCTATTCCCTTCTTCACAGCTCTCTCAGAATTCTGTTCTGTATATGAGCACATCGTTATATGTGGGGATTTTAATGCAGATTTGCTCAAAGGGGATTCTCGTGCTTTCCAAATCAATGACCTGTCTCTATCCTTAGGATTAGAAATAATTAATAATCAGTACCCTACACGTTTTGCCGATGATTGTCCTCCTAGTCTTCTTGATCTTTTTATTGTCTCTAATCCCTCTTTGAATCTCCTCTTTGACCAGCTTTCTCTTGACTCTATTTCTGACCATGATCTTCTGTTTTGTACGTTTAATATTCAGTTTGCTCACTCTGTCGACCCTCTGTCGTTTACTTTCAAAGATCTCAACTCCACTAATTTCAATGACCTTCAAACCGCTAATCGGTCAGCCCCGTGGTATCGTTGCAGATTAAGTGCCGATCCTAATGAAAAACTAGAACATTTTCAACCAATTGTCAAAAATTTGTATGACCAATGTGTGGCTACCAAAACTGTAAGGATTTGTAATAGTAGCTGTCCCTGGTATACGTCGCATGTGATTAATGTAGTCAAAGCTCGAAACAAATTGTACAGCAAATGGAAACACAGACCTTCTTGTGCTAAATGGCGTGCGTATAAACTTGCGCGAAATAATGCAACTGACGTCATACGTACTGCTAAACGCAACTACTATGCGTCGAAACTGAATGCAGCGCTGCCCGCCAAGAAACTGTGGAAGAATCTGCGCCAGATTGGTGTCTCCGGCAATAAAGGTAGCACAAAGTGTGATCTTGATCCTGATGATCTTAATCACTATTTTCTTGGTGGTAGTGTTAATGTAAACAGTTTTGACTTTGCTGATGTTGATAACTCATCGATACCAGCACTGCCTCATTTTGAGGTTGTAACTGAGAACGACATCATAAATTGTATAGCCAGCATCAGCTCCAACTCTGTTGGAGAAGACGGGGTACCTATTCGATTTGTCAAACTGATTTTACCTGAAATCATTAGTCACCTTACTCACGTTATCAACCATTGCATAACAACTTCGACATTTCCTAACTCATGGAAAATCGCAAGAGTTTTTCCTATTGCCAAAAAGCCTAATGCTATCTCGGAAAGTGACTACAGGCCTATCAGCATCTTACCATGCTTGTCAAAGGTTTTTGAGAAACTTATTGCAAAGCAGATAACAAACCACTTGTCAATCAACTGCCTCCTGAGCCCATTCCAGTCGGGATTTCGGGCTAATCACAGCTGCTCCACGGCTATGGTCAAAATACTGGATGACATGAGGCTCGATTTTGACAAGGGTTATGTTACGCTCCTCTGCTTACTTGATTTTCCTAAGCCTTTGACAAGGTTGATCATGAAATCCTTGGCTGGAAACTTCAGCATCGCTTTGGATTTGGTGTGAGGGCCTTAAACCATATTGTCAGCTTTCTGAGTAACAGAATGCAAAGAGTTGTTGACGGTAGTTCTTCATCAGCGCTGAGACCTGTTAGGCAAGGAGTACCACAGGGATCAATTCTGGGACCAATATTGTTCTGCATGTTTATTAATGATTTGCCGTCCGTGTGCAAGCACGCTTCAGTTCACCTGTATGCTGACGACGTTCAGCTATACTTGGGCAGGCCTATGAAAAAAATCCCTGAACTTGTCTACTGGTTAAACGAAAATCTAGGTAAAATTTTCAATTGGTCAGTAAGAAATGGACTGCTGCTTAACCCATCAAAGTCCCAGGTCATTCCGATTTCAAACTGACTATTTGATCTAAGTCTTGTTCCATACTTATGGCTCTCTTACAGAAAATTGAAGCTTATGGATTCCGTCACAAGTCTTGGTTTTGTCATAAATCGTACCTTGTCTTGTTATAATCACACAAATCTTATCATCGGACGTATCTACGGATGTCTCTGCAAACTTTGGTTGTCTGCCAGCTTTACTCCAACCGAAACAAGACGTAAGCTAGTGATAAGTTTGATTGTTCCGATCATAAGATATGCGGAAGTTGTTTATTGTAACCCTGACTCTTTGTCACAGCAGAAACTACAAGTTGCGTTTAATGATGCAGTGCGGTATGTGCACCGCTTGCGTAGGCATAATCACATCTCTGCTTATTCCAGGAGCTTACTGGGCTGTACTCTACAGCAATATGTTAAAGCCCCCAACTGCATATTCTTGCACAACATCATTAACAATAAATGTCCACCTTATCTCTTTAATAAAATTATATTCTCTCGCTCTCAGAGAACCCTTAACATAAACTTACCACGCTTTAACTATTTAAATTCTGGTCGTCTGTTTTTCGTTCACACAATTAGATTGTGGAATTCCCTACCCTTACATATCAAGGGTATTACAAATGCTACAGGCTTCAAAAATGCAGTCTTTCAACACTTCTCTTTCCAAAATTGAACTCCTCCTTCCTTCATCCTGTGCATCTATTTCCCCTTCGTTCCTCTCCTACATACACATACACCTAATTCTTTCCCCTTCTTAATCTATTTTCTTTTCTTTTCTCTCTCTTGATATTATTATTATTATTTATCTCTAATTTATCTTAAAACTCTTGTTTGCTTTTTAATATTACTCTTTACTTTTTGTTATTCTTATTACTCTTCTTTGTATACTCAGTACTATAAAAGATTAAATCTTAATGTACAGTCCTATAAACGAAAATAAATTGAATTGAATTGAATTGAGCATGTAGTGGAGCTGGGATGGCGGTTGAGGAATTGCCTCTAATATGCTATTTTTCCATTATAATAATAAGTGCAATCTTATTCACTATTAATATTTTAATAAAACTGCAATCGAAAGTTAAAGTTATGAAGGATGTTTTAAGAATATTATAGCTTTATATACCTACGCAACGTTTGTAAATATAAAGGATTGCTTTTATCTCTTAAATGCTTTTCTTCAATGGAGTCAAACATCCGTCTTTTCAATCCGAAGATGAAAAATACAGCAAATAATCTATTTAAAATGCATTATCTAATAAATAGACCGATTTCTTCTCACAAAATTCATAAATAAACAAAAAAAATGTATATTTGATAACCAATTCAAATGAATGTAGTAGTTTGCACTAGTACAATTAGTACATTTTTAAATGTGTACTCGATACGTGACCATTCGTATGTCATCATCCCAAAAGGGTTACTCGATCATAAGATCACGTATGGATTTCACTCACTCGATCACTGATGCCGTAATTCGACCCCTGATTTCTTAAATTATAAATTAGTGCAAAACGACTTTTCCGCACTGTGTGAATCCCTTTATTCCGATTACCTTAACCGTATGCAGTCCGAACTTATTTTTTACCCAAGGCGATTTTTTCAATTCATCAATACCAAAAGAAAATTTGACGGCTATCCGATCCTAAAATATTAGTAAACCTTTTTGCAGATTTCTTCAGCCAATACTTCTCGAACGACACCGTCGAACCCGATCTTAACTACTTCAGTTACATGAACGGCTGCACTCAAACCTCCCTAACTGCCATCAACATAACAACGTCATCAGTGGTTGATAAGATCTTCTTGAATCTTCTTCAAGACGATTACTCATCCGGTCCAGACGGCCTTCCCGCTATATTTAAAAAAAAATGCTTGTGCAAATTAGCCCAGCCTATTTCTATTCTTTTCCAACTATCAATAGCGCGTGGAGTCTTCCCCCAGCTGTGGAAAGAATCATTTATCATCCCCATCTTTAAGAACGGCTGTAAGAGCGACATTTCCAACTATAGACCTATTGCTAAACTCTCATGCATACCTTAGCTCTTCGAGAGCATTGTCTGTGACTCCCTCTTCTTTCACTGCAAATCAATTTTCTCCCCTAAGCAGCATGGATTCCTAAAAGGCAGATCTACAACCACAAACCTTATTGAATTTATTTCAAATACACTGGGTGCCTTAGAAGGTGGTAAGGAAGTTGATGTTGTGGCTACTGACTTCAGTAAAGCATTTGATAAAATGATCGTCCTCTTCAAACTTAAAGCTCTGGGTTTTCCGCCACTGTTTATTAAATGGGCCAGGTCTTATTTGCAAGATCGCCAGTACAGAGTTCTTTTTAGATCTTGTACTTCAAATCCAATCAAGGCGACCTCAGGAGTTCCTCAGGGTAGCCACTTAGGACCTCTGATCTTCGTACTGACTTTAAACGATGTAGAGTTTGTCATTACGCATTCTCACCTTGAAATATATGCAGATGATATGAGGATTTCTAAGCAAATTTCTTGCGCCGCCGATTCCTTTTCGCTTCAGGCCGACCTAAACACATTCTTCATCTGGTGTAATAAAAATCTCTTAGAACTCAATGTGAAAAAATGCCAGTCTATCACTTGCTCTCGTAAGCGCCTTCCCCTGCCTCACAGGACCTACTTTATTAACAACGAGCTGGTCTCCACTGTAACCTCCGTGCGCGATCTGGGCATCACCTGTGACACTGAACTGAATTTCCGCTCTCACATTGACAGCATAATTAGCAGAGCTAACTCAGCACTCGGCTTTGTTAAACGTTGGTCGAAAGAATTCTCAAACCCTTACGTCACCAAATCCCTATATATGACCTTCGTCAGACCGCTCCTTGAATATGCCTGCCAGGTCTGGTCACACTACCATCAAGTCCACATTCAGAGAATCGAAGCCGTCCAGCGTCGTTTCATACGCTTTGCTTTGCGTGGTTTGAGCTGGGATGACCATTTTAATCTAGCCCCCTACGAGAACCGGCTTAAATTATTAGGCCTTCAGTGCTTAGGCCTATCAGTTATTAGCAGGAACCATAGACTGCCCTCATCTTCTCCAACAGGTTTCTCTTAATATTAACCCCCACCGTTTACGATCAGTCCCCCTCTTTTGTCTCCCCTATCACCGCACGGAGTACGGTCAACACGAACCCCTAACAAGAATGCTAAACAACGTAAATAAGTTCCCTCACATCTTTGACTTACATCTTAGCAAATCCTCTCTCAAACATTCCTCGCGCAATTTACCTTCCTAACCAATCACACTCTCTTCCTCATCTCTCTCTCTCTCTCACATCTTTTCTTCCTGTCCATAGCTCGTAGTTTAGATTTAAGTTCCAACTTCTTGACTATCTGTAACCCTTAGCATATAGTCTAGACTTAAGTTTTAACCATTTTTCTTGTTATTTAGTTCGTATCTTATCGATTAGTTTTGATGTTTTATGCCCAGTTTCACAGTGCGAGTTTAAACTCAGTTTATGGTTTAAACTAAAGTTCAACCAAATGTTTGGTTTCACAGTGTTCGTTTAAACTCTCAACTGAGTTTTATGTTCGGTTTAAGTTAAACGACTCGATTCTACCGTTTAAAGTTCGTTTAAGTTAAAAATGTGGTTATGAATGCTATTGTGAAATGTCAAATTGTGTTTTTCTTCTAAAATATTAATAAATAGTGTGTAAAATAATGTTTTCAAGTGCAAATAGTGATTCTGATGATAGAAGTGATGAAGAATATTATAATATCCTGGTTAACGTAAGCCGACAAAGAGAATTTCGCTGCAGGACAAATCACTTTTATTTTTGGGATGATATGGACTTCTTTAACAGATTTCGCATGTCCAAACAATCAGCGTATACTGTTTTCGAGGAAATACGTCAAAAAATTTAAAATCCAACTAACTGGTAACTCAGAAAATAAAACATATGTACATACATGTAATTTGATTTATATGAAAATAAAATGTTTTACTTCAAGGAACAATTCAATATCAGCCGAAATCAAGTTTTTAATGACTTTGCTTTTCGATAGCATCCCATGCTGCATTTTTCTCCGTCCAATGAATCCTATCAGTTTTTTATTTTCAATTGTGTCATTAAATTTTCCTTTTCGCTATCGGAAAAATGAGTACTTCTTTTCTTTTCATTAATATTATTATATTTTTACTTCCTCCATTGTCTCTCTTTTGTCTATTCTAAGTGACTTTTACTCTAAAGCAAACACCATAATAGGAAAAATTCCAAATTATTTTCAGTTTGACATTTAATTCAAATACTGTGATTCAAATACATCAGTGTAATTCACAATAGTGTGATAAACTTCGTTTAGACAAACTGAGTTTAAAAATACAGTGTGAAACCGAACGATTTAAACTCAAAGTTTAAACTCAGTAGTTAGTTTAGTAAAACTCAAGTTTAAACTCACACTGTGAAACTGGGCATTAATGTTTTACCATGTTTCTCTTAGAGTTAAGCCTTAGAATTAGGATTTAGATTTTAAGATTTTTATTCCATGTTTGTATTAAGCGAATAATAAATAAATAAGCTTAATTAAAAGTTTTGAATAGTAAATATTAAAATTAATTGGTATTTGATTTAAAAAGAAAGGTCACTTGATGTGCGAATGTGGGTGAAAATAATCTTCAGTTTGGTCGGAACATCCTGTACCTGTGCTTGACAAGGCTTAAGAATTTTTGTTCGTTGCAAACAAAACACAGAATTTCGTTGATAACTGGAAGTTGTAAATCTCCTGTTATTAATATTTGGAAAAGAATGATCCTGAACTTGAATTTGGCCCTTTTTTTTACATGCTCGCCTGATAAATTTGTCCAGTTATTTGGATCTTCAAAAAATTCCTCCGAATTTACTAGCCTCAACTGTACCTAAACTAATTTCTGCTTCCGCTGTATCGACATAGCTATTTACATTAATTGTGTTTCCCAAAAAAACTTTCCTCAACTGCAGATTCAACGCTGCATTTCAAAAATACAGCCTTTTTCCTGTTTTTTATTTTCGGCTTCAACAAGTCTACGACTTTTCCTATTTTCTGTCCCCGAAGACTTTTTTTGTACATTTTCTTTGCTAATTATGATTATGAACACTGAACACAAAACACTGCCACAGTTCCACCTTGACGACCATAAGTCAAGGAAGATCATCACCCTCAACAATACACAAATCCGCACCATCATTGGTGTCATTACAGGCCACTGCCTACTAGGACAACACGTCATGGACTAGGAGCTCTATACAATGATTTCTGTAGAAGCTGTAGGGATGAGGAGAAGGAGGAAAGCACCACTCACCTTTTCTGCCATTGTCCAGCGTTCTCGCACAGCAGAAGAAGATTTCTTGGGCACTATCACTTCAGTGACAATACCTAAGTCAAATCCCCCTTAGAAAGATCCTCTCATTTATCGGGTAGAATTCTCCTATAATTCTCATCACAACGGGCTCTGAGCCTAAGTGAGTCCCATGGGACGCCTATCCACCTAACCTAACCTAACAGTTCCACCTTTCACTTAACTTTCATAAAATATAAAATCGCGACTTTGAAAAGAAATAATTAGTATTTTCAATTGAATCGCGTATTCCTTTATTAAACAACAACTCAACATCGAAAAACAATCAAAATAATCCGAGCTAACTCAAAAACAATAGCAAATGCATCGTTATTTGTTCATTTTTCACTTCTTGCTTGTTTGTGTGTGTGAGAACGAGTCGGAACTATATCTACCTTACCCATTCTCATTTCAAACAAATATGTCAAATGAGTAAATCTCATCAATGCAGAAATAAAATCTGCAAGTTTTCACTCAAATGATTCCATAATTGTGTTCAGAAAGCGTTTAGAATGCATAGGTAGCTGATTGGACGAACTAAAAGTTAAAGAATGGCAGTATATTGATGAATTTTATTTTTATTTTTTATTTAAGCTTCACCAAGAGCTTGGCGCCCTGTGCATTTGCACATCCTGCACATATGGTGGGTCTGGTCCTGATGGTATATATACATAACATTGACTCTGTGTTAAAAGACATGCAAATAACAGTCGAAAAAAACGGAATGCACTTAAGAGAATATAAATCAGAATTTGAAGAATCACTAAAACAAAAACGAAATAGAAATTAACCCATTTGCACCCAAACAAAAAGTAGCAGTAAAAAGTGATATATTCGTTTATTAGCAGTTAGAGACTTATATACTTATAACATATAAGGAAAAAAAAAAACAAAAAACATGTTTTTCTTAGAAAAAAAACACCGTCCTTAAATGGGGCCACTGGGCACATGCGGTGTGGAAAAAGCACTGCTTCTCAACACATAGTGTTTTCAAGCACTTTTTTCATTGCCAACGTGTGTTTTTGTGACAATTTGCACATCGTAGCTGTTGAGTTAACTATTGTGGATAGTGACCAACACCCTCGTACTGCAGACTTGGCTGAAGGGCGTATATTTCGAGCATTTGTATGTCTCAAATAGTGACGAGCGATGTAGCGGCGTAAGTGGAGCAGATCAAGCTTTGTATCATGGGTCAGGAATTGTAAACGCCATGCATTAGAAACTGAAAGATCGAGTATGTAGGTGAATAGAACCCGCCACCACTTTTTACCTCGAATGGCCGTGCGATATTGAGATATCGACTGATCAGCTTGATCTATGCCCTTGTTATGACTCTGAAATACATGCGGTATAACCCGGTCGCCTTTCGGCTTATGAGCAGGACTCCATCGCTTTACTTAACCCAGAGGAAGAACGGTGTCATGAGAACCCATTGTGCAGACGATCATTGCCTTGAATGACATCATCATCGTCTTCTTCTTCATCGGTGAGTGTACTTGATTCAGGAGGGAGAGCCACTAAGTCTATCACTGCATTAGGGTCATCTTCATTCATAATAGCTTCTAGTGCTTCCTGAAGCCCTCGATAATCATTGTAGGGGTCGAAAATTCGCCGCGACATTATTTATTCAAAATTTGGCTCAAAATAAAAAGATGTATTTTATATACGCCATGTGCCCATTGGCCCCATTCGGGGACACCGTTATAAATCAACCTCGCAAATTATAACAAACGTAGTTTTATTCAATTCTTTATTTTTATCTTATAGCTAACAATATAAGCAATAAACTATTGAAGAAAGATAATGTAATTATTTAAAAATACTATTATAAAAATGACACTCTCGGTAATGATTATGCACCAACTTGCTTTACAAAATGAACTACACAACCACTTTTAAATGACGACACAATTTTTTTCTCTTCATAACCGTAAAGAACCGCTATTTAGCTTTACACATTCACATAGTAATGAGTACTAAATGTTAATATGAATAAAATGAGAGTACTTTAAGAACCGTCCTCGTTTGGGGACGGTGGGCGTTAATGGGTTAAGAGCTTGCTACAAGCGATTGAGGCAAAATTCTCCAGCCGCCTAACAGCCATGCAAGTCGCACAAGAAACTCGTGAAAAGAATGCAAAAACAAAAAAGACATAAATGCCAAGATCGATCCTGCTTCTCTTTCTTTCAAGGTCAATATTGTTTCCGACCGAAAGGAAGGGGCTATTGCAATGAATTGTAGAGGAGAAGAAACCGTGCATAAAATTGAATGTGAAATAAAACAAAAGCTAGGAGAGAAATACGAAGCGAAGATCTTCAGTAAGAGACGCCCACAGGTAATGATCACCGATATGAGTGAAAATGGAATAAGGAAGAGTTGGAAATAGCAATCAAAAAATAAAACAACGTAAATGGTACTGTTACTTGCATAAAAGACTTCAAAAACAAAAACAGAGAGGCATATTATGCATTGAAGTGGACGAGTGCGACCGTAGATACCTGTTGGACAACAGGAAAGTAAATGTTAGATGGGAAAAGTACAGAGTTTTCGAGCATTTTATTATGAATAGATGTTTCAAATCTGTGGATTCCATCACATTGCAAGGAACTGCAAAAATGACTTTAAATGTGCGAAATGTGGGGGAAGGTCATCATGCGAGGCAATGTGATTGAACAGAACTAAAATGCGTAAATTGTCTAAGGTACAACGAAAAGTATGGTCTCAACCTAGACATCAAACATGACAGTAGAGATGCGAACTGTTTTCAAAAGACTTTTGCAGTCCGGAAAAAATAAATGTGTTATATAGCAGCTAAATAGAATAAAAGGTGTATGCTGCAACGTTCAAGGGCTCATAGGAAACTTAGCTGAGGGCGAACAGAACTTTATATGTAAGAGATATGACTTCATAATCACGACGGAGACCCACATAACAGAAGACATAAAATAAAATGAGATCCTACTAGAAAATTACACCCCCCTTCGCTGTGATAGTTCATCAAGGCTTACTGGAGGCTTATGCATATACGTTAAAAATAACTTCGAGGTAAATGTGATAAAGAAGGAGGCGCTATCGACACATATTTACTGGGATGAAGTACCGTGTTGCCTACCGACGCAAACACACGCCAATCCGCTCGGGCTCAGATTTTGATTTGTTTTTTCTTTTTTATAATATTAAAATACAAAAATAAAACAATTTCTAACGCGCGCGACTTATATTTATTGATTTTAATAAATTTGATTTGAAAATAAAACACGGACAAACTTCGGTTTGAATTTACTCTTTAGAGTGCTAATTTTATTCTCTTCTTTTCATTTCATTTTCTTCACACCGAGAAGTGCAGTTTACGTTAATTGATTTACATAGTCAGCATTTCTTATTTCGAGAAGTCATATCGGATTCGATTACTTTGATATTTTGAAATCAACGAGTTTTGTTGCAATTGAATGTGGTTTGTGGGAATTTACTCTTGATTCGTTTATTTGCCGGAAATTGACATTTCCGTTATTTAAGTTTGCATTTTTTACATCGCGGTCAATGATCGAATCTGATATAACTCCTCCCTCATTAGTTTTAAGATCCTCCTGGATCTTATTTGTAATTTGAATTTTGGATGTCTCTTGTTTACAAAATTTCATACAAATATATATTATCATTACAAGAATACTTAAAAGAGTAAAACTACCTATTCCATAATTATCTATCTTATGATATTTTAATTCCTTTATTGCCTTAATATTATCTGTTTGTTTCAAAATAATTTCATCGAATGTTAATTTATTTTCTGTATCAAGTAATGTTTCATATTTCGGTATTACGAATCTTTCTTTGTATTCAAAAATAGTATTTCCAAATTTAATATTGCCTATATAAACAGTGCAGTTGTTATATGTAATTAGATAGTTTCCATTCAATACAATTTGTCTTTCATCACAAGAGCTATTTAGCTTTTTATTTTCAAAATTTTTAAGTATTAACATGTTTTCTTCTAATGATAAAATGTCTTCTTTAAAATTGCTTACTAGTGTACATTTAAGTTTAATAATACAGTTTTTGCTTAACTTTAATTCATTAACCGACTTATTTTCTTCAAAAGTGTAAGTTTTATTATTAATTTCTACTATGTACTCGGGTTCTATGTCTATTTCTTTATGTTCTTTATTGGTAATTGAAACAATTAGTTTTTTTATCTACTTGGATAGTTTCGCTTGGTATTTTTATTGCAAAAATTATGTTATAGTCCTGAAACTTAGCAACTCCTAGCCTAAGGTGAACAAGTGATTTGAAGTTAATTTTGTATTTAATTATTTCCTCATTTGTCAGTATGTTAGGTTGTAGGATGCCATTGCTTGCTAGAGCGATACTTTCTTGGATATGGCTTATTTTCTCTTTTACCATGTTAATTTTAAGCATTAATTCAAAAAACAAATGTTTTATAAGCAATGCCTTGTCTGTTCCGTCAATAGTATTGAGTCTGTCTCTAATTTCGTCTCTGTCTGATTCAAAAGCTCGTTTAAGTAATAAAAATGTTCGGTTAAAATTGTCGTTGATTTCAATTTGTTTGTTTACTCAGTCGATTACTTCATGATTGTTTGAATCTGTCATGGAAAAGTGATTTTCAATGTCTTGTCTATCGTCATCATTCATAGTTCCGAAAAGCCATTTGTGTACAGTACCTATTCCGTTAATCAAACCGCGTCTAAATCTGTGAGGCATAACAGTTTTTATCATACCTTTAATGGATTCTATTTCATAAAGTAAAGTGTTCTTATCATACTCAAATTTGACCATCATTACATTTTTTTCAAGTTCTTTTACCACATTTAGAATTTCCGTTGGACTTATAATGTGAATGATAATGTTATATTTGCTTACTAATTCGATTGGTTCAATTTTGATCTGTGCAAATCCCTGGTTTGTTTCAATTTTCTCAATTGTCATTGTCTGTTGAGTCATCGGGATCATCATCATAAAAATCGTGATCCACAGGAGAGCCATCTGAAAATTTAACTTGTCTCTTAATATTATTTTCATGAACACCTCTTAACGCACATTTTCTAAATTTTGGTTGTTCTTTATGTCTTAAGCTAGCGTAGTTTTTTATAAACCCTTCCGATCGATGCTCGTTATAATTTTCCCTATTCTCATTGAGTTTGTTTATAACCTTATGCTTTTTCTTTTCCATCCTATCTTTAATTACCTTTCTGTCAACCGTACGATTTTCTACGTTAAAGGGACTTGTTTTAATTGTTGAATGGTAAGATTTGTTGTAATACTCTACGGCTTTAGCCATTTGTTCTTTGATCGGAAGTTTGTTCTCTAAATTGAGAGCCCTAATTCTTTCAGTTAGCGTTCCGTTCAATCTTTCCACGTCAGCATTTCCGGTATGGTTGTTTGGTTTCACGTAATGAATTTCTATATTTTCGTCTTTACAAAACTGCTTTATGTCAATACTTTTAAACTCATTATCGCAAACAATTTTCTTCATTTTTCCTTTGATAGAGATGTACTGCCTAAGTTTTTCTAATATTGTTTTGTGGTTTCTGTCTTCAAGTGGAAGACTCACAGCATGTTTAGAAAATTTGTCGATAAAGTGGATAAATGAGAATTTACTGTTCGTATACACATCAACATGAACGATTTCGTTTATGTCATTAGGTGTTTCTGTAAATTGAAATTTCTTTCGTATAGGTTTTCTGTCATATTTGGCGGCTGTACAAATATCACAGTTATTTATCACTTTATTAATTAGTTGTTTTAGATTGGGATGGTACACCTTTCTTTTCATACCTTCGTAATTTGCTATTACTCCGGAGTGTCCTGATTCTATTTTGTGAAAAAGGGATATTTGTTTTATGGCCTCTTCCTCTCCTATAAGATCTTTGACAAAATGGCTGCATTTAACAAATTTTCAATTTTGGTTATTGGGGAATAACTCGATCAACTTAAGTTGAACTTGATTATAAATTGAGTCTTCTAGTTCAGAATATATTGCGACCTTCCCCTTGCTAATATGTCTTCGGACTATATCACCTACATTATCGGGTATGTCTGCCTTATCTATAAAGAGCCTTTTATTGTTGAATATTTTTTCTATTTCAATTTGCTTTTGCTCCACGATCATAATTTGATACTTAAAGCGGTTGACAATAGTATCTAAAATTGGGATATAATCATCAAAATTCTCTGCTTGAGAATGAACTGTGGGCATGTCCATAGACTCGTTGCAGTTAATTTGTTCTTCAGAACAACAATTTTGGTTGAAGAGTTTTGATAAAGAATCTAAATTTTGTAATGAGTTAATTTCATTAGATTTATTAATTCTGCTAAGAAAGTCTGCTATTGTATTTTCCTTACCCTTAATGTAATCGATTTTGAAGTCATATTCGCCAAGTTGTGCTAACCACCTTTGCAACCTGGGGTTGATATCTTTTCCTATGGTTTTTGCCTGCAACCACTTTAGTGGTTGGTGATCTGTGTACAAATCAAACTGTTTGCCATACACATACGGACGATAATATTTAATTCCCCAGACGACCGCCAGTAACTCCTTTTCGATCGTAGAATAATTTTTCTCATGATCATTCAAGGTTCTGGATGCATAACTTACTGGGTGTCCGTCTTGTGTGAGAACGGCGCCGAGTGCAAAGTTGCTTGCGTCGGTTATTAGTTTGAATTTTTTGTTGTAGTTAGGGTACTTTAACAAGGGATAATCAGTGATCAATTCTTTCAACTTTTCAAAACCTGCTACATAATTAGGGTCAGCTGTATTAATTTTTACTCCTTTCTTTAAATATTTTGTCATCGAATATGCGATTTTGGCGTAATCTTTAACAAATTTCCTATAATACCCTGTGACTCCCAAAAATGATTTTATCTGCTTCTGGGTAGTGGGTAGTTTTAAATCTTGGATGATCCTAATTTTTTTCGGGTTTGGTTTGATTCCCTCAGAAGTAAGTATGTGGCCTAAATATTCAGTCTCTTTCTGTAGGAAGTTACACTTATCTATTTGAATCTTTAATTGTGCTTGTTTGAGTACCGAAAAGATTTTCCTAAGATTCACTAAATGCTCCTCCAATGACGTACTAAAGATCAATATATCGTCCAGATATACTACGCAGATTTTATTTATAAAATCTCTGAGTATAAAATTCATTAGCCTTTGGAACGTCGCTGGGGCGTTCTTCAGACCGAATGGCATTCGGACGTACTCGAAATGACCAAGGGGAGTAGAAAAGGCTGTCTTTCTTCGATCACTTTTCTTCACCTTTATTTGGTGAAAACCCTTAGCGAGATCTATTGTCGAGAAATATTGTGCTTTTCCCAATTTGTCTAATATACTTTCTATATTAGGAATTGGGAATTTATCACTGGTTGTTACGTCATTTAATTTTCTATAGTCTATGACTATACGCCATTTTTGTTTTCCGGAATTGTCTTCCTTTTTCGGGACAATCCATAAAGGCGAATTATATGGTGAATTACTCTCTACAATTATACCCTGATCCAACATTTCACGAATCTGTCTTTCAATTTCTTTTTCGTGAACTTGAGGATACCGGTATATTTTTGAATAAATCGGGTTGTTTGTGTTTGTCACGATTTCATGTTCGACCTCATGAGTAAAAGTTAGTTTTTCTCCTTCTTTAAATAAGATGCCCTCATTTTCCCTTAATAATGTTAGTATCCCTTTCCTTTCTTCTTCGTTAAGGTGATCGAGTTTAAGATTTTCTAAAAGTAGGGCGTTACAGGGCTCAAGGGTTCTTATGCTATTTATTTCGTATGGGTAATCAACAAAAAGGATTTTATTTGCTTTAATTTCTAAGTATTTATCTTCTAAATTGATTTTTGCTTTAAGAGCATTTAACACATTTTGTCCAATTATGGCTTCATATTTTTTTTCTGATAAATCTAACACCTTCCAAGAAATGTTTCCCAAAGTATTGAATTCTTTTGGTAACGGCGTGGCGATCTTACTGGTTACCTTTCTGATACCGTTTATGGTACTATAAAACTGTGGATTTTCAAGAATTTGTTCCGAAAAATTATTGAGAAGAGTAGGTGTCATGATACTAGTTGTTGAACCAGTATCAATCAGAGCTTTTACTTTTTGTTCGTCGATTGTTAAATAAACTATGGGTAAAGTGTTGTCCGAGGCTGGTTTGTAAAATTTTCTGTCTCCTGGACTGTTCCAATCTCCATTGGTTCTCTATAATTTCTTTGGTCTTGGCTACCTGTTTGTACTACATTGCGGGGATTAAAATTTGAGTATTGTCTGAAGTTCCCCGAAGTATTAGAAGTATTTGGGGTAGTTTGTCGCCTAAAATTCCCTGAGTTGTTTCCGTTATGGTTGTTATTCTTTGGTCGAGTGAACTGTCCAGAATAACTACTATTATAATTATTGTTATTATGATTTCTATTTTGTTGAGAGTAATTAGTGCTATAAGATTGGTAAGAGTTTGAATAATTATTATTTCTAGAATTATTATAAGCATAATTTGTTTGTCTACGATCTTCATATTTGGGTTTAATTCTATTATTAAAATTGGCTTTTGTCTTCCTATGATTTATATCTATAGTCCTATCATCATCTAGTAACCTTAACCTAGCATATTTGTTATAAATGTCTATTATACTGGCTCCTTCTTGAATATGTGCCCTAATATTACCGTCAATTTTTTCAATTAATATTTCAACTAGATCCCTATCAACATGTTCTGGTTTATAAATTTCCGGCTTCCGAGTATCAAATTCATAGAGTTCATTTATTTGGTAGCTTATATCTCTAAATTGATCAAATAATTCTCTTAAGTTTGTTACCTTAACATGTCTGCATTGGTTGAATAATTCGGCGTAGCTCTTATGTGGCTAGAACCGCTGTTTTAGTCTGGAACACACCATTCCCCATGTTAGATCACTGCTATCTCCTAGTTGACGAATGCACTTCCCAGCTTCACCTTGAAGTTTCTCGTTGATTACAATCTGCATGCAGTAGTGAAGTAATGCGGCATTATTACTGCACAAAGAAGCAACACCTTCCACTGATTTAATGAACGAAGATAGACTGCATTCTTCGTTTGCGCCGTATGGTGACAACTTCCTAAACTGGTTGATTATGCTCTCGGGGCTCAAGTTGAATGAACCTACAGCTGCATTTCCATTGATCTGATTACGTTGTTCACGAAGTTGCAATTGCTGCTCTTGTAATTGCAATTGGTGCTGTTGGAGTTGCAATTGTTCCTCTCTTTGTTGCAGCTGTCTTTTTAACTCTTGAATTTGAGTATTTAAGGATTCCTCATTGACGCTCATTTTGAGATTTCTTATGTTGACTTGAGAATCACTTTCACAATCACTCTCACTTTCACTTATTAACTGTCGACAAAGATCAAATTTATGTCTTTTTTTTCTGTCCATTAATTAATTCGGAATGTCGTTTCTTCGAAGTTACACTAACTTATTTCTGCACTTCTTTGTGTCTCTTCCGATAATCGTTTTTTTTTTTTTTTTTTTTTAATAGTTCGAACACTGGATTCCAAAGAATAAGAATCCTACCGACTGCGCCACTTATATTTTTTGATTTGAAAATAAAACACGGACAAACTTCGGTTTGAACTTACTCTTTAGAGTGCTAATTTTATTCTCTTCTTTTCATTTCATTTTCTTCACACCGAGAAGTGCAGTTTACGTTAATTGATTTACATAGTCAGCATTTCTTATTTCGAGAAGTCATATCGGATTCGATTACTTTGATATTTTGAAATCAGTGAGTTTTGTTGCAATTGAATGTGGTTTGTGGGAATTTACTCTTGATTCGTTTATTTGCCGGAAATTGAAATTTCCGTTATTTAAGTTTGCATTTTTTATATCGCGGTCAATGATCGAATCTGATATAACTCGCGCGTAAAAAAAAAAGAAGAAATCAAAACCACTTCAGTGTAGTGCAGTGGATAAAAACATCAAAATAAAAAAAAAAGAGATAATAATAAAAATTAAAAATCAACACCTATAGTGCTGGGTTTCTCTCACTCCTCTTCCCACTCTACTACTGTAGTGCAATTTCTCACTCATCCCTTGTGCCGTTGCTGTATTCTCCATACGTGCAGTAGCATTGGTGATGAGTGAAAAAATGTAAACAACCGGCGAAGAGCGGTCTGCGAGTGTTAATCGTGTTGGTGCACCAAAGCTTATTGTCGTTTGGGCATAGGTTAGGTTAGGTAAGTATGGCAGGCTGCAATCGCAACCTCACTTAGACCAGATGTGGTCCATTGTGTTACCACCAGGATCTGTATTTCGCCAGAATCACTACCCGCAGAACCAGCCGGAGCTTACTATGAAGCGCTGGAGACTGCCTACGCTGATGTCAGCCAGTTCACTTAGGTTGTTGAAGAAGCTGGCTCCTAAGTGTGCTCTTCTCCGAGCTGAAAGGGCCGGGCATGTACAGAGAAGGTGGAGGATAGTCTCCTCCTCCTCCTCATCCATGCAACTTCTACAGAAGTCGTTATAGAGGAGGCCCAGCCTATAGGCATGCGTGCCGATGGTGCAGTGTCCTGTAATGACACCCACTATGGTGCTGATTAGCGATCTATTCCGACTGATGAGACAGTGGGAACGTTTGAGATCCAGCTTTGGCCAGATCTGTCTGGTGATGAGACAGGTGCTACCAACTGCCCATCTACGATTAGCGATATCGATTGCGTTTCTATAAAGTAGCAATTTGCAGGTGGCGAGAGGCATACCCAAATTCCCCTTATCCGGAGGAATAGATAGAGTTGTGCCTTCCTTAGCGAGTTCATCCGCCATGCAGTTGCCTGGAATGTCTCTGTGCCCCGGCACCCATATCAGGTGAATTTTGAATTGCTCAGCCATCTCGTCAAGAGATAGGCGACAATTTAGGGCTGTTTTTGAGTTGAAGGCGACAGAATCCGCGGCCTGGCTATCAGTAAAAATTGTGATACCCCGAGAGGATAGTATATTATACTTCAGCCACGATAGAGCTTCCTTGATTGCCATTATCTCGGCCTGGAAGACACTGCAATGGTCAGGTAAACGGAAAGAGATGTTTACGTTCACATCCTTAGAGAATACACCCCCTCCCACTCCCGATTCTGTTTTAGAGCCATCTGTATAGAAGCAAATGGATCCCTTTCGTTGGAGCTCAAAATCATCTTTCCAAACAAGTCTGGAAGGGATAGTGGTAACGAAGTTTTTGGCAAAGAGGAGGCGTTGGAGGGTGTAGTCGGTGCTTTGTGGGAGGAATTCTAAATCATTCAGAATGGTGGAGTGTCCGACCCGCAGGCTGGACCAATGATGAAGTTCTTTGATACGTATGGCTGAGCTGGCTGCCACTTGTCTACTGTAGATATCTAGAGGAAGCAGATGGAACAGAGTGTCTAGAGCCGCCGTGGGGGTAGTTCTGAGTGCTCCACTGATACCTATACAGGCCGATCGTTGTACTTTACAAAGATGGCTACGATGAGTGGCTATGTCTAGGGCTTCCCACCAGACAATTACGCCATATGTTAGGATTGGTCTGATGACAGATATGTAAAGCCAGTGAGTAATGCGTGGTTGTAGGCCCCACCTACTACCTATTGCTTTTTTGCAGCAGTACAGAGCTGTGGTGGCTTTCTTTACTCGCTCGAGGATATTAGGCTTCCAACTGAGCTTTTTGTCGAGAATGAGACCCAGGTATCTGGCTGTGTCTGAAAGTACCAGACTTGTACCGCACAGTTTAGGAGGATCGAACGGAGGAATTTTGTACTTCCTAGTGAAGAGGATTAATTCTGTTTTATGGGGGTTGACCCCGAGACCGCATTCTTTAGTCCATTTTGTTAGCTTAGAGAGAGCATTCTGCAGGAGGTCTCTAAGCGTGCTGAGGTGTTTACCTGAGACAGCTATAGCAACATCGTCCGCATAGGCAATTACATTGCAGCCTTCCTCTTCCAGTATTATTAGGAGTCCATTGACCACTAGGTTCCAAAGAAGAGGAGAGAGCACCCCTCCTTGAGGTGTGCCCCTGCTCACAGGTCTCCGAATTGTAGCATCGCCCAGCTTGGAGGTTATAGTCCTTTTTGTAAGAAACTGACCTATAAAAGCGCCAATCGAGGCTTCAATGCCGAGACCTGAGAGTGCACCAGTAATTGCCCCTGGTTCAACGTTGTTAAAAGCTCCCTCTATATCAAGGAAGGCCACCAGAGTATATTCTTTGAAATCTAAGGATCTTTCAATGGTGCGTACAAGCGAGTGCAGGGCCGTTTCAACCGATTTCCCTTTGTTGTACGCATGTTGAGCGGCCGACAGCTTACTGGAATCAATGCTGTGGCGAATGTATATATCTAGAAGTTTCTCCAGAGTCTTCAGGAGAAACGATGATAGACTGATAGGTCTCAGATCTTTGGGATTTACGTGAGAGCTTTTGCCCGCCTTCGGTATAAAGATCACATTGACCTCCGTCCATACCTTGGGGATGTGGATTAATTCAAGGCAGCTCTTAAAGATGACAGATAGCCATGGGAGGATAAGATCCATTACGTGCTGAAGCTCGGCGGGTATTATGCCATCTGGTCCTGCAGACTTAAATGGTTTGAATCCGCGTATTGCCCAGATGACTCTATCATTAGTTACAATGTTAGAGCTGCATGGCTCTGGAGAAGATTCGAGATCATTAGGTGCCAAGCAGCAGCTAGGGAAATGAGTGTCCATCAAAAGATTGAGGGATTCGGTATTTGTGCAGGTCCAAGAGCCATCAGTTCTCTTCAGATGACTGGGAGTTCTTGGAGTAGAGGATAGGATTTTCCGGAGTCTGGATGCCTCAGAGATCTCTTCCACATTTCCGCAAAAGAGTCTCCATGACTTCCGTTGGGCTCTCCTAATTAGATATTTAAAAGTTTTTAGGGCCTCTTTGTATGAGGTCCAATCTAGAGTATCGCGAGACTGCTTGGCTTTGTTGAAGAGTCGCCTGCAGTTCTTACGGGAGGTCCTAATCTCTTGGTACCACCACGGCGGTTTCGGATTTCCCCTTGGTTTACTTAAAGGACAAGAAGAATGCATCGCATGGTTGAGAGCGCCTGTGAGTTTCCTGACGAGAGAATCTAGCTCTTGCGTGTTCTTGGGGGGGACAGGAGACCTAGCTATAACCGAGGATTCTACACTATCCCTGTATTTGATCCAGTTAGTCTTCCGGAAATTTCTAAAGGCTGGTTGGATCGGAAGGAGGTCGTTTAGACCAAATTCTATGTATCTGTGATCGGAGAAGGAGTGTTCGTTAGACACCCTCCAGTTCAGAATGTTTTCAGAAATGTGGTCGGACACCAGAGTGATATCCAGAACTTCTTGCCTGGTACTGGTTATAAAGGTCGGCTCACGGCAGATATTGCAGAGAACAAGGTTAGAATTAAGAATAAAATCAAAAAGTTGCTCACCTCTTTCATTGATGTCAGTGCTGCCCCAAACTGTGTGATGCGCATTTGCATCACATCCTAGGATCAGTGCAGCTTTATGTCTCTTTGCGTCGGCAATCGTTCTTCCCAGAGTGTCCGGTGGGAGTGGTCCATGATGATCGTGAGCCAGGTAAGCTGAAATTAGCCAGTAGATCCGAGAACTAATTTCGAGGCTTACGGTCACCATGTCACGATCGCTGTAATTATAGAGTGTAGAGGCATTAAGCGCGTTTTTAGTTAAAATGCAGGCTCTTGGTTTACCTGAATTTTTCACATAGAGGATTTGATGAGTAGGAGTCCTCAGCCCGCATACTAGGTCGTTAACGACCCAGGGTTCCTGGACCAGGACGATGTCTTCCCCGTTTTGTTGAAGCCGGAGAAGGAGGGCGGCGGAAGCCGCTTTAGAGTGGTGCAGGTTGATCTGTGCTAATCGCAGCATCAGCGCTACAATTTGGTGCAGAGACCTCAACCACCCTAATGTCAGCCACTTCCGCGTCTGACTCTGAAAAAGCGTCAGAGGGGCTGTCTAGTCCACTACACAGATCCAGGTCGGACAGTGTTAGCCCGTCAACGACCAGATCTGATACTGGAGTAAGGAGGGTGGCCGGCTTGATGCTAACCAGTGTGTTCGGGGCCGGTATATTACTGACCGCCGAGCAAGAGATTGATTCTGGAGGTGAACCTGTTGCACTAGGGGCCGGTATATCACTAACCGCACTAGGCAAAGGTAACGTCGATGGTGTGATGGCAGGGGCCGAGGGAGCAGGTTCGTCCTTCTCCAGGTCTTCCTCGTCTTTTTTATATACGCGGAGGGTTATGGCTCCGAAGCCATAGCTAACCTGTCCTTCAGCTTCTGCTAGTGGAGCCAGGGATTCCTTGTTGACAACAATCGTCGCCTGTCTAGAATCCCCCTTCGGCTCTTCGAGCTTGGCAATCTTCCAATTATGAGTCGGAAGATTGGGTTTGGAGACCTGGAGGATCTTGAGTATCGTTGCCGGGTTGGAGGGTTCAGCCGGAATCCAGGAGCGAGTCCTCGGCCTGCTGGGAATCTGATCCCTGCCAACGACCTCCGCGCATGCTATCAGTTTGATGTGGCCTTGGTGCCATTTGGCGTCCCGACAGATGGGTGCAGGCCCAGGATGGTCTGCAAGTATTTGGAGAAAGCTGGTTGCCAAGCCAACCTCCACTTTCCTCCATCTGTCCATGGTGATGCTGCCATCGCAGTCGCTCTTGTCAATGACTGCCAAGATTAGGTGGTCCTTCAGCACGTCGCTGAAGGGTCTTTCGGTCCTCGTAGGTACAGAGGAATTAGGGTGATTGGCCTTCGGTCTCTTCGGGTCCGTGGGCGACATCTCTGCTGACCTTTGTCGCTTGGACGTGGAGTCCTGTTTCGGTGCGGCAGTGAGGATCTCCCTGGTAGTCTTGGTGGCCCACTCAAGGGCCTTCTTCTTCTGTTCAGTAAGCTCTTCAGCTGAAGTGCTGCCATAGCGCTCCAGGAGCCTTGAGGCTGTACGACGCTCTCGGTAGCAGCGCCTGGACTGTCTGACAGGCCGCGAGCTCGGAGCGTTACGGCTTGTCGATCCAGGGAAGACCGAGAGGGGTTCGGTGAGGGAACTAGTTCCCGAAGGGTGAGGAGGGCGCTCCACGCGGCCTTTGGCTTGGCTAGGACCAGGGGTCCTGATTGCCGGCTCTTCAGGAGCTTTAATACCGTAAGCGGCCACGGAGGCTTTACTTACGACCGGTTTTTTATGAGTACCGGGCTCAGAAATTGTTGTTTGTGTTGTTTTTTGTGTATTTGGTTTGAACATAATGAATCCCACGAGTAGCGGAGAAATGAATGTCCGTCTGTGCAGAGATCCGCATTACACAGATAAGGCTGGCTAATCCGGAGGTCGCCAGGTAATCCGTTTGGGCATAACACCTGCGACAATTTGCTTTGGTGTTCTAACGTTAGACTTTCACTTCGCGGCTTCGCTTGTTGCGTTGGTGTTGTGTTTTGTGTGTTTTTGTGTTTTAGTGATGAGTGATCTAAGGGTAGATTTTTCTAATATTCGTGGCATAAGAACGAATTTCTTTGCCGTTTACGTCCACAATCAAATTTACAGACCAGCTGTATTGGTTTTATGCGAAACACAGGTGGTGGGAGATTCGGATAACTCAGATCGCGGTCTCGCGATTTATGTTCGTAGTGACGTAGCTTGCTCCTTTCCTTCTCAATATGGCCACTGTTGCACTCCGGAATTCAATTTCAAACGGCTTAAGCTCACAGTCCGCAAGCAAATTATCCACTACTGCTTTGTTTATAGAAGCCCAAGCTCGGACAGCAATTCTACTTATAATAGTTTGATGCGCTGTCCGATTCCACCTTAAGAATTGTCTCCCTGTATCCTCATACTGAAATCGTCATTGCGGGCGATTTCAATATACACAATTCTAGTTGGCTTCGCAATTCTGGACAGACAACACCCGAAGGAAGATATGTTGAAATCTTCGCTGAGATTAACAATCTAACTCAGCTTGTAAATGAGCCTACACGTATACCTGACATTGAAGGTCATAACGCCAACACACTGGACTTGCTTCTTACCTCCCACCCTGATAAATACACCATTGATGTATTACCGCCTCTAGGCGGATCCGACCACAATGTCATATCAGCTAATTTCTCGAACTCCGACCACACAGTTAAAGGAAAAATTTCCAAAAGAAAAGTTTGGCGATACGAGAAAGCCAATTGGGACGGCCTTAACAGCTTCTTTAGGTGTTTTAACTGGTCGCTATGCTTCCTCGATAGCAATGTGGATGCCGCCGCTGATATGATAACCGACATCATTCTCCTTGGTATGAGCTCCTTTATTCCTAACCGAATGAAGAGTGTCAAACCAAAGGAAAAATCGTGGTTTGATCTGAGCTGCAAAGAGGCTATCAGGGCAAAAGAGGTAAGCTTTCGGTATTTTAAAGCCAATCCCTCTGAGGAAAACCATATAAAATTTAAACAAGCCAGACATGACTGCAATGTGCACATTCGACGTGTCAAATTTCTCTATGACCA
Organism: Criorhina ranunculi; assembly: GCA_951813785.1. Classification (NCBI taxonomy): domain Eukaryota; kingdom Metazoa; phylum Arthropoda; class Insecta; order Diptera; family Syrphidae; genus Criorhina; species Criorhina ranunculi. Next base: position 24,321,887 of record OX638382.1, on the reverse strand, counting down.
AAAATTGAGGCAAAAAATACTACAATGTCCCAAGGGTAGTAAACATTTTTGGTCATTTGTGAAAAACATCATTTACAATGACATTCCAGCTGTCAGCTCCTCAGACAAGGCCAATCTGCTTGCTGCACACTTTGCAGCCAGCTCAACGCTCCCAGATTGTGCGTTGTCTCCACCTGTACTCGAGAGCGTCCAATTCTCCATGGGACAAGTCCACTTTCGCACTCGTACAGTTGCAGGAGTACTTAGAGGTCTCAACATACACAAATCCGCTGGTCCAGATGGTATTCCACCCATAGTTCTGAAGAGGTGTTCTTCCACCCTGGCAAAACCACTGCGTAAGCTTTTCCATCTGTCCTACTCCTCAGGTCTCTTTCCGAGTAGATGGAAAATTGCATTTGTCCAGCCCGTGCCCAAAAAGGGCGAATCTTCTTCTCCCTCCAATTACCGACCCATTGCACTTACGTCCCTTCTTTCCAAGGTCATGGAAACGCTGATAAATCGTCAGCTTATGAAATATCTCGACTTACGGAAACTCCTCAATGACCGGCAGTACGGTTTCCGTAGCAACAGGTCCACGGGTGATTTGATGGCTTATCTCACCGAGAAGTGGAACGAATCTTCACATAACCTCGGTGAAAGTAAGATTGTTGCGCTTGATATTTCAAAAGCATTTGACAGAGTTTGGCACCAAGCTCTTTTGTCGAAAATGCGTGGTGTCCTCCAAGGCTTTGTTTTGTCTCCGACTCTCTTTCTCATTTTTATAAATGATCTCTTGTCTGCAACTTCTTCGTTTTTCATATTCGTTCCCTAGCTCACGTCCCTGCTCTTCGGATGTAGTAGTGGAGCGGCAACGTATGTTAAACTCATTAAATTCCGACCTTGACAGCATATTAAAATGGGGTTCGGTTCTACAAATAGAGTGGAATTTAATGCTTCCAAAACTCAATGCTGCCTACTGTCTCTCAAGCGAAACCCTAATCTCGAACCATTATCCATGAATGGTACCTGCATCGCCGAAACCGAAAAACTTTCCATCCTCGGTATGTGTGTTAACAACGATCTTCGTTGGAATGACCATATATTCGATGTCGCCAAGAACGCTGCGAAATGTTTAGGTTTCCTCAAACGATGCAAAAAATACTTTACCCCTTCTGATCTGGCTTCAATTTACAAGGCGTTTATTCGCCCTAAGCTTAAGTACAACGCTCACATCTGGTCTGGTGCGCCAAAAACAGTCTTGCACATTCTAGATCGAATTCAAAAACGCGCGATAAAACTAATAGGTGACCGAAACATTGCGAAGTCAATAGACTCGCTTGAACACCGAAGTTTCCTGTCTCTCACTGTTTGATCGATTCTTCTATAAAAAATGCTCTACCGAAATAGCCAGCTGCATTCCGCCTCTGCAACATTTCATCCGCAATACTCGTCATGCTTCGAATGCACATCAGTTTACCCTTAAGCCTACTTTCGGACGTAATGTCAAATATAGAGATTCTTTCTTTAGCCGTACCACACGAATGTGGAATGATCTACATAGTTCTGTGTTTCCTCATCTCTATAACCCTCAAGTATTTAAAGCCAACGTGCATCGGTACCTCCTTTGTCTTTCCTCTTATTTTCCCTAATGCCCGTGCTCTCGGTCAAGGGTATTCATAACCCCTTTAGCGCGCGCTGATTATAAAAAAAAAAAATATATATATATATACAAAAAACAATTGAAGTTGAAAACCTTTGTAGACAAATTGTTAATGAGCCAACAAGAATTACAGCAACGATTAGAACACCTATTGACTATGTGGTGGGTTAGGTTAGGTAAGAGTGGCAGGCCGCAGATTACAACCTCACTTAGACCATATAAGGTCATTTGTGTTACTACATGGATTTGTATTTCACCGGAGAAATACTACCCGCAGAACCAGCCGGAGCTTGTTATGAAGCGTTGGAGGCTGCCTATGTTTATGTCAGCCAGTTCGCTAAGGTTGTGGAAGAAGCTGGCTCCTAAGTATGCTCTTCTTCGAGCTGAGAGGGCCGGACATATACAGAGAAGGTGGAGAATCGACTCCTCCTCCTCTTCGTCCATGCAGCTTCTACAGAAATCGTTGTAGAGGAGGCCCAGCCTATAGGCATGTTTGCCAATCGTGCAGTGTCCCGTTATGACACCGACTTGGGTGCTTATAAGCAATCTTTTACGTCTGATGAGACAGTAGGAACGTTTGAGATCCAGCTTTGGCCAAATCTGCTTGGTGATAAGACAGGTGTTACCTTCTGTCCATCTATGATTGGCGATGTTGATCGCGTTATTGTTAAGTAGTAGTTTGCAGGTGGCGAGAGGCATGTGTAAATTCCCCTTTTCCGGAAGAATTGATAGAGTTGTGCCTACTCTGGCGAGTTCATCAGCCATGCAGTTGCCTGGAATGTCTCTGTGCCCCGGCACCCATATTAGGTGAATTTTGAATTGCTCAGCCATCTCGTTAAGAGATAGGCGACAATTTAGGGCTGTTTTTGAGTTAAAGGCGACAGATTCCAGGGATTTTATCGCGGCCTGACTATCGGTAAAAATTGTGATATCCCGAGTGGATAGTATATTGTAACGTGTTTGCCGGTTCGCAATGATAAAACTTTTTCCTCTTTTCTCTTCTATTTATCTTTATTTACTCTGTTCATAAATCATGGTTTATTCCAACAATTATTACTCTTTTAATTCAACAATTCACAAATCTCTTTTAATTCAAACAACTCAAACAATTAATTCTCTGATAACATCAATCTTTCCAAGTATCACTTTTCTCAAATCTCTATTCAATTGTCTCACTATTAAAATCTCTATCCAAATCACTATCCAGTTGTATCTCTTCTTAAATCTCAATTCGAACTTTACTTCACTGACATCTCAATCGGAGTGTGTCTCTGCCGTCGAAGCTCGTCGTATTTATACCCGAGATACGAATCTAGAATCTTCCTTCCTGGCGACGATCTTACCATCTAGTGAGATTTCGATAGTTCTGGAACGTACCTGAGATATGTACTAGAAAATTCCCGAAGGTTCTGACAATTGCTAAATTGACCTAAATTCAGCACAACTCCCCACTAGATGTCACTGATTGATGTTCTAAACTCCGACCCATCAGCTTAATGTCGCTAATACAGTTAATATAACAATTCCACTAAATGTCGCTAAGGCAGTCGATATTACAATATTATACCTCAGCCACGATAGGGCTTCCTTAATAGCCATAATCTCGGCTTGGAAGACACTGCAATGGTCAGGTAAACGGAAAGAGATGTTAACGTTTACATCCTTAGAGAATACACCCCCACCTACTCCAGATTCTGTTTTATAGCCATCTATATAGAAGCAGATAGATCCCTTTCGTTGTAGCTCAAAATCGTCCTTCCAAACAAGTCTGGAAGGGATAGTGGTAACAAAATTTTTGTCGAATAGGAGTTGTTGGAGGGTGTAGTCGGTGCTTTGCGGAAGGAATTCTAAATTGTTCAGAATGGTGGAGTGTCCAGCCCGCAGGATGGACCATTGGTGAAGTTCTTTGATACGTATGGCTGCGCTGGCTGCCATTTGTTTACTATAAATATCTAGAGGAAGCAAATGGAACATAGTGTCTAGAGCCGCCGTGGGGGTGGTTCTGAGTGCTCCACTGATACCTTTACAGGCCGACCTTTGCACTTTACAAAGGTGGTTACGATTGGTGGCTACGTCCAAGGCTTTCCACCAGACAATTTCGCCATGTGTTAGGATTGGTCTGATAACAGATACATAAAGCCAATGAGTAATGCGTGGTTGTAGGCCCCATCTACTTCCTATTGCTTTTTTGCAGCAGTACAGAGCTGGTGGCCTTCTTAACTCGCTCGAGGATGTTAGGCTTCCAGCTGAGCTTTTTGTCGATAATGAGACCCAGATATTTAGCTTTGTCTGAAAGAACGAGACTTGTACCGCACAGTTTAGGAGGGTCGAACGGGGGAATTTTGTATTTCCTAGTGAAAAGGACTAATTCCGTTTTATGTGGATTGACTCCAAGGCCACATTCTTTAGTCCATTTAGATAGCTAAGAGAGAGCGTTCTGCAGGAGGTCTCTGAGCGTGTTGAGGTGCTTGCCTGAGACAGCTATAGCAACATCGTCCGCGTAGGCAATTACATTCGTCTTCCAGTATTAATAGCAGTCCATTGACCACCAGGTTCCAAAGAAGAGGAGAGAGCACCCCCCGTTGGGGAGTGCCCCTGCTCACAAGTCTCTGAACTGAAGCATCGCCCAGCTTAGATGTGATAGTCCTTTTTGTAAGTAACTGACCTATTAACGCAACAATCGAGGCTTCAATACCGAGACTTGAGAGTGCATTAGTAATTGCCCCTGGTTCAACATTGTTAAAAGCCCCCTCTATGTCAAGGAAGGCTACCAGAGTGTATTCTTTGTAATCTAAGGATTTTTCAATGATGCATACAAGCGAGTGTATATGTATACGCATGTTGAGAGGCCGACAGCCTATTTGGATCAATGCTGTGGCGAATGTATATATCAAGAAGTTTCTCCAGAGTTTTCAGCAGAAATGATGATAGACTGATAGGTCTTAGATCTTTGGGATTTACGTGTGAGCTTTTGCCCGCCTTTGGGATGAAGACTACGTTGACCTCCGTCCATACCTTAGGGATATGGATCAATTCTAGACAGCTCTTAAAGATGACAGTAAGCCATGGGAGGATTAAATCCATTGCGTGCTGAAGCTCAGCAGGTATTATGCCATCTGGTCCTGCCGATTTAAATGGTTTGAACCCGCGTATTGCCCAGATGATTCTATTTTTGGTTATAATGTCAGAGCTGCAAGGCTTTGATCCTGCAGGGGTTGACCCGGGATCGTTAGTTGCCATGCGAAAGTTGGGAAAATGAGTATCCATCAGAAGATTGAGGGATTCGATATTTGAGCGGGTCCAAGAACCATCAGTTCTTTTCAGATGACTGGGAGTTCTTGGAGTGGAGGATAGGATTTTCCTGAGTCTGGATGCCTCAGAGATCTTTTCCACATTTCCGCAGAAGAGTCTCCATGACTTCCGTTGGGCTTTCCTGATAAGATTTTTAAATACCTTTAGGGCCTCTTTATATGAGGTCCAGTCGAGGGTGTCGCGAGACTGCTTGGCTTTGTTAAAAAGTCGTCTGCAATTCTTACAGGAGGTCCTAATTTCTTGGTTCCACCACGGGGGTTTTGGATTTCCCCTTGGTTTGCTTAGGGGACACGAGGAATGCATCGCATGGTTGAGAGCTCCTGTGAGCTTCCTAACTAGAGAATCTAACTCGTTTGTGTTTTTGGGAGGGACGGGAGATCTGGCTATGGCCGAGGATTCTACACTATCCCTATATTTAATCCAATCAGTTTTCCGGTAATTCCTAAAGGCTGGTTGGATCGGAGGGAGGTAATTTAGACCGAATTCTATATATCTGTGATCAGAGAAAGAGTGTTCGTTAGACACCTTCCAGTTTATAATATTGTGAGAGATGTAGTCGGACACCAGGGTGATGTCCAGAACTTCTTGTCTAACACTTGTTATGAAGGTCGGCTCGCGGCCGATATTACAGAGAACGAGGTTAGTGTTTAAGAGAAAATCAAAAAGTTGCTCACCTCTTTCGTTGATATCAGTGCTGCCCCATACTGTATGATGCGCATTTGCATCACAACCCAGGATAAGTGCAGCTTTGAGTCTCTTTGCGTCGGCGATCGTACTTCCCAAGATGTCCGGAGGGAGCGGTCCTTGAGTGTCATGGGCCAGATATGCTGAAATTAGCTAGTATTTCCGAGTACTGAGCATAACGAAGATATCAAAAAGATATACGATATTAGAGATATCCTTGGAATGAAGGTAGAGATTCACGCCTTAAGGAAATCAAAACTCGTCCCACAGTGCAAGAATTGCCAAAATATGGACATACGCACAAGTACTGCAGCTCTAACCCAAGATGCGTTAAGTGTGCAGGAAACCACCATACGAAAGACTGTATGAAGAAAAAAGAGGAACCAGCAAAATGTGCCAATTGCAACGAAATGCATCCAACTATAGAGGCTGCTTAGTTGCAAAACAGATTCAACTGGTTAAAGACAAAAAACATAAACAAACATATCCAAACTCTGAAAAGGAAGCACCAAAAAGCAAAAAGGATATACCTAAAAGCAAAAAGGACGCACCAAAAAGCAAAAAGGACTTACAACTGAGAACGCCAATAGAAGTACCCAACGGCCAGAAAAATACGAAAAAGGACCTAAGGCAGATAGGGACGGGTACAAAAATTACATATGCACAGGCTGCATTAAAAGAAACAGAAAAACCATTAAACATAAATAAAACAAACTCAAATAATCGTATGGAAACCTTCTTGCAAAAAATCCTAAATAGAATGGAAAACATGGAAAAAAGCAATAAGGCTATATTAGAAAGAATATCACTCCTTGAGAGGAAAAGCAGCAACAAAAAGGCTGTTCAAAAAAGACAAATATGATGGATCATATAAAAATTCTAGAATGGAATGCTAATGGTATCGAGAAGCGCAAAGAAGAAATTCAGGTAATTCTCGACGTGAACCAAATAGATATATGTCTTGTCTCAGAGACGCACTTTAAATTTAAAACAGATTTCAAACTGCAAGGGTACGAATTATATCACTCCCCACACCCCCATAATTCGGCAAAATGCGGGGCTGCAGTTATAATAAAGAAGACAATCGATCACCATGTAGAGGCTAAATTCCAATCATGTGAGATTCAAGGAATATCTATAAATGTAACAACTAAAAGTGGGCTAATATCAGTCGGATCAATTTACTGCTCTCCCAGCTATAATCTAAAAAAACATGACTTTAGAAACCTCTTCATCATATTTTGCAATAGATATATCGCAGGTGGAGATTTTAATGCCAAAAATAAGTATTGGGGATCTAGATTGACCAATACGAGATGAAAAGAATTATATGAAATGATAAAAGAAACTGGCGGCAAATATCACTCAACGGGAAAACCTACATACTGGCCAACAGATAGGAATAAAACCCCGGATCTTGTCGACTTTTTCGTAACAAAGAACATCTCGTCAAACAATATAAAAGTAGAAGAAGGACCAGATCTTGACTCAGATCATTCCACAATACTTTTGACACTTGGCGAAAAAATCACTCTCAAAGAAAATATCCCAAGACTAGCTAATAAACTGACTGACTGGAACTACTTCAGACAGAATCTTGAGGATAGTATCCAACTTTTAGAAACAATTGAAACAAAAGATCAATTAGAGGAGGCTGTACAGACTCTTACAGTTAATATCCAAAAAGCTGCATGGGCTGCAACACCTAAAACAAAAACCAAACTAAAACAGAATTATTATCCAAGGGAAATATGTGAAATAATTGCAAAAAAGAGGAAAGCTAGAAAACGCTGGCAACAATCAAGGGCGCCAAGCGACAAAACAATGCTCAATAATCTAGTCAGTAAACTCAAAAGATCGGTACGAGATTTTAAAAATGAATCTCTTAAATCATACCTTTCCAATTTGACGAATGATGCTAGTACCGATTACTCGCTCTGGAAGGCGACAAAGAGAATGAATAGGCCAATAGCACATATTCCACCAGTTAAAACCAGGGAAGGTAACTGGGCAAAAAGCAACAAAGAAAAGGCGAATTTATTTGCTGAGTATCTTGAAGGCGTCTTCCAACCGTATGAAGATAAAGACTGTCAAGAAACGGAAGAACTGTGCGAAGAAGAGGGACATATTCAACCGGTAACGGCAAAAGAAATTGCCAAGGAAATAAAAGCAGGCATCAATATCAAAAAAGCCCCGGGATTTGATTTGATAACAGGGGAAATCCTACGACAATTCCCAAAAAAAGGCCTAAAGAAACTAGCGCAGATTATAAATGCTGCATTCAGGATAAGGTATGTACCCAGCATGTGGAAAGTAGCGGAGGTAATTATGATACCAAAACCAGGCAAACCACCTAGTGAAGTCACCTCCTATCGCCCCATATCGATACTGCCTATGTTGTCCAAGCTATTTGAAAAGATGTTGATTAAACGTCTGCATAAAATCATTGAAGAAAAATCACTAATTCCAAACCATCAATTTGGTTTTAGGAATAAGCACTCCACGATTGATCAGGTGCACAGAATAACAGATAAAATCGAAAAAGCATTTGAAGAGAAAAAGATATGCTCTACTATATTTCTCGATATAGCACAAGCTTTCGATAAAGTATGGCACAAAGGACTGATCCATAAATTGCAAAAGCATCTGCCTAAGCAATACTCAGATATTCTAGAATCCTACATATTGGAGCGATTTTTTAGAATTAAACAAGGAGATGATTACTCCACACTGAGAGAAATAGATGCTGGAGTGCCACAAGGTAGTGTGATAGGCCCTGTATTATATCTTCTGTTTACCAGGGATCTGCCAAATAGCGATGAAACAACCGTGGCAACATTTGCAGATGATACTGCTATCCTTGCTGTGGGAGAAAATGTCGAAGAAGCGACAAAAAAGCTACAGATGGCAGTAAATAACATATCAAAAGGGACAAAAAAATGGCAAATTAAATTAAATGACCTAAAGTCGGTCCATATTAATTTCACCAATAAGAATGTTCAGCAGTGTTCATAAATGGTAATGCAGTAGAATATGCAAACACAGACAAATATCTAGGCATGACCTTAGATGCAAAACTGCGCTGGAAACCGCATGTAAAGAAAAAAAGAGAGGAACTGAACATGCGTTACAATAAAATGTATTGGCTTATCGGGAGAAACTCTTATCTGTCAAATTACAATAAACTGTTTCTTTATAAGCAAATTATAAAACCAGTATGGACCTATGGGCTCCAGCTGTGGGCATGCACATGCAAAACAAATTTAAAAAAAATACAAACATTCCAGTAAAGTACTACGAAACATAGTAAATGCACCATGGTACATAAGAAACGCTGATCTACATAGAGATCTAAATGTTGAAATGGTTGAAGATGAAATAAAAACAGTAGCAAATAGACATAGACTCAGACTTCTCAACCACGTCAACGTAGAAATGACAGATTTATTAAATACTGACAATCTTGTTAGAAGATTAAGAAGGAAAAAACCATTTGAACTAACTACCTATAGATAGTTAGAGTAAAAGAAAGGGAACTAAAACAATAGCATATAGTAGACCCAACACAACATTAAATAATTATATGAAAGACAAATTGCTGATTAGTCGAACGACTAGGTGCAATAATTAGAAAGGCTGGCTTCTCCCCCTCCTGCGATGAAATGCCAAGATGGCCTTACCGTAGGGAAAAGGGGAAGAAGGTTGAAGGGGTTAGTGGGTAGAAATCCCACACTGTTACTGAGTACGGGCTCAGTTTCGTCTTTTGAAGATTACCACCTCCCAGCGCAAAAAAAAAAAATTAAAAAAATTTCCGAGTACTAACTTCGAGGCTTAAGGTCACCAAGTCACGATCGCTGTAATTAAAGAGTAAGGAGGCATTAAGTGCACACTTCGCTAGAATGCAGGCTCTGGGCTTACCTTTATTCTTCACGTAGAGTATTTGATACAAAGGAGTCTTTAGTCCGCAAACCAGGTCGTTAACGACCCAAGGTTCTTGGACCAGGACATTGTCTTCTCCGTTTTGTTGAAGTCGGAGAAGAAGGGCGGCCGAAGCCGTTTTAGAGTGGTGCAGGTTAATCTGAGCTAATCGCAGCATCATCGCTACAATTTGGTGCAGAGACCTCAACCACCGTTATGTCAGCCTCTTCCGCATCTGACTCTGAAAAAGCGTCAGAGGGGCTGTCTAGTCCGCTAGACAGATCCAGGTTGGACAAAGTTAGGCTGTCAACGACCGGATCTGTTTCAGTGGTTTTTAAGGTGGCCGGCTTGAAGCTTACCAATACGCTCGGGGCCGGTGTATTACTAACCGCCGAGGTAGAAAGGGAATCCAGAGATGGTACCGTTACATTAGGGGCCGGTATATTCCTAACCTCCGTCGGTAAAGGTGTCTCCATTGGATGAATGTTGGCGGGATCAGAGGGATCAGGTTCCTCCTTTTCAGGGTCCTCTTCGTCCTTTTTGTAGACCCGAAGAGTGATAGCTCCGAAACCGTAGCTAACCTGCCCCTCAGCGTCGGCCAGGGTAGCTAGGGACTCCTTATTAACGACAATTGTCGCACATCTGGAGTCGCCCTTCGGCTCTCCCAGCTTGGCAACCTTCCAATTGTGCGTCGGAAGGTGGGGGTTGGAGACCTGCAAGATCTTGAGGATGGTTTCAGGATTAGAGGGCTCGACTGGGATCCAAGAGCGAGTCCTAGGCCTGCTGGGGATCTGGTCCCTGCTCACGACCTCGAGCTGCGCTCCTTTCCACACTTCACCCAGCTTGGCTTCAGCTATTTTGAAGAGGTCTGCCGACCTTTGATCAGCTTGACATGGCCCTGGTGCCATTTGGCATCCCGGCATTTGGGTGCAGGTCCGGGATGGTCTGCAAGAATATTGAGGAAGCTAGTTGCCAGGCTAACTTCCACCTTCCTCCATTTGTCTGCTGTGATGCTGCCATCAATATAGCTCCTGTCAATGACCGCCAATATGAGCTGGTCCTTCAGGACCTCGCTGAAGGGTTTGGTTATTTTAATTGGTACCGAGGAACTGTTACAGTTGACCTTAGGTCTTTTTGGATCCAGAGGGGATACTTCCGTCGATCTCTGACGTTTGGACGTTAAGCCCTGCTTGGGTGTCACAGCAGGAATTGCCTTTACTACGCTGGTTGCCCATTCAAGAGCTTTCTTCCTCTCTTCCGTCAGTTCTACTTCCGGAATGCTACCATAGCGTACGAGGAGTTTGGAGGCTGTACGGCGCTCTCGGTAGTTGCGCCTAGATGGACGGACAGGCCGCGAGCTCGGGGTGGTACGGCGTGTCGAACTAGAAGGGTCCGAGGAGGGCCCAGAGAGGGATCTAATCCCAGAGTGGTAGGGGGGCGCTCCACGCGGCTTTTGGCAAAGCTGGGGCCAGGTTTGGTGTCCAAAGCCTTGTTTACCAGCACTTCAGGAGCGTTTTTACCGGAAGCGAGCTCAGAGGCAGTACTTCCGGCCGGCGTTTTATGAGCACCGGTCTCAGAATTTGTTGTTTTGTTTGTTTTTGAATTGTTCATAATTGTTCCCACGAGTAGCGGAGAAATAAAGGTCAATCTGTGCAGAGATCCGCAATACACAGACAAAGCTGGCTGATCCGGAGGTCGCCAGGTAATCCGGATACTTCGTTCGCGACTGAGCTATTTTTGGGATGGGCCCTCAGCCAGGTTGATCCTCGGCACGGGTCGTATGACACCTTGATCCAGCCCACTGGGAAAGGAGAGGGAGTGAGGGGGGGGAGGGGGCGAGGGAGTGGTAGGGATGTTGATAGAGGGATGGTGATAGAGGGGGGGAGCGACTACAGCTTGGCTTCATGTCTCATCTGGGGAGAATTCCCGAGAGTATTTGACCTTTACTAGGCCCCTACACCACGGCGAGGTGTATAGTCGCGTAGGGGTGACTATGTAGTAACCATGCTGCTAAATCAGCATGTGCAGAGGTAAGCCCAGAACTGAAAATAAGCGACCATGAAACAATTGAAATTTACTTAAACCTTAAAAAGGAAATGATTGAGAAAAATGAGGTGAAGAAAGTAATGTTTCTCAGGTACAATAAAGCATCATTCGCAAGACAACTGAGAAATGCAAAGCAAGGAACCGATACAAGACTGAAGTAACAAAAGCGAAAAATAACAGCATTAAAAAAAGGATCGCACATGCCCAGGACCAAAACTCTATGTGACGTTCTAAATGAAAAGAAGCATTACTTAAAAGATATTAACTTCAACGGAGTTTGTGTCAAAGAAGATAAGAATGAAGCCGAAGAATTTAACAAGTGCTTTATGAAAAGCATCAGTGATATCAGCGAGTCGATACTAGCTGCACAATTCAACCCAAGACCTGATAACCTAACCAATGCATTCAAATTAAAGCAAGTGAATCTGTTCGAAATAAAAAAGGTGCTAAAAACAATTAAACAAAAAAGAGATTCTAACTTCATTAGCGCGAAAATGCTTTTAGATATATAAAATTAAGTAGAATTAATAAACAATTCCATGAGTTGTGGCTCGTTCCCAGAAACCCGGAAAGAATCGGTGATCACATCAGTGGAAAAAGTAAAAGGACCAATTAAATGGACCTTCCGGCACCAGCCGCAAGAGATAGGTGGATTTCCTTTGTATGCAACTTTGAAGTAATATTTAAAATATTAAAGTTATCCAAAATGGCGAAATTATAACAAGTAACCAAAAACGAGTATACATTTTCAATTTCAACAAAATCCTAGCAATTTTAAAGAATTTCAAGATGGCGGATTCAAAATGGCGGGAATTTTTTTCCAAAAATATTATTTTACTATTACCACTTCTATACTATTAAAAATGAAAATGCAACAATTATTAATGCGGAATTTAAAATATTTAAAGGGGTGTGACACGCCCCCCTCCCAACCGATTACGCCCATCTACGAACTCAGCCGAGCTATTCACCATACCAACATGTGTACAAAGTATCAGTCAATTCGGTTAAGAACTGCGGCTCCTATCGTGCGGACGAGATTTCGTTGTATTGCATAAATGGACGTGACACGCCCCCCTCTCAACCGATCTTGCCCATCTACGAACTCGTTCGAGCTACTCATCATTTCAACATGTGTACAAAATTTAAAAAAATTAGGTTAAGAACTGTGGCCCATATCGTGCGGACAAGATTTCGTTGTATTGCATAAATGGGCGTGACACGCCCCCCTCTCAACCGATCTCGCCCATCTACGAACTCGTCCGTTCCATTCACCATATCAACATGTGTTTCATTCAATTCGGTTAAGAATTGCGGCCCCTATCGTGCGGACAAGATTTCGTTATATTGCATATACATATATATATATACAGTGATCCCCGCTTAATTGATTTTCCCGTTTAATTGAACGAAAAAAGTTGGCTCGAATATTTCCTATATAAGCTATACACGTATTTGCACGGTTAATTGAGTCCCGTATAATTGATTTACCCGCTTAATTGGTCTTAAAAATGTATACCAAACAAATTAAATGCACCCAAATATTATAACAAAAAGATGGACAAATTCTAGTAATTCCGGAGCGCTGTTCTCACATTGAAGTTGACAGCACGGCACAATAGATGGCAGCGAGCTGTAGTTTGTCATATTTCAATTCTGGTAGAGCGATTCATTTGACAACTAAACTTATTGGGCGCGTTCCGATTTCTAGATATGTATCTGAAATTTCAGACAGACTAGACTAGGTACGGAACGCTGAAATTTGACTGAAAAACAAGATAACGTCAGATATGACATCCAAGTCAAAACAACATTTTTACTTTCTGTTCTCGCTTTGAAGTTGCTTTGTAACTTGTTAATCTGCGCACAATAATAAAACACGAACTGCTCTGAAGGTAACATTATGAAAGTAATACACTTATGCGCTTTTTCACAGGTTTACTTATATTACAGGTTAAGTGTAATCATTTGAGCTCAACAATTTGCTGAAGAATATAAAATCGATGAATTATATTATACAATAAAACTGTGTGAAAATTAAACTATTAATTTAAACCAATATTCGTCCAAGTACAAACAAATAAAAAATGTCTTCCAAAGTTCAGCAATCTTGCAGAAATACGTTTGGCATAACAGCTGTTTTGTGATAATTTTCAACCGTCAGGATATTTTAAAATTTCAAATGAGTTAAGGCAAGAATTTTTCCAGTTCACTACTTCACAAAAGTTGTCTTGCTCATCTATTAAATTTCAGGCTGTTGTCGAATCAAAATGCTCTCTTTACTTGAAACTTCAGATGGTCTAGAAATCGGAACGGACCCATTTTCATCACAGTTTTCGAATATAATATCGTTTCATTGACTTACTGGCTCAATTAAGCAAATCTCGTTTAATTGGACTATAGAAGCAATTGAGCGGGTTTTCTTTAATTGAACACTCGGATAATTGGTCGAAAAAATCGGACAAAATGGTCGGTTCAATTAAGCGGGGAATACTGTATATGTATATTTATTTATTTATTTATTTATTTATTCATCTACAAGCATTATTGTATAGCTAACAGACGTTACAAATTTGTTTTTTAGAATATAAATATATACAATAGTTTGGATTTAAAATTATCTCTAGATAAAGATACATCTATGTGGCTATAAACACTGTTGAAAGCTAGTATGACTCTGGATATGGGTTCATTTTGACCGTAATTCGTTCTATGACTTTGCCGAAAGAGAAGATGCCTTATTCTTAAGGATCTAGATGGAGCATATATGGGTACCATCGAGAGCAGAGTAGGGCATCTTATATGGTAGCATAGTAAGTCTCTCACAAACATTACATCATGAATCTGTCGTCGGGATTTCAGTGATTTAATTCCAAGGAGTTGACATCTTGCTTTGTAATTTGGAGAAGGGACCCAATGCATTTTATAAAAAATATATTTTGTAAAGCGCCTCTGAACCTTTTCAAGTCGATCGGAATAGGTAGAATATGCAGAATTCCAAATGACATCCGCATATTCAAGAAGAGATCGAACTAACCCAGTGAAAAGTGACAATAAGGCAAATGGATCGCTAAAGTCCTTTCCGTTTCGCATTATAAATCCAACGACTGAATTAGCTTTTGCTACCATATATTCAATATGGGCTTTAAAAGAAAATGAAGGGTCCAGCAGAACACCTAAGTCTTTGATTTTATGTACTCTGGTCAAGCGAGTTGAATTAATTGAGTAATAAAACTCGATAGAAGACGAGCTTCTGGTGAAAGAAATCACATTGCACTTATTTATGTTAAGTGTTAAGCCATTGGCGCTGCACCATTCAGTTAAACGGTTTAGATCGGATTGGATTAAATAACAATCTTCTACGCATTTAATAGCTGAACAAAGTTTTAAGTCATCCGCATACAATAAACATTGACTATTTTTGACTACAGAAACAATATCATTAATAAAAATAATGAAAAGTAATGGGCCTAAGTGACTCCCTTGCGGTACGCCGGAAGTACACTTAATCGTTTTTGAAAGCGAAGCTCCAATTTTTACTCGTTGAGTGCGTCCAATGAGAAAAGATGAAATCCAGCGAAGAATTTCAGAATGAAACCCAAAACATTCTAGTTTCTCGAGAAGAATTGAATGTTGAACTGAGTCAAAGGCTTTACTAAAGTCGGTATATATGGCGTCGACCTGACTTTTTGTCTCCAACACATTAATTGCATACGAAGAAAAAGAAGCCAAGTTCGTAACAGTGGAGCGACCAGATACGAACCCATGCTGAGCTTCAGATAAACATTCCTTCGTCAAAAACTCAAGTCTATTTTTCACGATACTTTCAAAAAGTTTGGGAATCGCTGAGAGTTTACAAATACCTCGATAATTCTCAACATTATTTTTTGAACCAGACTTATGGATAGGCACAAGAAATGACACTTTCCATACATCTAAGAAATTTCCTTCGGATAGAGAACGGTTGAAGATGTTCAACAAAGGAGTACAAAGAGAGCTACTACAATATTTTAGTATTATGGCAGGTATACCATCAGCACCCCAATTAGGATTTGGCTGAAGAGACTGAAGAGCCAGGAGTACTTCTTCAAAGCTTAGTTGTAGTGAACCAATGTTTACACAACTACTGATAGTTCTTCGTACATTAGGAATCAAATTATGATTTGAGTAAACAGATTCAAAGAAGGTAGCGAAGAGGTCTAGGGTTGATTCAACATTAGACGATTCCACGTTTTTGTAAAGCATGGAATTTGGAATTCCAACTGATTTTCGTTTAGAATTAATAAATTGCCAGAACGATTTACTATTCTGTTTAATATTGCATTCAATAGACATGATGTAACCTTTGTGAAGAAATTTACTAAGCCATATGAAATCTTTGCGCAATTTGCTAAAGATCTCATAATGGTTTTGTGTGTTAAATTTCTTGAACATCTTATAAGCTTTATTTTTTAAATTCTTTAAATGAATTAATTGTTTATTATACCAAGGAGGCTTGGATAAAACCCTGGTCTTGGAGATTGGAACAAATCTAGCAAAGCCATCGCATAGTATTTCAACAAAGCGTT
This sequence comes from Criorhina ranunculi, assembly GCA_951813785.1. Classification (NCBI taxonomy): domain Eukaryota; kingdom Metazoa; phylum Arthropoda; class Insecta; order Diptera; family Syrphidae; genus Criorhina; species Criorhina ranunculi. The sequence goes on along the minus strand of OX638382.1, from coordinate 24,305,720 downwards.
TGTACATGCAATCTAAATTCAAGATAAATATTTCATTAAACCAATCAATGTTATTTAAAAAAATATTAAGTTCAAAAAAATTGGTTTTCAAGAAGTTAAAACGATATTTATCGTGTATAACATTGGGATTTAAATAAGTATACATTTCAATTTCCATTAGTAGTTCTTTATGGTTTATAGACTCATTTAATAAAGAAAATGGAACTAGAGTAACAGTAGCTTTAAGTTCATCACAACAAACAAAAATTAAATCTAATATCTTTAAAAAAGAATTTTGGATTGAATTAATTTGATTTAAATTAAGCGAGTGAATAAAATCTATAAAATAATACTCATGAGCGTGTTTAATATTATTAGCAATAAGCATTTTATCAAATTCAGACCAAATCCAATTAATACCAGTTAGATTAAAGTCACCTTATACACAAAGCTTATCTGCAGTAGAACATAAGTTATTAACAAATTCAATATTATTCATGTGCTTTTCATAACAATCGAGTTTACTATTGGGGGGGACATAACTAACAACAAAATACATACGATCCTTGTTAAGAGCGTTTATGCTGATAGAGAATCCAACTTGTTCCACATCTGAGACTGGTAGGTTTAGTTTTTTTCCGCCAAGGGTAGTGCGGACTGCAATGATGATTCCACCTCCACGATCAGCAGCTACTTTGCATCGGTCAGATCGAAAAACATCATAAAGACGCTCATCAAATATTTCTTGATCTGATATTTTAGGATACAGCCAAGTTTCAACTATGATGATGACATCGTAGTGCAGATGACAAGAATTGTTAAACAAGCTGGCAACTTTTGTTCTGATACCACTGGCATTGTGGAAATAAATCTGCAGAGTATCTTTACACGACGGCAAAACGGTTTCTACCTGTCTCAGTCCGCCGCCGTTCCCGATACGTTTTTTGACTTCTCGGACTCGTTTTTGGATTTGAAAACAAAAGGTCTTATCTTGACACCATTTGGCCAGAAAGAGTCTACATAAACCTTTTTTGAGAATTCGACAGGAACTCAAATTTTAAAGTTGACAAATTTAAACTTATACTCAGATTCGACAAGCTTAGTTAATTTGAAGCATAAGATTAGTGATAGATCAATCCCAAGGGAATTTGAAATAAAATCACGAATTTCCTCAGTTGTAGTTGAAAACAAAAAACATCCAATATGATACCATTTATAGTTCCTCGCAATTTTGAGGTCAGTACGACGAGAATTTGTTCCAACGATGACTTTTCTCTGCTTAGCAGATTGATAATCAATTTGGACCTCTTTACCCGTTGGTTGAGATAGGTTATAAACTATACTAGAAGTACTTGCGGCATTAACATTGAATACTTTATTAACAGCACCACCGACATCCAGATCAACGCACCGCGCTGAGTTGTTATCATTTCTTATTCGGGCAGTGATATGAGAAACAGCTGACTCCGTTTTATCGATGTTATTACCAAAGGTAGCAGCGTTTGGCGAGGCAATCACACTCAGAGAGTTAACAGTAGTGTCATCTACACAATGTGAGAGCAAAGAATTCTCAGCATAAGCAACATCAACAACAGAAGCAGCAACAGCAACCAATGACTCAGCACCCTCACGAAGAATAACGTTGTCTTTGTTAATTATGACGTCTATATAAATATATAGATATATATATATAAACATTTGAACGGATCATGGTTTTGGTGTTTACTATAGAGGTCTTGAAAAATGGCATTAAAGTTTTTTGAAAGTTGCGTCATGAGGACCTCTGCAATAGGTAGTATTTCTTCGAAATCCACTTTAAAAGGGCAGTTGAGTACATAAAATGCCAATTTCCACAAATTTAATATACATAGTATATAAAACAACTGAACTATCAAACTGACATAATTTATCTTAAGCTTATACTGTAAACTGTGTAAACCTAACTTGAATTCAAATAGCAAACTATGCTAAATAAAAATAAATAAAAAATTTTTTTTTTCTTTTTTCGAAATGATATCAAGTCAGAACACTTCTCAAATGTCTAAGTAGTAAACTGAATTAATTTTTCGAATTCATCGCAAACAAAACACTTTTGCATTATTAAAAATAAGACCTTCCGGCACCAGCCGCAAGAGATAGGTGGATTTCCTTTGAATACAACTTTTAAATCATATTAAAGTAATCCAAAATGGTGGATCCTAAACTGAAATTATTATAATTTTTTTTTTTTGCGCTGGGAGGTGGTAATCTTCAAAAGACGAAACTGAGCCCGTACTCAGTAACAGTATGGGATTTCTACCCACTAACCCCTTCTCCCTTCTTCCCCTTTTCCCTACGGTAAGGCCATCTTGGCATTTCATCGCAGGAGGGGGAGAAGCCAGCCTTTCCAATTATTGCAAATAGTCGTTCGACTAATCAGCAATTTGTCTTTCATATAATTATTTAATGTTGTGTTGGGTCTACTATATGCTATTGTTTTAGTTCCTTTTCTTTTACTCTAACTATCTATAGGTAGTTAGTTCAAATGGTTTTTTCCTTCTTAATCTTCTAACAAGATTTTCAGTATTTAATAAATCTGTCATTTCTACGTTGACGTGGTTGAGAAGTCTGAGTCTATGTCTATTTGCTACTGTTTTTATTTCATCTTCAACCATTTCAACATTTAGATCTCTATGAAGATCAGCGTTTCTTATGTACCATGGTGCATTTACTATGTTTCGTAGTACTTTACTGGAATGTTTGTATTTTTTTTAAATTTGTTTTGCATGTGCATGCCCACAGCTGGAGCCCATAGGACCATACTGGTTTTATAATTTGCTTATAAAGAAGCAGTTTATTGTAATTTGACAGACAAGAGTATCTCCCGATAAGCCAATACATTTTATTGTAACGCATGTTCAGTTCCTTTCTTTTTTTCTTTACATGCTGTTTCCAGCGCAGTTTTGCATCTAAGGTCATGCCTAGATATTTGGCTGTGTTTGCATATTCTACTGCATTACCATTTATGAACACTGGGATATGCTGAACATTCTTATTGGTGAAATTAATATGGACCGACTTTAGGTCATTTAATTTAATTTGCCATTTTTTTGTCCATTATAATAAGTACCCATAAACGAGTTTATATTTTCCATTTGAACGACATCGGATCAATTTTAAAGAATGGGCATGACACGCCCCCCTCTCAACCGATCACGCCCATTTACGAACTCGTCCGTGCTATTCACCATATCGACATGTTTTATCTAATTCGGTTAAGAATTGCGGCCCCTATCATGCGGACAAGATCTCGTTATATTACATACATATTGTAATATCGACTGCATTGGCGACATTTAGACATTTTGAATATGTGCTGTATTAGCGACACTTAGACATTTTAGATATCAATCAGCGACATCTAGTGGGGGATTAGTGCTGAATTGAAGTGCATTCAGCAATTGTCAGAACCTTCAAGAATTTTCTAGTACATACCTCAGGCACGTTCCAGAACTATCCAAATCTCACTAGATGGTAAGATCGTCGCCAGGAAGGAAGATTCTAGATTCGTTTCTCGGGTATAAATACTGCGAGCATTGAGAGCATGGACACAGTTGACTTGGGATTTAGAAGAGATACAGTTGAAAAGTGATTTGGGTAGAGATTTTAATAGTGAATTAAAATTGCAGAAGAATTTGATTGAGATTAATTGTTTAAGTTGTTTGGAATAAAAGAGTTGTGAATATTGTTGAAATAAATAAAGGATAATCAGTAGTTTGTGTAAAGATTAAATAAAGACAAATAGAATAGAAAAGCGGAAAAAGTTTTATCATTGCGAACCGGCAAACACGTTACATTTGGTGTCAGAAGTGGGATAAAACTTTTTCGGAGTGATAAAAACGTTCAAGGAACAGTTTCTGAACAAAAAGAACAGTGGTGTGATTTAAAAAGTGTTTGAAATTTTAACAGAAATGGGTCGCGAATTGAAAAATCTGTCCCTGGTCCAGTTAAAAGCAGAGCTGAGTAAGAGAAATCTTCAGACCAGTGGGCTGAAAAGCGAATTAGTGCTCCGGCCGCAGAATGCTGTGTTAGAAGACGGTGGAGACCCCGAAATTGAGCTATTTGACGTAGAGGAGGAGGAGAATGTAAGCGCAACGAGTGACATGGCCGCGATTATGAAACTGCTCACCGAACAGAAGAATTCAATAGACGCCAAGTTCGACGAGCAGAGCAAAAGGTTCGATGAGCAGAGCAAAAAGTTCGACGAGCAGAATAAGAAGTCCGACGAACAGAAGAGCTCTCTGGAAGCCAAATTAGATGAGCAGAGTAAAATGTTCGAGAATTCTCTAGATGCCAAGCTAGACGAACAGAATAAGAAGTTCGACGAACAGAAGAACACTCTGGACGCCAAACTCGATGAGCAGAGCAAACATTTCGAGAACTCTCTGGACGCCAAGCTCGATGCCAGATTCGATGAGTCCAGGAACTCTCTCGATACCAAGCTCGAAGACCAAAAGCATGTTCTCGAGAGTCTAGAGGTCAAATTCGACCAGCAAATAGAAGATGTCGAAAAGAGATTGGAAGTGAAATTAGGAGGTCAGTACGAAGAAATGGAAAAACAATTCAAACATCTGACCAATGAACTCGACGGTGTGAAGAGGCAAAAACTTCGTGTGAGTTCAATCGAAGGTCCGAGAAGAAAGGAGATGCAGCCCCCGGTATTCGATGGTCAAACATCATGGCCGATATACAAGAAACAATTTGAAGCCGCCGCATTGGCCAACAGTTGGGACGAGGAAGAAAAATCGATTGCACTCACACTTGCACTTCGAGGTTCAGCCGCAGAACTACTCCAAACTCTTGCGGACGACAAACATCGCGACTACGGTTTGCTAGTGAAGGCCATTGAGATGCGATTCGGCGATGACCACATGCAACAAGTGTACAGGGTCCAGTTGCGCCGAAGGGCTCAAATGAAGGGGGAGACACTGCAGCAGCTACAGGCAGATGTGGAACGTCTGGCACATCTGTCCTACCCCAATACTGGAAAGGAGATCATCAACGAGATGGCAACCGAAGCGTTTATCCAAGCCATTGCCGACGACAAACTACAAATGGCTGTACGAATGGCTGGAAAGAAAACACTTGCTGAGGCTTTGGCTTTTGCTCTGACAATGGAGGTAGCAGATCAGGCCTCCCAGAGAATTCATCGTGTCAGGGAAATAATCACCGAAGAATGCTCCTGCCAGAGAGTGGACGTCGAGCGCCAAAATAACACTGCAGAACGGACGATTCGTTGCTGGAATTGTAACAAGATTGGACATCTACAACGGCAGTGCAGAGCACCACGAAGAAACGGAAGCAACGAAGAAGCATCCAGCGGGGATAACACCCGTCCTGCTGGTCAAGCTTCTCACTCGGGAAATGCTTAAGAGCCAACTTCGCGGGGCAGAAGTTGGTTTCTATAATCGATGGCCCCAGAACCACCATCCAAGTCTCCCAAACCAAGCGATGCAACAAATGCTTGACCGTGGAAGCAATTATGGCCAACAACAAGTGCGTGGCTACCATAGCCACCGGTGCCACGGCTTCCATCGTAAGGAGGGATCTCGTCCGGAATTCATGGCTACACAACACCAGTTGCTACTGCCTGAGGACAGCGACAGGAGAATCAGCAAAAGTCTACGGAGAAGTTCGCCTGAGAATACAAATGGCAGGCTTAACATTCTCACACGTGTTCCTGGTGGCTGACATATGCGACGACTGCATCATCGGGGTGGACTTTATGGAAGCACACAAGATCATCCTGGACATAGGAATGCAGGTGCTGAGGTATCGACATGTGGAGATTCCTATGGTGTACGGAAACAAAGGCACAGTAAATCTCAGGTCGGTAATCAGCAAGGACGACATTTTGCCACCCTCTGCAGAGACAGTAATTTGGACAAATTTGGAGGGTGATCCTGGGAACCATCGATTCTTCCTTATAGAGCCAGATAACCAAAAAGACTCCCAGAACTACATCGTCGGAAGAATGCTTGTGGAACAAAAGAACAACATGGTACCAGTAAGGCTCATGAACCTGAAAAACTACAGCGTCAAATTAAAGCGAGGGGAAGTGATTGGAGAATGCGTACCGATTTCCGCGATCTCAGCAGCAACCGAAGAGGAGCCTGTGAAGCCGGTTCCGTCATACAGATTGGCGGAACTACGGAAGACCATCTTTCAACAATGTGAACTTAATCAGGAGCAGCGAAGCACGGCAGCGAATCTACTCGGTGAGTTTGCTGACATATTTGCTTTACAAGACGGGGACCACGGCCGAACACACTTAGTACAGCACCGCATAGACACCGGAGATGCTAGACCGATTAGACAGCCTGCCAGGCGACTCCCATTAGCAAAGCAGACAGAGGTTGCGGAGATGGTTTCGTCGATGGAGAAAGAAGGGCTAATTGAAAGTTCCCAGAGCCCGTGGGCATCGCCTATTGTACTAGTCAAGAAGAAGGACGGCAGCACCCGATTCTGCGCGGACTACCGCAGGCTGAATGATGCTACCAAAAAGGATAGGTACCCTTTGCCCCGGATTGATGACACACTGGACACTCTCTCTGGAGCCTAATGGTTCTCCACTCTCGATCTAAAGAGCGGCTATTGGCAAGTGCAGATTCACACAGAAGACCGCGAGAAAACCGCATTCACTGCCGGAAATGGACTGTGGGAGTTTACAGTCATGCCATTTGGATTGTGCAACGCTCCGGCGACTTTTGAGCGACTGATGGAACGCGTCCTGCATGGACTAATCTGGAAAACCTGCTTGGTGTATGTAGTATACGTGGACACGAAGCAAGCAAACACGTCGGTCGAGTTCTAGTTAAAGACTGTTTTATTCACCGGTTATTATAAGTACAGATAGCGGGTTATACATAAATGGTTTATGTAGTATTACATACAACTAATGCATGTACATCGTCAGCTATATACTCTACATCTTCCCCTTTAAGTTTAAACATAAGGTACATCTGTTTCACATCCCTTTTTTTTTTCTTTTTTTTTTAATTAAAATAGTAACAATCCATAGTCAAAAAAGAAAAATAGAAAAATAAATCAATTCAAGCTATACTATTTCATAATAAAGTGTTCAAGTTATAAGTTATAAATTTATTTTTTTTTTTGAGTTCAATATTGTAGATATGTATACGTGTGTTTATCTAACTTAAGATGATGTATATCTATCCGGCTTCTTCACGAGTCGTCCAGCTCTGGTTTTTGTGACATAACCCTCAGGAACTGTTTGGGGTATGCTGGTAAACTCCTCCTGGGCTTGCAGTTCTCTATGATCCTCGTCGGATGGCGACTTAAGTATCGTTGATTGTGGTAGTTGATCCAGATTCTCGGTCGACAACTTTACCTCCTGTGGAACATAAGGAATCTCCTTGCGTCTGGCATGTACTAGATGGTGCGAGTTTCGTCGAAAAATGCCGCGATCGGTATTGATTATGTAAGATCTAGGAGTACCCGCAAATTGACCGACTCTGCCCCATTCCCCAATGTCTCGAATCCAGACTATATCTCCAATCTTAAAAGCTGTTCTTGATACCACAGCATGCCGTTTATTGTAGTTATTGGCCTGCTTTTTCCTTAGAATGTGTTCCTTTTGCCTAAGACCTTCCAAATCATAATTTGTCCGAAGTTTGTTGTCATTGATAGGGAGGGTAGTCCTTATTTTTCTTCCCATTAGCATTTCTGCAGGTGACAATCCGTTTGCGAGAGGTGTTGCGCGATACTCCATTTACGCAAGATACGGATCTGTGTTTTTCTTTAGCAGTAATTTTACCACTTTCACGCACGATTCAATAAATCCATTGGACTGTGGGTATCTTGGTGACGATGTTTCATGATGAAATCCCCATGCTCGTGCAAACTTAGCAAACTCTGAAAAGTTAAGCTTTTGAAATTGTGGACCATTGTCCGACCGTACCACATCTGGAACACCGTGTCTGCAAAAAATGGATTTAATGTTATTAATAATAAAGTTTTTTGTTTGGTTTTCTAATAATGCTATTTCTGGATATCTTGAAAAATAATCACTAATCAGTAAGTAGCATTCAGAATTGTGGAAGAAGAGATCCACTCCCACAATTTGCCATGGTCGTTCTGGCATTTCACTTCCGATGAACTTTTCGTGTCGCGGGATGACCTGTTGAATGCACATAGAACATGTTTTTATGTAGTTTTCGATGTCTTTGGAGTACCCTGGCCACCAGACGGATTGCCTGGCCCTAGCTTTACACTTGACGATACCCATATGGCCAGCATGAATTTTTTCAGCTCATTTAATGGCTTGCAGCGATCTGACAGGTAAGGTATAAATTTACCCAGAAAGTTGACCATTCCTAAAAAACGTTTGAGCTCCGTGAAATTAGTTGGGGTTGGGTAATTTTCGATAGCCTTCACCGTTGAGTCACATGGGTGGATTCCATTCGCATCGATTTGATGCCCCAAAAAATTTATTGATTTCATACCTATTTCACATTTATCCTTATTTAACGTAATGCCATGCTCATGCAACCTTTTTAAAACTTCTCTTAAAATACGATCATGCTCTTCTACTGACGAACCAAAAATTCAAATGTCATCTAATAGGCAAACTACTCCTGAAATATCTAATAAAATATGTTGCATGGGTTTTTGGTATATCTCTGATGCTGAAGATATACCAAAAGGTAATCGTACAAAAAAGTACCTTCCAAATGGTGTCAGGAACGTTGTTAGTAGTCGAGAGTTCTTAGATAGCTTCATCTGCCAGAATCCGGAATTGGCGTCTAGTTTTGAGAACCATTTTGCCCCCGAGATTTGGGCAAGAATATGGTCAGCAACGGGCATTTGATGTATTTCTCTTTCAACAGCTAAGTTAAGTTTGGTCAAATCCACACATGGTCGAATGTCTCCGTTTTCTTAGTTACAATGACTAGGGGCGAACACCATTCTGTTGGCTCATCTACTTTTTTTATTACGTTAAGCTTCACTATTTCATCTAATTTTGTTTTTAATTTATCCATTTGAGCGATTGGAACCCGGCGGGCTGTAAAAATTTGAGAAGGTTTAGCATCTCTTTTAATTTTGATTTCGCATTCAAAGTTTTTCACACAACCAAGTCCTTTGAACAGTTCTGGGTACTCACTCTCCATACTTACAGTTGATCGGCTCTTTTTTTCTGTACCAACGTTATTTAATTGATTCTTAGTAATAAGTCCTAACTTTTCACTAGACATAAGACTAAGTAGAGGCATTTTAAATTTATTTATGACGTATATAGCACTGCCGATTTTGTGTAGGTTATGTTCAAGGCCGGCAGAGAACATGCCCAATACATTTAATTTAGAACCGTCTGGACCACATATGGCTCTATCTGATGTTTTTAACTTTGTATTTTTAAACTGTTTGTTATAAACATCACATGAAATAACATCAACTGGCGAGCCGGTATCAATCATGAACTTAACATTTTTGTTATTAACACACAAGTTAACTGTCCAGTGCGATGGACCTGAACGCTATTCAGAGTGAGCATTCCCAAAAAATTGTCTTCTGACATTGATGACATATCATCACTATCATTTACTTCTGCTAGTTGGTGTACTTTGCTTTTTCTCTCCATAGACGAAAGACAGACCCTTGCGAAGTGGTTTAATTTACCGCACTTGTTACATCTCTTTCCTTTTGCTGGACAATTGAACGGTTTATGCTTGATGTTCGAACCGCACCATATGCACTTGTTTCTTTGATTTCGATTTTCGTATTCCCGTTTTTGATGTCCGTCTGTAATCGTCGTCCTCTTCGAAGTACTGGTAGACATTTTATGTATTGTTGTGAGCCAGGGTAGAGCCACGGAGGCAACTTCGGTGTAGGTGAGGAAGACGGCGGCACGCTTGTCGTTGCTCGGCACAGCTCGTCGGACGGGGGTAGGTCTTGCCAACCCCACCTTACACCACCTGCTCAGCACACAAAATCTCGTGCCTTTCACACTAGCTAAAAGAAGAAGAGATTCCCTAATACCCTAAATCAGACGACGGACGGACAGAGAAGAAAAGAAGAAAAGGAAGGATCATTTGTCCAAGGACCTATGCCAATACCCGAGAAAAGGACAGGAAAAGAAACTCGCGAACTAACCTAACTAGCCTAAACTAAACCTAAACTATGCTAATACTTAAAGCTAAACCTATACTAAACCTATCTAACTTATGACTATGCTTGACATAACCCTAAACGCTTTTCTTTTCCGATATCTCTCCCAGGTAAGGTTCGTCAAGAACCGAGGCATGCCAGATGGTATTGGCAAAGGATGGCCAGCCCACCCTACGTGTCTTGAGACACAACCTGCGCTATCTCCCATGGCCGATTTTGCAGGAGATAGCCCCTTAAAGACCTTCCGGTCACGACCCTACTCGTCACGTTGTGGAGAGTTCGTTTGTCGTCATGTCCTGGTCAGTAAGTTTCGTCCTGTATGCCCACAGAAGGACGGCCTTCCCGGAGATCACACACCCATTCGCAACGAAAAATTACGCGCACATTTTCTTTTTTTGTTTTACCACTTTAATTTCATTATTTCATACTTAACCAAAATACAAAGACTTAAAGAAACTACCCTACTTCAGCCTTTAGTGGCAATTAAACTAAAAAAATCAAAACTCAAAAAAAAAGGAAGGAAAATAAAAAGGTTACTCGTACTCACGGTTTTCTTGGATCCCTCGGAGTCCTGCGCGCAGCACTGTTGAGAAATCCTGGAAATTAAGGGGGCAAATATGCTTAAAAACGCGACGCGGACTAGCACTAAAATCCGATTACAATTTACGAATCTAATCCCTAACCTTAACACTATAAAAAAAAATCAATCAAGAAAACTAAACTAAACGAAATGCACTTGAATTCACTTAATGTCTCTATGTATAAGCTTGTATTGCTGTTGTTTCTCTTGTTGCTGTTGTTGTTGTCTGTGTTGAAGGCGTGTTTGGAACACAGGTCCCGCGGAGCACCCTTTTTCAGGCGGCGATCCCGGCAAATATCCAGCCTTTTGTTCGTGTTTGTGCTGTACTTGTCCTTTTGTCCTGTGGCTTTCTGTGTGTTGTAAGTTCGTTGATGTTTGTTGTTGGACTTTGGTCCCGTCCTTTGTTCGTTGTCGTTGCTGCTTGCGGCACCGTGCCGAACGGTTCTGGTACACCGCTTCACCAATATCGTCAACCGGTCGGGGTCTGGGTCGATCAAGACTCCGATCCAGCACCTGTGTAGAGGAATGGAGTATGATGAGACATCGAAGACACCGTGTCCACTTTACCTACCTACTTCTTAAGCCGCCGTGTAGCACTTGGCTTTCTTTGAATCCTAAAGGGGGGACCTCGAGTTCGCGCCTGTTGGAGCTCCTATGTAACGGGTCACTTTAGCACAGTTTCTTTGGGGTCCACTCACCTTACTTTAATCCTTGTCCTATATACTTCTTTAGGTCTTTCGCTATTTGCCACTTCCAATTTGTTCTCCTTTTTTTCTTTTTCTTTTTTCCCTTTTTTTTTTTCTTTTTTTTTCAATCGATTCTGCACTACGCCAGTGGCACTCTATCCAACCATCTGGTTCTACAATTTTTTTCAAATGACGGGCCTGCGGTCATTGTCCCCGTAGTCTCGATTGAACCGCACTCAAGCCTACCGCAATGAGGGGAAATCGTGGGTTTGTCCTTGTCTGCCGTCAGTTATTTGTCTTCTGTTTCTGTGCTCCCACTTTCCTATTCTTGTTTTTATTTGTTTTTCTGTGCAGGATGTCATCGACATTAATTGCGTTAACACTATCTCAGTAATACCTAACTCTTACCATATAAATAATAAATAACATTGAATAAATAAATACTTATGCCTAATACAATACGAAACATACCAAAACAATAACAATCACGAGTCCCCTCGAAATTCATCGAGTGAACTCGCCCCCTTTTGAACGTGTTCCACATTGACTCCATGAAAGTTGGCTGCGCTTCACTTGGCGTGAGTGAGACAGACGTATGTCTCCTGACGCAAGTAAGCTTATCTCCTCCTTACATGTAACCAATGTGAAATGTCAAAGTTAAATCACAACAACCACCGTGGAGGAAGGAATACACGCGGTAAGTCTTTTAAGTGTTTTAATGCCTTAGAAAAATTTTGCTTTTGAAGTTTAATCAACCTTTTCTTTTAGAATGGCGGCAAAGCTCTATGCACACGTAAGTAGTATTCACTTCCTACCGGGGGTTGTCCGTTTTGACATCGTTTCAAAGGGGATAGCCTCCAGTGCAGGTACTTTGTTTACATTTTACTAATGTACAAATTCTTTTGCAGGTGGAGGCTCCCGTAACAGGCTCGACGACGTTTGGCGAATGGTCGTGAGGCAAACGGCCTCGTAAAAAAAAAGGAAGCTGATGCCTGCACCTCCGTGGCCTTGATTCGACGTGTGGCAAGGGCCCACTCCCTGAGCTAATCACCTTTCGCCGGGCAAGTACCTATATCTTAGCCTAATTATCACCGAATACTTATCACTGACGTCCATACCACCTGAGTATACCTGGGCATATCCATGAGATACCCACCACTAGGTATTTTCCACGGTTATCCTCATGTGTACCAGGGGCATGGACTCATTTCCTTAACCTAAATATCACAGAATACCTAACGCTAGAATAAATAATTAAATAAAACTCTATAAAAATAAACACCTCTGTATCTTGTAAATAAACTCTACGCTCTAGATACTTAGATTGTCAAGTGGATAAAATAACTAAATAAATAAATAAATCTCTGGACAAATACATACATCAAAGTTATAAATGTATAGACCTACACATAAACTACATTAAGCAACAGCGAGCTCGAGTGCGTCAGCTTTCAGTATAACTTTCTCTTTACGTGTGGAGGTCTTTCGCGTGGAAGACGCCTACCTTTTCGCCCCTCAAGTTCCCAATCTCGTAGAGGGATCCCCCTACCGTCTTCAACACGATGAATTTGATGAACTGGAGGCCTAGTTTGGCGTTGTATCCGTCCGCCGCGTTGCTCTGTTTAAAATTCCTCCTATAGACTATTTGTCCTGCCTTGTATTTTATGTCCCTACTCCTAGTATTATAAATTTTCGTCGCTTTTTGATGCGCTAGTTTCAAATTGTCATAAATCTTCTTCCTAATTAGGTCTAGCTTGTCATTTTTATGGGTAACTTCTACTTGTGTGTCCCTAAGCATGTCCAGTTTTCTCAGTACTTCGTATGTGCCTGCGTGCTGTACCATTGGAGTACCGAATACCGCATAGTAGGGTTCAAGTGTGGTCGCATCGTGTACTACACTCCTCAGTGAAAACGCCGCGTTGCTGACGTGTAGGTCCCAGTTCTTTTGCTCGCCGTCGATGTACGACCGGATCTTAGTCAACACCGAGCGGTTGACCCTTTCCGACGCGTTCGCTTGAGGGGAGTAGAACGCGGTACGAACATGCTTGACCCCGTACTTTGCCAGAAAGCTGGCAAACAATTCTGAGACGAATTGTTTCCCATTGTCAGAGTGAATGAACTCAGGCACACCGAAGACATGGAACACGCCCTCTTCTAAGAATTTCACTACCTCGGCCGCTGTTGCTTTTCTAATGGGCTTTAAGAATACAAATTTGCTAAAGTGATCGAGCACTATAAAAATGTGTGTGTGTCCGTTCTTCGTTCGTGGGTAGGGTCCTAGAAAGTCTATATAGAGCCGCTGAAAAGGCCGCTCCGTGATAGTCTGTTGTCCCATCGGCGGTCGAGAAATTACGTTCTGAGGCTTCGTAGACTTGCACATCTCACACGACTTGACCAACTGTTGGACATCGGCAACCATGCCGGGCCAGAAATAACGCTGCCTGAGCTTGGCGAGGGTCTTGTGGATCCCACCATGCCCAGCAGCCGGTGCGCTATGTGCAGAGTCAAGCAGACTCCCACGCATCTCCGTCGGCACCCAGAGCTTCCATGCTCTGTCCTCTTGTACTACGTCGCCAGTTCGTATGTCGGTCCGTTTATAGACAAATCCGTCTGAAACACATACGTCAGGTAGTCTATCCTGGTTTTCGTTGATTGTCTTCTTTAATTCATCGTACTCTTCCGAAGAGAAGTATGGTGAACTAAAGTCGACTTCGAGCATCCCACTATCGGTCTTGAGCTCCTCCATATGGACACGCGAGAGAGTATCAGGGACCACGTTTTGGACACCTTTCCTATGCTCGATCGTGAAGTCGAAGCACTGAAGTTTCAGGCTCCATCTAGCCAGACGGCCAGACAGATCCTTCTGTGTCATCAGCCACTTCAGACTCGCATGATCTGTGATTATAGTGAAAGGTAGTCCTTCCACATAGGCCCTGAACTTCTTCACCGACAAGACGGCCGCATAGCATTCAAGCTCCGTCACACTATAATTCCGCTGCGCGGCATTAAGCTTCTGGGACATGAATGCTATCGGTCGCTCGTTTTTCTCCGAGTCCATCTGGAAAAGCACACTCCCTACACCCGAAGTCGAAGCGTCGCACTGTATGTAGAAGTGTTTCGAGAAGTCCGGATTCGTTAAGATTGGTGCTGTCACCAAAGCCGTCTTAAGTCTGTTAAACGCGTTAAGCGCATCGTCGTCCATTGAAAATGTCTGTCCCTTTCGTAAGCAGTTAGTCATGGGAGCGGCCAGGGTGGCAAAGTTCGGAATGAACCGCCTGTACCACCCAGCCATCCCTAGGAATCGACGGAGCTGCTTGGGTGTCTTCGGAATCGGAAATTCCTCCACCGCCGACACCTTGCCTGGGTCAGTTCGTAAGCAGCCATCACCGACGAAATATCCCAAATACTTTATCTCCTTGTAACAGAACTTGCTCTTCTCCACGTTAATGGTCAGACCCGCTTCCCTCAAACATCTCGCTACCTCTTCCAACAACCTGATGTGAGACTCGAAGTCTGGAGAACAAACCAAGAGGTCATCGAGGTAGACAAAGACATGCTCTTTCAACCGAGAGGGTATGACTTTGTCCATCAGCCTACACATTCTCTGGGCGGCGTTACACAGCCCAAACGGCATCACTGTGTACTGGTATAACGGCCGTCCAGGGACTGTGAAAGCCGTCTTCTCCCTTGACTTGCGCTCCAGTGGAATTTGCCAAAACGCATCTTTCAAGTCGATGCCTGAAATAAACCTTGTGTCCTGCAGTCTGCTAAGCAGACCTTCGATGTGAGGAAGCGGGTATGCATCCTTTTTTTGTCACCGAGTTTACCTTACGTGAACCTAAGCACAACCTATTCTTCCCGGGTTTCCTAACTAACACCACTGGAGAGCTCCAAGCGCTGTTGCTTTCCTCGATCACTCCCAGTGACAACATTCTGTCGAGCTCCTCATAGAGGAGTATTTGAATGGCCGGCGAGATTGGGTAATGCCGCTGTTTGATGGGCATTTTGTCATCTTCCACCTCAATTATATGCTCTTCCAGACTGGTCTTACCCAACCCCGCCGTCGCGAAGGAAGGAAACAGCTGCTTGACCCTCTCCAGGTCCTGTTCCTGCGCTGGTAAGAGTGCCTGCCTAGGATCTCGATCTACCGTCGGTGATGGCGTGTCCAGTTCGTCGATTACGTTGGGAGCGACCTTGAAAGCGCTCCAAAAATCAACCCCTAGATACAACTGTTGCTGTAGACCTGGCACTACATAGAGCTCAATCTCCCTAGCCTTATTTCCCCAAGAGACTGTGGTCCTAACCCGTCCCTGTATCCGTTGGTGATGTCCGTCAGCTGTTCGTATGTCTGTCTCCATCTTCGTCATTTGTAGGTTGTTCCTAGTCATGAATTCTACGGCGCCTTTGCCTAAGCAACTTACCGAGGCGCCACTATCCAATAGGCCCATTATCTCCTCGCCTTCTACCTTAACCTTAGCGTAAGGCCTATTGTCGTCATTATTGTGTAATATAGTCGCCTCTATTTGTCTCATTCGTCGTCTGGTTATTGCACAATTTTCCCTAAGCCTACGTATTTTGTCAAATTTTCTTTTATTTTTCTCCCTAGTCGTCAGTTCTTCTCCGAAAATTCGTCGTCTAGCTTCTTCGTATTCACGCAACCGCTGATGTAGGCTCTTCCGTGGAGGATACACCTCGACCTTGTGGGTCTCATCAGCCGCTGCGTCCCTTGTCAAAATTTTCATTGTTCCGGACGTTTCTGGTTTTCCGGGACCAGGTTGGATGTTGACGGTTTGGTCCCGGTCGTTCCGCCAACTCTCCTGTTTCCCTGACATGCCTCGCAATGGAAGGATACGCTTCCCTGCCCACAGCTGAAGCAAGTCAGGGTGTGAAACGTCGATGGACACGGATGAGCTGTCGTCCTATCGTTCACGTTTGTTCTGTTCGGGTTCGTTCTCGTGAAGTTCGCGTTCGTGTTAGAGTGGTTAGTCGGTCGGTCTTGTCGTCTGGGCTGCAGTGCTGCCACTTCAACCTCTTCCTCATCCGTGTCCCCTAACCTTTCTCTCTCATCGTCGTCGAATCGCTCTCTCTTAACTTCACTAATGTTGCGTCTGAACTTTTGATCCCTAGCTGCTAAATGCTTCTCAGCGCGTCTACACTCTTCCCTAAGATCTTGGATGGTCCGTATGTTGCATCCGAAGATCAGCGTCGCTATTCGTTCTCTAACGTTTTGTCTCAGAATTTCCACTAGGTCGTCTTCGTGCGGCCGTACTCTCATTGTTAGCGTCAAGGCCCTAATGTCGGCGTAAAACTCGTCAAAAGTCTCTTGGGGCTGCTGCTTCCTGTCTATAATGGTACGCAGAATCTCGTGGTCCCTCCTTTGATCCTTAAATTGCCTAACGAGTTCGGTCTTCAGGTCGTAGTAGTTGAGGAACTCGTCTGCCTCATTCTCCTCCAGGTACTGCCAGTACCACCTTTCGGCGGGACCGGAGACTAGGTGGTGAAAGTTGGCAAACAAGTCCTCACTACTCAGACCGTTCTTCCGCTGTAGCGTCTCGATGCGGAAGAAGAAACTGTCCACGGACATGGTCTTCGATGTCCCATCAAACTTCACTCCCCACTTATGGACGTCAACTTTCCTCCCCGGGCCGCGAGGAGAAAGTTGCTCGCGCCATCTTCCAAGTATTGGATTGGACTCTTGGTTTCGACCCATCGGCGTAGATTGTGTCGTTAGGTCCACGTAGTTCGTGCGGTCGGTCCGTCGTGGTGGCTCTCTGCGGCGACTTCCGGACACCTCTAGCTCACAGACCTTCTCCTGTAACGCCTTCATGCTGGTCTGGAAATTTTGGATTACCTCCGTCATGCTATCCGTGAACACCGTCATGATTTCCTGTTGGCTTCTTTCGACCGCAGAGGAAACCACCTTTTTAAAATACTTCCGTATGTTCGCGTCGTCTTCCCTAATCAAGTCGCTTAAGTTGCGTTCGTTAGTTTCGTCTTCTGATTCTCGTCGCTCGATATCAACGCCCCGATCTGCTGTGCCTCCTGTCCTTTGTTTGCCTTTAGGCAGGATAGTCCGTCGTCGATATAGTTCGTCCTGTTCCTCCATCCGAGCCCTTGTGTAAGTTGTGGAGCGTTCGGTCGGTCGGTCTGGTTCGTACAGGTAATCGTCGCGTCCTATTGGAAGGGATTGATCGTGTCGCTCCGATTCTTCTTGAATCCTGACAGTGGGCGGCACTACCTTCTTAGTTGTCGTCGTCCGTTTCAGTATTGGCCCTGGTACTGTATCGTCGGGGCCCGAGGGTGGCACGTCGTAGATGGTGTCGTCCGGTTCGTACTCGTTCTCGTTCCTCGCCGCAGATGGAATATCAGAGCAGTCGGTTAGTTGGTTCCATCCCTGTCTGACTGTTTGTCGCGTGATGCGTATCGCCGCTGGAACCGCTGCCTGGGATAGAGTCCCCTTCGGAACAGCACCTGTGCTCTTCGCGTCCTCCATAGTGAATCCGCTGACAACAACAAAATCAAAACTCTTTGCTAGGGTTGTATATATTTCAAATTCAGACTCTGTGCGTTTAAATTTAAATTCAAGGTAGATATGAAAATTAAAAAAATGTATGTGTCTAAAAAGGTTCCTTTGTATGCAAGGATATTGAGGATAGAATAGATGGATAATATGTAGATGTGATCAAAACTAATAAGTAATAAATTAAGAAGATACGAAAATAAAAATGAAAATAAAGAAATAATCAAACTCAAAAATTCGTTCAAAAAGCAAGTATACGCGGGGGTGTGCGAAGATTCCGGGTTGGTTATCCAGTACAACTTCTGTGGAATGGTCCAGTTCGTTTGTTAGTCGTCTCGTATCGTCACCGTATGTTCGTGTCACCTAGAGTTGTGACCGGTGCCTCGGATACTTGACGAGTGTTATCGTTAATCTTTCCATCCTTACCCCACTTCTCATCTGGTAACCCAAATGGAAGGCTGGCTAGGACTTCTGTGACTAACTCCAACACGGACTAAGCTTCAAGACCTCTGCTCACGCCTCACGAAGTATCTAGCCTAGGCCTATTTCATCGGCAGCAGCTAGCAGTAAGCCTTTCCACTCGGTCCCGCTCTTTGCTTCACCATAGACATCCAACTACCTCACGAGATCCCTTGGCTTTTGGCCTGAGGATTGGACGGCTGTCTTCCATCTATGGGGAAACGAAAAGCTTAAACAATCCTTGAACAAAAGAAGATAGAAAAGTAAAACTAAAGAAGAAAGAGTGCTAGAAGCTATTGCAGGTCCAAGGTGATGACCTCCACGTGAAAATCATTCCCTTGAAATCGTAATAGTCCCCTTAGCCGGACAAATGCCGTTGGGCGCCATTGTTGTGAGCCAGGGTAGAGCCACGGAGGCAACTTCGGTGTAGGTGAGGAAGACGGCGGCACGCTTGTCGTTGCTCGGCACAGCTCGTCGGACGGGGGTAGGTCTTGCCAACCCCACCTTACACCACCTGCTCAGCACACAAAATCTCGTGCCTTTCACACTAGCTAAAAGAAGAAGAGATTCCCTAATACCCTAAATCAGACGACGGACGGACAGAGAAGAAAAGAAGAAAAGGAAGGATCATTTGTCCAAGGACCTATGCCAATACCCGAGAAAAGGACAGGAAAAGAAACTCGCGAACTAACCTAACTAGCCTAAACTAAACCTAAACTATGCTAATACTTAAAGCTAAACCTATACTAAACCTATCTAACTTATGACTATGCTTGACATAACCCTAAACGCTTTACTTTTCCGATATCTCTCCCAGGTAAGGTTCGTCAAGAACCGAGGCATGCCAGATGGTATTGGCAAAGGATGGCCAGCCCACCCTACGTGTCTTGAGACACAACCTGCGCTATCTCCCATGGCCGATTTTGCAGGAGATAGCCCCTTAAAGACCTTCCGGTCACGACCCTACTCGTCACGTTGTGGAGAGTTCGTTTGTCGTCATGTCCTGGTCAGTAAGTTTCGTCCTGTATGCCCACAGAAGGACGGCCTTCCCGGAGATCACACACCCATTCGCAACGAAAAATTACGCGCACATTTTCTTTTTTTGTTTTACCACTTTAATTTCATTATTTCATACTTAACCAAAATACAAAGACTTAAAGAAACTACCCTACTTCAGCCTTTAGTGGCAATTAAACTAAAAAAATCAAAACTCAAAAAAAAAGGAAGGAAAATAAAAAGGTTACTCGTACTCACGGTTTTCTTGGATCCCTCGGAGTCCTGCGCGCAGCACTGTTGAGAAATCCTGGAAATTAAGGGGGCAAATATGCTTAAAACGCGACGCGGACTAGCACTAAAATCCGATTACAATTTACGAATCTAATCCCTAACCTTAACACTATAAAAAAAAATCAATCAAGAAAACTAAACTAAACGAAATGCACTTGAATTCACTTAATGTCTCTATGTATAAGCTTGTATTGCTGTTGTTTCTCTTGTTGCTGTTGTTGTTGTCTGTGTTGAAGGCGTGTTTGGAACACAGGTCCCGCGGAGCACCCTTTTTCAGGCGGCGATCCCGGCAAATATCCAGCCTTTTGTTCGTGTTTGTGCTGTACTTGTCCTTTTGTCCTGTGGCTTTCTGTGTGTTGTAAGTTCGTTGATGTTTGTTGTTGGACTTTGGTCCCGTCCTTTGTTCGTTGTCGTTGCTGCTTGCGGCACCGTGCCGAACGGTTCTGGTACACCGCTTCACCAATATCGTCAACCGGTCGGGGTCTGGGTCGATCAAGACTCCGATCCAGCACCTGTGTAGAGGAATGGAGTATGATGAGACATCGAAGACACCGTGTCCACTTTACCTACCTACTTCTTAAGCCGCCGTGTAGCACTTGGCTTTCTTTGAATCCTAAAGGGGGGACCTCGAGTTCGCGCCTGTTGGAGCTCCTATGTAACGGGTCACTTTAGCACAGTTTCTTTGGGGTCCACTCACCTTACTTTAATCCTTGTCCTATATACTTCTTTAGGTCTTTCGCTATTTGCCACTTCCAATTTGTTCTCCTTTTTTTCTTTTTCTTTTTTCCCTTTTTTTTTTTTCTTTTTTTTTCAATCGATTCTGCACTACGCCAGTGGCACTCTATCCAACCATCTGGTTCTACAATTTTTTTCAAATGACGGGCCTGCGGTCATTGTCCCCGTAGTCTCGATTGAACCGCACTCAAGCCTACCGCAATGAGGGGAAATCGTGGGTTTGTCCTTGTCTGCCGTCAGTTATTTGTCTTCTGTTTCTGTGCTCCCACTTTCCTATTCTTGTTTTTATTTGTTTTTCTGTGCAGGATGTCATCGACATTAATTGCGTTAACACTATCTCAGTAATACCTAACTCTTACCATATAAATAATAAATAACATTGAATAAATAAATACTTATGCCTAATACAATACGAAACATACCAAAACAATAACAATCACGAGTCCCCTCGAAATTCATCGAGTGAACTCGCCCCCTTTTGAACGTGTTCCACATTGACTCCATGAAAGTTGGCTGCGCTTCACTTGGCGTGAGTGAGACAGACGTATGTCTCCTGACGCAAGTAAGCTTATCTCCTCCTTACATGTAACCAATGTGAAATGTCAAAGTTAAATCACAACAACCACCGTGGAGGAAGGAATACACGCGGTAAGTCTTTTAAGTGTTTTAATGCCTTAGAAAAATTTTACTTTTGAAGTTTAATCAACCTTTTCTTTTAGAATGGCGGCAAAGCTCTATGCACACGTAAGTAGTATTCACTTCCTACCGGGGGTTGTCCGTTTTGACATCATTTCAAAGGGGATAGCCTCCAGTGCAGGTACTTTGTTTACATTTTACTAATGTACAAATTCTTTTGCAGGTGGAGGCTCCCTTAACAGTATTGGTGTAAACGATAGGTCTTGCTGTTGTTTTCTAACCGCGTAGTGTTGTCTCACTTCTGTAATCGCTTTGTCTAATGTCAGTCCGCTCTCCAATTGTAATTTTTCCGAGAGTTTACGATCTCTAACCCCAACAACTATTTTA
Source organism: Criorhina ranunculi (assembly GCA_951813785.1). Classification (NCBI taxonomy): domain Eukaryota; kingdom Metazoa; phylum Arthropoda; class Insecta; order Diptera; family Syrphidae; genus Criorhina; species Criorhina ranunculi. The sequence continues at coordinate 24,284,284 of OX638382.1, read as the reverse complement.
TCCCGAATCATTTCCTCTCTTAACGTCCCGTAATTACAATTCTCCGAAAGCAAGTAGAGATCGGTTATAAAATCTTCTATTAATTCCCCTTCCAATTGATGACGTAAATTAAATTTTGCGCGCTCGTAAATCACATTCGTTTTAACGACAAAATGATTTGTAAAGGCTTGCATTACCTTATTGTACTGCTTCTTTTCTGGTTCCGTTAGATTGAACGATAAGAAAATATTGTCCGCTTGATCTCCCATTAGGTATATAAGGGTATTCACCTGTTCTTCTTGCGTACTTTTGTTCAACTTTGAAGCTATGTGGAATCTATCGAATCGCCGTTTCCACTTGGGCCATTCTGAAGGATTGCTGAATGAAAAAGGCTCTGGGGCCGGAGCCATAAAGCTACTGCTGCTGGTGTCAGCCATTTCCGGTGCTGCTTGCGGTTCCAAAGAGTCTGGCATTAATTGTTATCTTTCTTGTTTGATAATTATACTCGTCGGTGTTGTAAGTCAAACGCGTATCGATACTTTTTTTTTTCTCAAAATGGGATTACCGCTGCCACCATGTAGTATACGTGGACACGAAGCAAGCAAACACGTCGGTCGAGTTCTAGTTAAAGACTGTTTTATTCACCGGTTATTATAAGTACAGATAGCGGGTTATACATAAATGGTTTATGTAGTAGTGCATACAACTAATGCATGTACATCGTCAGCTATACACTCTACAGTGTATCTGGACGATGTCATTGTGGTGGGAAAAAACGTTTGCGGAACATCGAGACAACCTAAGGGAAGTCTTCAAACGCTTACGCAATGCCCACTTGAAACTCAACTCGAAGAAATGTGCGCTCTTTCAACGAGAAGTGAAGTATCTAGGTCACATTATTTCGTCAGAGGGAGTGAGAACGGATCCGGACAAAGTTGAAGCCGTTATAAATTGGCCAGTTCCTAAGGACAAACACCAATTGAGGAGCTTCCTTGGCCTCGCCACATACTACAGACAGTTCGTAAAGGATTTTGCCAAAATTGCGAAGAGCCTGCACCAGTTGACGGAAAAGAGAAAGCAATTTAACTGGTCAGGCGAAAGCGAGCAGAGTTTTCGGCAACTTAAACAACAACTATGCGAGGCTCCAATATTGGCCTACCCCATCCCGGACAAGATGTTTATCGTAGATGCAGATGCCAGTAATGTTGGGATCGGAGCTGTCCTTTCGCAGGTGCATGATGGCCAGGAGAAGGTAGTGGCCTATTTCAGTAAGGTACTCTCCAGGCCAGAAAGGAACTGCTGTGTAACAAGACGGGAACTTCTTGCTCTGATTATGGCGACGAAACCTTTCCACAAGTATCTCTACGGTCAAAAGTTCCTCCTACGTACAGATCATGCAGCTCTAAAATGGTTGTTGCAGTTCAAAAATCCTGAGGGTCAGATCGCGAGGTGGATCGAGTTCGAAATACAGCATCGCAAGGGAACACTCCACTCAAACGCGGATGCATTGTCGCGACGACCTTGTAAAGCCGACTGTAAGCATTGTGTACGAAAGGAGGAGAAAGAGATCGTTCCCGTCCAAGTAGTTAGAGCTGAACCCATTACTGGTTGGAGTACAGAAGAGATCCGGAACGCTCAAAAGGAAGACCCGGATATCGAACCGATACTAGCCTGGAAGGAACACATGGAGAAACCTGATGGTCGAGATATCTCCGATAGAAGCCCTACCCTCAAAGCATACTGGGCACAATGGGACTCTCTACATGTCCAAGACGGCATTCTGAGGCATCAGTACAACGTGAGCGCACCGTTTGAACGAATCGCAGGGCCGTTCCCGGAAACCGACCAGGGCAACCGATACATCTTTGTTGTAAGCAAGTGGCCTGAAGCGTTTGCGATTCCCAACCAGGAGGCTAAGACCGTCGTAGAAAAGATTGTCAACAACTGGGTGAGCAGGTTTGGTGTATCCATGGAACTGCACTCGGATCAAGGACGGAACATCGAGTCCAAGATATTCCAGGAAACGTGTCAACTACTCGGAATCAAAAAGACCAGAACGACTCTACTTCACCCACAGTCCGACGGGATGGTAGAACGGTTCAACAGGACATTGAATGAACATCTCTCCAAAGTCGTGAGTGATTACCAACGTGACTGGGATCGACATATTCCCTTGTTCCTGATGGCTCACCGTAATGCAGTTCACAGTTCAACGGGACACACTCCGTCCGAAATCCTTTTTGGTCAACCTGTCCGGCTACCTAGTGAGGTGAAATTTGGTTCTCCCATGGATGAGATAGCCAGTGACCGCATGTAGACCAGGTACGACGGGTAGACAACGACGTTAGGATTTCGGGAAGGAGATCTGGTATGGCTGTACAACCCACATCGACAAAAAGGGAGTTCCCTATACAGTGGTTACGCGAATCAACGATGTTGTCTACAGAATTCAACGGGGACTAAGAGGCAAGTTGAAAATCATACATGTGGATCGCGTACATCGTTACCATGGAAACAATGCAGATGCTCTTGTTCGGGACGAACAAGTTTAGGAGGGGGGCAGTGTAATATCGACTGCATTTGCGACATTTAGACATTTTGAATATCGACTGTATTAGCGACATTTAGACATTTTAGATATCGATCAGCGACATCTAGTGGGGGATTAGTGCTGAATTTAAGTGCATTCAGCAATTGCCAGAACCTTCAGGAATTTTCTAGTACATACCTCAGGCACGTTCCAGAACTATCCAAATCTCACTAGATGGTAAGATCGTCGCCAGGAAGGAAGATTCTACATTTGTATCTCGGGTATAAATACTGCGTTTGTTTGTTTTAAATGCATTTTTATTTATTAATTCAGTACTCTTACTTGCTAGGAAAAAAAACGCTTAAAACTAGCTTAACTAACTTAACTATGTTATTCTAACTTACTGGCCCTACACGGGCACTCTAAGCTAAACTTGACCCTTAATCTATGTCTTTCGACCTAACCTAACTTAATTTATTTAAACAATCTAAGGACTAAACTATTGAAAAAACTAAGAAAATTGTTTTCAAAAAAACTTAGTGACTGGACTTTTATATATTTCCTTAAATCTAAATTAAATTTAAACTTAAAACTAACTTAAAATAAACCTTAACCTAACTAAACATGCTACGTAATAAAATACGTTCTTTTTTTTGTATTTTTGTATTTTTTGTATTTTTTTTTTTGTATTTTTTTTTTATTTTTTATTTTTTCTTAAATCTACCTTAAAATAACCTTAAACTATGTAAGCCGGCCATCCCACAGCGTGTGATCCTAAAACAATAACCGAAGGCTACGCCGACCAAACATGTAAGAGCCGCGTACACCATAAAATAAAATATAAATAGACGAGGCAACGATCCTCAGTAAGACATTTCGAGCCGAAAACTGGCACAATAAACATTAAGCACGTATTGTGCTGTTTTATTAAAAGCGAGATTTGCTTCGTTGAGGACTCTAATCTTTTTTTCTAAGTACAGTCCCAAATAAAATTTATATATATATATACATATATATATGTATATACAGTGAAAACCGGTTATAACGATGTCGAAAGGACCGTATAATTTCAGATTCATCGTTATATCCGATACAATGAAAATAAAAGAAGAAAAAAAGAAAACTTTATTAAAAAAAATCGTATCAAATCCTTAAGGAAATTGTCAAGGAAAGAAATCACTAATTTGTGATTGTTTTGTACATTTGGCTGAGTAAAATATTTTTCTAAGAGATTTGTCCAATGCTTGGATTCCAACGTTCGGATTTGAATTCGAAGTGGCCCATATAGGATTCAAGACCATGAAACAGTTTAGTGTTGCCACAGCAGTAAGTGCTTCGCTTACAGATGGAACGTGTACTTCTTCGGTCCCTTCATATTCAGTTGCATTTTCATCGTCGTCATCAGCATTATTCAATTGAATATCTGACACAATATTCTCATCTGTAAGAAACTGTACAAATTTGCTTTAGATCAAGGGTGTCCAGCCTTTTTGTTTCCCTGGGCCACATTGGAAGAAGACATGGTGTTTTGGGCCACAAGTGTATTACCATATTACCATAGCTGACGAGCGAAAAAAAAACGTACAGAACATTCCTCTTTAAATATTTGCGGGCCGCATTGATACTTGCCTTGGGCCGCGGGTTGGACAGCCTTGCTTTAGATTTTAAAATTATTCTTATTAGAGTAAACATACCTCAGATGTTACCAACTCATTCTCATTATCTATCAACTTATCTCAATCTACTTCTAATTTTGAGAACATTTGTATTTTTTAAGCCCATTCTGCTAGTGGAATTTCATCTTCACCTTCGTATTCATTCTGACTTTTGTTATGGGAACCAGCGTGTCGAAAGCAGTTATTTATAGTGTATATTGACACTTCATCCCATGCCTTAGCTATCATTAAGATGGCATCAAGAACCGTAATTTTATAATCGTGTTTCAATTCAATATTGTTCATGATTTCTAAAATCTGCAATTTCCTGAACTGAGTCTTAAGTGATTTAATGACACCTGGATCCATTGGTTGCAGAACAGACGTGGTATTCGGGGGCAGAAATGCGAGTTTGATAGCTTTTAAGCCTTGGATGTGTGGATGTGCCGCACAATTATCAACCAACAGTACTTTTTCGAAAATAATAGACATCACGGGCATGGAACCCTTTTATTATTTTCATATAAAACTGGTAGGGTTGTAACATTTTTGAAACAGCGTGGTGTTTTAGATTTGCCAACAACCAAAAGCTTTTTTTTTCTGTTCCCGTCATATTAGCAGATACTAAGACTGTCAAACGTTCCTTAGACATTTTTCCACCCACGCATTTTTCTCGTTGGAATTTAAAAGTCTTGTCGGGGGTTATTTTATGAAAGAATCGAGTTTCAGCGGCGTTTAAAATATTGTCGTCTTCAAATCCTTCCCGAAGCTTGGGGAATACTGTGATCAACCAATCTTCGCAATCATCTTGTGAGACACCAGCACCTTCCCCGCTTATTTTCCCCGAAACGATGTTATGGCGTACCCGAAACTTTTGTATCCAACTCATAGAACAAACGAAGTCTTTTATACCCGATGACTTTGCAAAATCGTTAGCCTTTTGCTGAAGTATTGGCCCACTTATAGGAACGTTCATACTTCTCTTGTCTTTAAACCAATTTAGTTTTAGGAATTAGCATTCCAACCGTTCGGACGTGTTTTCCATTCTCTCCCAGCTATTTAATTTTGTTTATAATATAATAACCCGGTCACAGCCCCCAGTTCGCGAGTGTAGCATTATATCGCTTATTTTGCAGAAATACGAACTTACTTCTCTTTAGTGACCTACCCTAATTAAAAATGTCCAATTTTTGTGGCAACTTAAACTGTGTCAGTGAATCCAATGCCGACTTAATTCCATGTAACGGTCTCTGTAATAATTCGTTTCACCCACTTTGTACCGGGCTAAGCAAACGCGCAAGTGTTTATATAACTTTTTATTTTACTGCAACGAATGCAGAAATTTTTCCCTTTCGCATTTAATGCTTGCAATTAAGTGTGTCAGTGACGCTATTGCTGACTCATCATCTAAAAATGAATTGTGCTTCAAAAAAATGCTAAGCCAACTCTCTCACGATGAACTTAATAAAGGTTTTGTGGAACTTTGCCACAGTACTGAAGAGTCATCAAATGTCATCAAATCTAAATTAAAGAGCATAGAAAAACTCATATTAAATAAACCGCTAACAGGCCCGAACATCTCCAATCTTTTGACCCTCAAAACAGACATTAAAACCTTCCTAAATTCGCGTTTCCCCACTATTAGTGACAAATTAAATTCCATAGTTAAATCCGTAATCGACTCTCATTTGCCAACAATAAATGACTCCCTTAAGTCCCTCCGCTCTGATCTCGAACTCCATTTCCAAAGCTCTAGTGCTGATCACCGTTTTCTCGACTTAGCTCGTAGAATCAATGACCTGTGCAATGATGTCGCGGCAAACCGTGTTATAATAAGCAATATTGCTGAAGACATTCGAATTACGTCAAGCAGAATCGATGAAATACCTCTCCCGCATTCAAATCACTTCTACAGCACATCCATCTTAGCCGAAATATTAGACTCTTCTCCCCCAGACTCGGAATCACACATGCCATCACGTTTAACTCCCCAAACGCCTGCTACTACGGAAACCGATGCCAAAATGACCTCACTACCTAAAATCCCTACCGCCGTCGCCCCTCGCAAGCTTATCAGACAATTTGGAACATCATGGACCGCCGCCGAATGGAAGACTAGGCTCGAAAAGCTGACAAACGGAAATCAGGTGACATTTTCCATTGAAGGTGCCCCTCAACACGCTGATTCTTCCTGGGTACGTAACCTTTTCCGAGAAAACTACGCCATTTCTATAGCTGAGTGCCAAAAAATCTCCTCTGCTGACTCCAAAAGGCCGATCTTCAAGTTCAACATCCCCTCCAAATACTCGTGGCTGTTCTAAACGTCTCCAGGCAATGTTATCAAACTCGGACAAATACGTATTATCAAATGGTCCGAGAAACCAACTAATAAAATTGTAAAAAAACGTATTTCTAAGATTAAACCTTTAAGTAATTTACCAAAACCCATCTCCAACTCCCTTCCCAAAGCAACAAAAATTCATGTCGACCCCAAGCGTTACTCCAAACCCGTCCGCAACTGGAGCTTCAAAACTAGAATTTTCCCTTACTTCAGCCCCACTTCACTCAACCGGTACCAACCCCCTACACTTCAACCGTCTAATGCACTGACAGCCCCCGCTCCACCCAAGCCCCAGCGCCGTCGCGTTTCCTTCAATCTAACTCCGATCTCCCATACTGTCCACTCTTATCCTTCTTCGCCTTCAACCCATGCCCCGAATTCAGTTCCTAACTTTGACCTCAAAACCGGAGCTAAGTACCCTAATTTCGTCAACTCCCATATTCTTAATCCCTCACCTAACTCCACGTCGGTCTCTACACCCAACTTTTCACCCAATTCCACTCCCAATCCTACATCTAACCACACATCTTCAATTGGTTCTTCGACTTCGCCTATCCTAGATACCCTTTTTCCTCCCACGGTGAAACTAACACAGCTCTCCGATGACCCCACAAAAAGTCGTTAGACACTCTCTAGGCTAAGAGATAGGAAGATATACGAAAACGTTCGTCTCTTTCTGGCTTACCTTCACGATAAATCTGACTCAGTCTGCTATGAAGGTAAAACTAAAACAAGTGTCATGGTTTCCATCCACCAGGAAGGCCTCCCCACCGACCCCATCAGCCTCAGGAACCTTTTTATTAGATACCACGAAATTTTTAACATGTCGCCCCTAAAAGTGGCTGACGACCTTACTGCGTTCGGCCACTACGTTCACTCTAAACGAGTCTCCCACCTCCAGCGGAGCCGTGTCGACCATGATAAGTTTTTTCTTTCCTAACTTGCCTCGACTACCTGCGCCTCAACCACAATCCCTCTCACCTTCTCGCCACGATACTCCTCTTACTTTTTATTACCAGAATGTAAGAGGCTTGCGCTGGAAAACCCAGGCGGTCCTGCGCCAGTCTCATGCTCTTCCCTTTGATATTTATACACTGACTGAAACCAATCTGATTCCCGACATAAAGAAACAGGAATTATTCCCCCATACTTTCAATGTTTTTCGCGATGACGATCCTACGCGCCCCACTGATGATCCTTGTCGAAGCGTCCTACTGGCTATTCACAACAGTCTTGACTCCTCTCCCATTTCCATATCTTCTTCCTCTAAGGTCGACTGTGTCGCAACAAAAATTACACTCCCCCTCAGTTCCTTTACGTTATGTGTTGTTACATTTTACCAGCTCAACCTATCGAATCCTACCATCTTACTATCCATGCGATCGACCACATTATCGACCTGTCTGACCCCATTGACGATATCCTTATTTTCGGCGACTTAAATCTTCCTCAGCTACAGTGGACTCCGTCTGATGATCAATCGTTTTTCACTGCCTCAAATGCGAGCTCTGCTAACCAATGTCTCCTCTTAGATCGCTTAACAGACTCAAGCCTAAGTCAAGTCTGTGGTATATGTAATTACATGGGCAGACAATTAGACCTTATCTTCTCAACGTACTCAATTAACTCCTCAGTCTCACTTTGTCCCCTATCTCTCTCAACAGTCGATAACTTCCACCCTCCCCTTCTTCTCTCGTTTTTTCATAACTCTCTTGCCCAGCCCACTCCCCCCACAACTTTCTCCTCCTACAACTTTCATAAAGCAAACTTTCGCAAAATCAATGACTATCTAAGCCGATCTTCCTTTGACTTTCACAATCTTCCTGTAAATGATGCCCTATCCATTTTTTATAGAGAAATATTTAACTTATTTTCCCTTTACGTTCCATTTTCTCGTCTTAAAACATCATCTACATCCCCCCCTGGTATAATCGCAAGCTCCGTTCCTTACGAAATAAGAGAAACAAGCTTTGGGCTGTTTTTCTTCGTACCAGATCCTTTTCCGATTATTCCAACTATCTCGTTACTTATCTTCATTTCACCGAACTTTATGATTCCCTTTACCAGCGATACCTTAACAATGCGCAAGTCAACCTTATAAACGATCCTAAGTCTTTTTTCCAGTTTATTAACTACAAAAGAAATTCGGATGGTTTTCCTCCCTCCCTTTCTTTTAATAACAAGTCATCTGCCGATCCTCTCACCATTGCCAACTTTTTTAAACAATCTTTCACCAACGACTCCTTTATACCAGACCCATCCTACTTTAATTACCTACCGAACTTCTCCACTGGCCCACTTCTCTCTCACACCTTGGACCCGTCTTTTATCGAATATAAGTTACACCAACTTAATGATGAGTCCTGATGGTCTCCCTGCCATATTTCTTAAAAAATGTTCCTCCACCTTTTCCCTCCCCCTTTCTAAACTCTTTCGTCTATTCCTTTCACAAGGAGAATTTCCTCGGGCTTGGAAAACCTCCTTCATAACACCGATCCACAAGAAAGGACCAAAGAGTGAAATAACCAACTATCGTCCCATCGCTAAGCTCTCCCATATACCCAAACTCTTCGAAAGTATTCTGTACGAAGCTCTTAGCTTCCAATGCAAATCACTTATTTCCCCTAGACAACATGGCTTTCTGAAGGGTAGATCAACCACCACAAATATCGTTGAATTCGTATCCTTTGCCCTCTCAGCCCTAGAGAATGGTAATGAAGTCGATGTAGTTGCAACCGATTTAAGTAAGGCCTTTGATAAAATCTGCCATCGGTTAATACTTTTCAAATTGTCTACCCTCGGATTTGAACCCATATTGTTAAAATGGTTATCTTCTCACCTGGATAACCGTTCTTACAGCGTTCGTTTTAGGTCAGCTCACTCGGATCCATTTTTGGCCACCTCCGGAGTTTCACAAGGCAGCCATCTAGGTCCCCTTCTCTTCATGTTAACCATTAATGATCTCGATAGGGTCATCAAACACTCGTCTGCCTCCCTTTACGCCGACGATACCAAATTTTTCAAAACCATTTCCTCATCACAAGACTCCCTCCTCCTTCAACAAGACCTCGATAGTTTTTCGATTTGGTGCGTCAAAAATTGTTTGGAACTTAATATCGCTAAATGCCAATCCATAACTTTTTCACGCAAGCGGCCCCAATCCGGCAAAACGGCACCCCGACTCTACCTTCTGCACAACCAACCTATCTCCTCCGTTCAATCTCTTCGCGACCTTGGCATTCTGTGCGATAGGGAGCTCAATTTCCGTTTACATATGGATGAAAAAATCCTTAAGGCCAACTCTGTGCTAGGTTTTGTAAAGCGGTGGTCCAAAGAATTCACCAACCCATACGTGACCAGGTCCCTCTACGTTACCTTTGTACGCCCACTCCTAGAGTATGCCAGTCAAGTGTGGTCCCCATATCATCGGGTTCATATCTTGAGAATTGAAAGCATCCAACGCTGTTTTCTGCGATTTGCACTCCGAGGTCTGCCCTGGGCCGACCGTTTTATTTTGCCCCCCTATCAAAACCGTCTTAATCTTATTAACTTAAATACCCTTGAGGAACGCAGAGATGCAGCCGACATTCTCTTCATTCATCGACTCCTTTCAGGTCACGTTGAATGTGCGTCACTTCACAACTCTATCTCCCTTAATACTAATCCACGCAATCTACGAACCCCTCGTCTCTTCTATCTACCTACCCACCACACCTCCTATGGCGCGTATGAACCGATCTCCCGTATGCTGCAGAAGATTAATTCAATCCCCTCTGTCTTTGATTTTAACCGCACAACCCCCTGCCTCAAATCCGATCTCCTCCGTCACTTCAACCAACCTTAGTTCTAAGTTATTGTTTTAGTCTAATTTTAAGTTAGTTTTTAAGAATTGTGTAGCTTGCATTAAGCCGAATAAATGGGGGCTTCCGTCCCCACAAAAATTAATAAGGCATTTTCAACATCTATAAACTTTGCACTTTGCACTTCGCACTTTTTTTAATTTAATAGAACTCACCTCAAATTGTTCTTTTATTTTTTGTTTATTTTTTAAAATTGTTGAAACAGTTGGTTGGGATATTCCAAATTCTTTGCACAAATCAGAAATTCTTACACCACTTTCAATTCTTGAAATAGTGTCGTATTTTTGGGCAATGGAAAATGGTTTTCGCTTATCACCATCTTAAGAATTATCTACACGCACTTATTTCAAATAAGAATCAACACTTACTGAACTCTTCAGATACCAGATATGGAAATCGAACAGGGCATGTGATGAAATTACCTAAAACTGATTAAGAACAGCTAAATGGCAAAGTCTCACAAGAATCACGCGGACACTAGTCAACGAATGAATGTTTTTCCGATAGGAGTCTGAATTACATAGACCGTTATTATTTCTATTGTTTATGTGTTTTGTAAATGTTAAAAAAAAAAACCGAAAGTTTGAAAAAAAAAAAACATCGCAATGTATTAAGTTTATGTTATTTTTGTACAAGTTATGAATGTTGTATTATTTATGAAAATAAATATTTTATTAGAACTCTCTAATTTTGTCCTAAAAATAATTCACATTATTAATTCACTTATCAATTGCATTTATGGAATCAATCTTTTGTTGACAGTATGCATAAAAGAGCATCGGTTGAAACATTTGCAAATGATCTAGATGGTCTGCCGCATGTTCGCGGCCAGGTGAGATGAGGCAGACTGTTCGGTATAGACTTCCCGAAAATAATTGATCAGATATTTAAGTTGTAATATCTTTAACTTGGATACAAGAAAAAATAAAAAAAACTTCCGATTTCAACACGTTATAATTTGATTGGTCTTTGCATTGGCGCTGAATGTCACAAAAGTGTCGAAAACTCCTTGGTCAGCTGTGAGGTAACCTCGGTGTGGTCAGTTGTTCCCTGTTACATGAGGTGATGAACCTTTTACATAATTCACAAAATATTCCCCTCTAGTTGAATAATATAATGTGGGGCATTAATGGTTTTACTGGAGGGAGCCTTCGTACATGCTCTCTTTCCTTAAGTCGGCCATCATGCCAAATTCTACGTTTATATTTTTTGCTCAATGTCAAAAAGAGACAGCATGTACCTCGGCGATCTTAGCTCACACATTTGCCAAATGTGTTCGGTTTACACGGTGTTAGGTGTACCGTACACATTGGTTTTTCCTATTGTTTGTTGTTTGTTGGGAACCAACATGCTCCTCGCCTTCGGGCAATATATTTGTCAGTAAAGGCTCAGCGCTTGAAGCGTAAAGACGTGTTTTCTTTTGTTTCTTCTAATTTTGTGTTTACTTATCAATAAAGTATTTTTATAAAAGGGTACCAGTTTTGTTATTCATCCTGACAGTTTCAGAAGTTGGATCTGAAATACGTAGATACTCAGATAAAGATTCAAATGTAGTGCGCACGTGTGAAACGATTCAAAACAAAACAAAAAACACGACGCGACGGCGCTGGTTAAAGACGACGATTCCTTTGTCCAACGAAAATCTGCAACGACCTAAAACAATATCAAAACAAGGGTAATAAAAAAAGGAAAAATTTGTGTAACGAGCAGTTTAAAGAAAAGGACACGTGTCCCTTTTTCGAAGTTGAGTTGGAAAAAGGGGAAAAGGAAAAAAACGAATAACAAGGAAGTGACGACGGGATTGATTTGGCGGACTCGTAAGAAGGGGGAGTTGAGTAGTGATCGTTGTCCGAGACAGACCTAAAAGGAAAAAGTTTAAAAATAAAACGAAAGAATGCGGATTAAGCTGAATTCATTGAACGTGTGCAAAATCAATCAGTTGTTGCGCGATAACGAGTTGCCAATTAAAGGCAATAAAAACAAAAAGTGAAATTGCTGCAGGAACGTTTGTCCAGCGACGAGATAGAGGGCGACGAAGTGGAAACGAGTGACATGTGGCAGCGAAAGTTCACCGAGCGGTCAAACCTAATAAGCGACCTGGCTAAGATAGTGGAAAGAGGCATCGGACAGGTGCATGACCAATTGCCAACGAGCCAAGTTACCAGGAAGTCAATAGAGGAACCACAACCCGATGCCCAAACGTTAACGACGTCCAAAAGTGTGCACGCAGCAATGGGTCCAAGATCGTTCAGCAGTATGCAGGATGTAGTTGGAATACTCCCAGAATTCGATCCGCTGAAAAGGACTATGTCATCCATGCAGTTTGTAGCCATGGTGGAACAACTTCATCAATTGTACGAGTGGAGCAACGAGATGATTTTATTCGCAAATTAAAAGGGGTGGTAAAGGAGTGGCTCGACGCACAGCCAGTCTTTCTGTCGTGGCCAACATTGGTGAGCACCTCGCTTAAAGACTTTCCAAGTTCAATTACTGCTGCTGAAATCCACAGACAATTGATGTGCAGAAAAAGGAAAATGGGCGAAAGCTACATAAGTTATTATGCTATGCTAACGATTGGACGACGAGGCTGAGTAGATGACCAATCATTAATATCTTACATTGTAAAGGGCCTCAACGATCCCAGCGTAACAAGGACATTGTTGGCTATAAAGCTTGACAAATGCAACGAACTTTTGAGGTCTCTGGATAACTTATCTGGTAAATCCGAAAAGCGACGGTTGCGGACCACAAAGCGGTAGTCGACGAAACGGATCGAACAACAAATGGACGACGGGGTCTAAAATGCTACAACTGCAACGATTTTGGTCGCTTAGCCGTCAACTGCTTGCAACCACAAAGAAGATCACGCTGTGGGAAGTGCCAGAGAGTGGGTCACGAGACCAAAAATTGTCGTCAAACGGGAAAAGCTGAAGACTGGCGTATAATATCGACGACTTAAAGAACTAGCACCGATACGAACCAAACATCACATCACACCAGTGGTCAAAGAAATCATCTTGGAGGACCAACGTATCCAGGCGTTCATCGACACAGGAAGTGATTGTTCCTTACTACGGGATTCGGTAAGAACAAATGCACATCGTAAACGGAAAGTAAAGCTGCTAAAAGGGTTTGGGGATTCTACGGTGGAGTCTAGAGAAGAGTTGGAAGCGACGATCTTGATGGATTAGAAGAAGGTGCAAATAACTTTTACAATCATTCCGAATGAGCTGTTTCCATACGATGCTTTGTTAGGACGAGACGTACTTTGCAGAAAGGGCCAGCGTATGATCATCAAGTCAGGCGATCTACAAGAACGTACGACAGCAAGAGGTCGTCTTAACATCGGGCAGCCAAAAGACGAGAAGCAACGCGACGCTCGACAGCAACCGAAACAGGTGGTGACAGATCGAGGTACGGCTTTCACCTCTAAGGATTTCGAGAACATCAACAAGCAGAAACGTCAATGGAAGCAACGATTTGATGCAAAACATCGACGTCCAACACAGTATTCTAAAGTTGATCTTGTGGGAATTGGCAACGTTCCAGGTACAACAGGCAAATCGCACAAACTGGTGCCTCACTTCAAAGGTCCATATGTCATAAGCAAAGCTCTGGATTTCGACAGATATGTATGTCGTAGAGGATCTTCCGGATGTCCCAAGGGTAAGAAAGAAAAACGTTAGTATTCACTCTACTGAACATCTTAAGCCGTGGTGTGTTCGTGGCCTAGATGATGGGTTCGACGAAGGGTTCGAGTATGGCGGTAAAGAAGACGACAACGTCGGCATTCGGTCAGGAGACCAAGATTGTCAGGAGAGGCCGACTGTCAGTAAAGGATCAGCGCTTGAAGCGTAAAGACGTGTTTTCTTTTGTTTCTTCTAATTTTGTGTTTACTTATCAATAAAGTATTTTTATAAAAGGGTACCAGTTTTGTTATTCATCCTGACATGTTCTTGATGTGATTGAAGTCGTCTAGCGGTGGTTTCATCTAGGGATGTCCTTTTTTCGTTCCTCGAAAGTATCCGAAACTGGATGTGGTTCTGATGTGCTTGATTGTTAGGATATTCAATACCCAACATCAAAAAAAGAATGCATTAGTTTATAAAAGTTTAAAAAGGCATTATAAAAGCGAAAAAAATATGTTAATGATAGATTTGCGACTGTTGGGGTTTCTTCAGAAATGACGGATATTCGCAATGGCTCTGGGAATCCTGTGTGGACCAGGATATTGACAGAGTTCGCGACTTCTTGCAGGTGATGTTAATGATTGTTATATTATTTCATTTGTGTTAATTGTAATGTTTATTTGGTTTATTCATTTGTTAAGTTCATTATAGTTCATGTTTTATTCGCATAAGTATAGGTATGGAGTTCATTGGTTAGTTCAATATTTATTTAGTTTACCGATCGTTCGACGGTTCGAGACTGGTAAGTTTCACAATCGGACGTTTTAACGTAGAGTTTTTTGTTCTTATGGTCACCACGCGCGAATTACATTAAATAAAAAAACATCAAGTTTGGTTGCGTTTAAATGATTTAATCTGTATTATTCGAATGTGGTCGTAAGACTAAAATCAATTTTCTTTATTTTCATTTTCATTTTCATTTTCAAATTTGCTTAGTAATCTAATTGAACTTAATTATCAAATATTGCTTACGGATGCAACACCATGGTTAATTAAGTTGGACATTTATTGTTTCTTATGGTTTTGCATCCGGTGTCGCATTACAAGTTCGTTTGAGTTCGTCGTTCTTGAACGTAACTCGAGTTCGATTGAGTTCATCGTTCTTGAACGTAACTCCTCCATCGCCAGATCTTGGATTCTCCTGAATCTTATTTACAACTTTAACTTTTAATTTATTTTTCTTGCAAAGTCGATAGAGTACGAACATGAGGATTAAAAGTACTAGTAGTAGTAGTAGTAAAGATTAAAAGTACTATTAACGAGAAAGATCCCAAACCGTAATTGGTGTATTTATGATGTTTCAGTTCATATATTTCTTTTAAATTATCAATTTGGTTGAATACAATTTTTTCAAATGATATGTTTTTATTTACAAAAGATATGTTTTGATTAATAGGTATGTAGGATTTCCTTGGTGAACTAATTAAACACACAGTCAAGTTATTCAATTCAATATACTTTTATTCACTTTCTTGGCTTGGTGGCCTTTCGTATGTACATCCGTCTTACTGAATGCCTAACGATCGAGTGATTTTGGTTGAGTTTTGTGTCCTCTTTCGTGGTGTCGTTGTGAGTTATGTTCTTGCGTATTCGTCTGGTTGTACCGTTCTGTATTTCTTATCAGCCCAATTCTAAATATTCCCGGGGAAAAAAATTCCCCGGGAGATGTTTTTCCCGAGAGTAAAATTCCCCCATTCCCAATTCCCCGGGAGACTATTTTTCCCTTCGAAGTCGGGAAAGTGAATTTTTAATGTTCGAAACAGCTGTTTTGCAGCATGTGACATTTGAAATAAAATAAATAAAACAATTGAATTCAAATAAATTTGTTCGGTGTTGATAAACAAAAATTAATAGCATTGCATTTCAAATATTAGTGCAAGAAGAAATCCAAGAAGTACAGCCAAGGGCCATAAGAAGATGCTTACGAGATGATTCGAATCCTCTGAAGTTGCCTCAATACTTGTAAGTATAACTGCACAAAAAACTGATTTTTATTAACAAGTTTGTTTCTTAGATTTCAAAAATATTATAGGGTCAACAAGGTGGCATTCAAATATTTGTTGGAGGTACTAAAATCATCCCTACAGTCGGCTAAAAAGCGATTTGCTATCCCACCAGTAGTGAAACTGAGTGCATGTTTGCGCTTTTTTGCTGAAGGAGGATACCAAACGGGGGTTGGAAAAGACCATAGTATTGGTCTGGCCCAATCCAGTTTTAGTAAGGTGCTCGCAGAAGTGCTAGATATCTTGGAGGCGCAGCTTTGTCCGCTATGGATAAACGTATTGAAGACGCCCGAAGAAAAAAGAAAAGTTGCATTAACGTTCTTCTCTAAACATAACTTTCCTGGTATTGTAGGATGCCTTGACGGCACGCACGTTCGGATCGTTGCGCCTTCAGTTAACAAACATCTATTTTATAATAGAAAAGGAACATACAGCTTAAATGCAGCTTTGTGATGACGAATTGAGAATTCGGTATGTCGACGCTTCCCATCCTGGTGCATGCCATGATTCCTTCATTTGGAATGTAAGCGCGCTAAGGGCACACTTTGAACAGGAGTATTTGTGTGGCAGGAGGAATTTTTGGCTTCTAGGTAACTTATAAATTAAAATGCTTACACATAAAACCCTTTAACATTTTGTTTATTAGGAGATGCTGGATATCCATTGCAACCGTGGCTTTTGACCCCTCATAGGACACCTGAAGTAGGTTCAAGCGACAGCAAGTTTAATGAGGTCCACTCACGCTGTCGCAACATTATTGAACGCACAAATGGAGTGCTTAAAAATAGGTGGAGATGTCTTCTTGGTGCGAGAGAACTACACTACAGCCCAGCGAAGGCGCCAAAAATAACAAATGTGTGCTGTGCATTGCACAATATATGCATACATTTCAAGGCCGACTTTATAAACGATGAATCGTTTTTTTTAGACAATTCTGAAAATGCCGAGGCCAACGAATTCGGCAGCATGCAAACTTCTTTAGTAAGCTCAGAATATGTCACAGTAGCGCGGAGAACTCGGAACAATATCGGAAACAGCCTTTAAATTTGTAAACAAGGAGGAAATAAAAGCAAATATTTAAGTAAAAGAAATAAATTAATTTATTAAGTATTAAAAAGAAATTACTTAATTCATTTATTAATTTCAGATCGCAATTGAATTTATCCTGTCATTTGACTTTTTAACTCCTCAATTTCTAGAAGTCGTCGATTTTTTTCAATGTTGTCTTCGACTTCCCGTTTTCTCCAACTTTCAATGACGTAGTTGTGGCGCTTGGTTTCTTCAAACTTCTCATTCTCTAATTTTAAGTCTTGCTTTTTTATGTCGTAAATTTTGTCGAGAGAACGATATATTTTTCGATGGTTCTCTTGTACATCTTCGACTAAAACCCTGACAGCCGTACACAACTCTTTTTGAACTATAATGTTCTCTTTCATGTATCCGACGCCATCCTTGACGGCCTCACACAATTCCTTTTGAATAATGAGTTCCTTTTCAAGAACTTCAGAGGCTGAACTATTTCTTGTACTTGCTTTCGGATAGGAGTTGGACCACTCCAATTTATTTTTGGGCGTCATTTGTTGATAGGTTTGAGGATCCACATCCACTTCAGTGCCAAAATCCACCTGTATTGGTGAAGAAACCACAATTTTGCAAGCGGCTCTATATTATCGGTCTCCGCTTTTCTTTTGTGTGCAACAGCATCAAGACCAAATTGCGTTGCAGCAACACCTTCTACAGCCTCTTTCATCCCAATTAAATTGAAAATGGCCTGCTCTATGTCGGAGAATCGTTGCTCTTTATTGGGTCCACCTCCGGTTCCATTCCTAGTTTTGAGGTTCATTGCCGCCTTTGCCCTTACATATTTTTTTTGATCACTCCATACCTATAAATGAAATTAGTTAAATAATCAGACTATTGTTTTAAGTAATTAATTATACTTTTTTCCACTCGGTAATATTTTTATTTGGTGGTCCCGCTGAATTTAGTTCAGTTTCAGCTTTTTGCCAAAACAATCCCATTTCTTCTTTTGTCTTATTGTGGAAACCACACGCAATATCCCGGTGTTCTTCCATTAAATTTAGGAGCATTTGAAGCTGAAACTTATTTGTTGTCTTAGACCTAAAGAATTACTTCATTTATATTTCATTTTCGTTTGTAGAAATTAAAAAAACTTACATTTTTCCATAAACTCCCGATCAAATATTTGGGGAAGAAATACGCGGGAAATGAATTCAAATGCTCCCTTCTTTTTGAATTTGGAATGCCTACGTTTTTCCCGCCGAATTTTTTCTGTTTTTCAAAGTTTGTTTAGAATAAGGGAAAAGAGAAAAGTGAAAAAATTCCCCGGGGAATTTTATTTAAAATAAGAGTAAGAGGAAAAGGGAACAAGTTCCCCGGGAATTATTATTTAGAATCGGGCCGTATGTGTCGCCGTAACTTCGTCGCTCTGTATGATGAGTTGTTAGTGTTTTGTGTGTACGTTGTTTTCGTGTATCGTATGTTCCGTTCTGTCGCCTGATCGTACACAGTTGTTTGTCATGACGCCTCATTGTACAGTCTCGTTTATGTATGTTCATGACGTCATTTGCTACCATCCCACAGGTATAACAAATTTATTGATAAATTTATACATTTTATTGCTGTATTTTATTATTAAAACGTTTTTATTAGTTCGCTTTGGTGTCTGTCTGTTCGGTAAAAATCTTGCAACTGATTTTTAACTAAGTTCCCGATGAGCTAGAGACTTTAAATTTTAAGCATAGGTCAGAACTGGATGACAATGCAATATTTACTCACTTTCAGTCTGTTCGTGAGGGTTCCGACAGTCGTTTTCACAAAATAATGATCATTTTCAGATGTCCATTGGCAATTCTGACGCACATTCATATTTATCGCTTAAGGGTTGTTTTTTTCATTTTTGTTCGGATTGCGTGTTTAAGATGAGGGATCGGCGAAGGGAGTAATAGCAGACGAAGCACAACTCTCTATTTTTTTGGTGGTTTGTATATAGTTTTTGAGTTGCCAATGCAAATTTTATAATGGTTATTTTTGTTTTATACTACCAAAGATAATAAAATCCCTTTTTTTTCGGATTGTTTGTTTATTGCCTCTTCGTTGCCGCAGCAACCACTTCATGTGTATGATTAGGGATCGGCGAAGGGAGTAATAGCAGACGAAACATAATAATTTTTTATTTTCTGGCTTCTAGTTTGTGTATATTTTTTGTTGTACACCCTCATTCATGATTTTCTTGAAAAAGGATGTACATACATAGGTATGTGATTGAGTAATTTTGGGAAACAATTTTACAATAAGCAAACACAATTTCTTTTCTATTACGGTTGCACTCAGAGTTGCGAATGAAAATTTTATAATGGTTATTAATTATTTCGTGGTATGGCTACTACGATCGGGAAGATGATTGTCACCTGTATTTTGCTTATTTTTAACGGCCTACTATGTGAAAATTCATTGAGAATAAGAATAGAGTATGCGACAGTCGTCTTATAGTATGCAAGACTAAAAAACAGAAAATAATTATTTAAATAAAAATAAATTTTTAATGTGCAACGTTTTTAAGACGGACTAAAAAGTAAAAAATAATTTTTCCTAGCCGCATACAAATTCAGATTCCTAACTCCATGCAGATAGTCCTGAAAATTGGTTTTTGTGAATTTTTGTAGTAGCTATGAAAATAATTGTGAGATTTAAAACGAAAAACGTGGCGCGCATTTAAGTCGCTAACAATTTTATTGCACTGCAAATGACGTGAACTGTTGTGTCTTTCCTCATTTTTATCTTGCGCCACATTTTTCGTTTTAAATCTTACAATTATTTTCATAGCTACTACAAAAATTCACAAAAACCAATTTTCAGGACTATCTGCATGGAGTTAGGAATCTGAATTTGTATGCGGCTAGGAAAAATTATTTTTTACTTTTTAGTCCGTCTTAAAAACGTTGCACATTAAAAATTTATTTTTATTTAAATAATTATTTTATTATTAATTCGAACAGTGCAATTATAAAATGATATGAAATAATTACCATTAGGTATTATATTCCTTTCATCACAAGTACTATTAAGTTTCCTTTGTTTTAAGTTGTTTACAATAATAATGTTATTATCTATTTCGATATATTCCTCATTCTTGGTATTTATTATGTTACAATTATTTTTGAAAATACAATTTTTACTTATTTTTAATTCTTGTAATATTTTACCTTCTTTGTAAGTATAAGTTATTATTAATTTCTATTACATATTCCAAATCTTGATCAATTTGATTTCCTTTTGAATTGACAATTGGTACTATAAGTTTCTTGTTAACAGTTAAAGTCTCTGTTGGGATTTTAATTGCGAATACAAGCGAATCGTTTTGATATTTTGCTAATCCTAGTCTTATGTTAGCTAGTTTTCTAAAATCTATTTGATAGGTGTTAATTTCGTAACTTGTTAATATATTGGGGTGAAGTATGCCTGATCTAGCTGAGGCTATATTATCCTGAATATTTTCGACCTGATTTCTGATTATGTTTAGTTTAAACAACTGTTCTAAATATAATGCTTCGAAAAAATAATTTTTTCTCTCTTTTACTGATTTCGTTTAATTTACCTATAATTTTCGAGCGATCTAATTCTATGCTGGTTTTAATAAACTTGAATGTTTCGTTAAAATTATTGTTTATTTTTACTTGTTGATTTAGGTATAGTTTGAATAGTATTGTGAACATTTTGGTCAGTAGTTCCGAAATGGTTCTCTATATTCTGTCTATCGTCATTGTCCATTGTTCCATATATCCATTTCATTATAGTACCACCGAAATTTATTAGTCCTCTTTTGGACCTATTGGGAAGTATTGTTTTGATTTTATTTCTTACACTATTAAGTTCGTCAATTGCAATGGCTTTATTCTCGCCTAGGTCAAGAAGCTTCATTGAGGATTCAAGGTTATTAATAATTTCTAATATTTCGTTAGGATTAATTTTATGTAGTATTATATCAAATCTGCTTGATATTTCTAACTCGTCCGTTTTAATCACTGCATATCCTAGATCCGTTTCGATTTTTTCAATTATCATCGCTTGGTGGCTGAAGGGTATTGTTAGCATCAATGTCAATAGGAGCAGCACCTTCGTCTGAAAATTTTAGAGGTCTCTTAATATTGCTTTCATGAACATTTTGAAGCTTATATTTCCTAAATTTAGGCTCTTCCTTATGTCTAAGAGATTTGTAGTTCCAAATGTAACCTTCTTGTCTATTTTCTTCGTAATTCTCTCGATTAATATTCCGTTTATCTAACACTTTTTGTTTATTTTCGTCTAACCTTTTCTTAATAATTTTGTAATCTATTTTCTTTTCCTGAACTATGAGGGGAGTTGTTTTAATTGCTGAGTGGTACGAGTTGTTGTAATATTTTATAGCTTCTAACATTTGCGTTCGAATTGGTAGTTTTTCATCTAAATTTAAGGCCCTAATACGTTCAGCAATCGTGTTATTTAACCTTTCTACATTCGAGTTTCCGGTATGACTATTCGGTTTTCTGATATGATACTCGATGTTTTCTTCAGTGCAAAATTCTCTAATATTTTTTGAATTAAATTCTTTTTCAAAAATAAACTTTTTGATTTCAACTTTTATTGATAAGAAATGTCTATGTTTCTCGATTATGGTTTGGTAATTCTTGTCTTCGAGGTAAAAACTAACTGCATGTTTAGAGAATTTATCAATGAAGTTGATAAAGGAATGCTTGGTATTAATATAGATATCTACATGAACTATCTCATTAATCGTTGAAGGGGTTTCAGTTAACTGAAATTTCTTTTTAATTGGGTTTCTGTCATACTTGGCACCTAAACATATGTCGCAATTGTTAATAATTTTGTGGATTGCTATTTTCAAATGGGGATTATATATTTTATACTTTATTCCTTCATATGAGTGGCCTAGTTGCAAAACTCACTAACTGCCATTTTTGAAAAAATTTTAGTAATGATGCAGATAGCTATGGCTTTCATAGTAAGATCAAACTGCATCATTATTAAATTTTGCTCAAAAAGTGGACTTCGTGAGTTTTGCAACTAGGCCACTCATATGTTGCTATTATTCCTGAGTGTCCGGACTCATTTATGTGGAAGAGAGCTATTTGTTTGTTTAATGTATCTTCCTCCTCTATATCCCTCGCAAAATAACTGCACTTTACGAATTTAACATTATCGTCACCGGAAAATAAATTAACTATAACATTTTGTAATCTATTATACTCATGGTCGCTAAGTTCCGAAAAAATGCCTATTTTGCCTTTGCTAATATATCGCCGTATTATGTTATCTGCATTGTTGTTGTTCAAATCTTGTCTGTCAATGAATATTCGTCTGTTCTTAAAGGAAATCGTATATTCTTTTTCTTTCTTTTCTTGCAATATGATTTGAGTCCTGAAGCGATTTACCACTGTTTCTAGTATTGGGATATGATCGTTTAAATTCTCTTCTTGCGAATGATTTGTTTGCATATCTATGGACTCATTACTGTTAATTTCTTTAGAATTGTTTAAATCAATGGCTGTTTTAAACAAGTCTTCCAGAGATATACCCAAATTATCAGCAGTCTCTTTGACCAAATTTATTTCATTATTATCTATATTTATGCGACTAAGGAAATCTGCTACTCTATTGTCTTTTCCTTTAATGTAATCAATATTAATGTTATAATCACCTAATTGAATGAGCCATCTTTGCAGTCTGGGGTTGATGTCTTTGCCTGTGTATTTTTTGTAAATCGAATTCTTTTCCGTATAAATACGGTCTTAAATATTTTGTTCCCCATATTATGGCTAACAGTTCTTTTTCTATTGTTGCATAGTTGCGTTCGTGGTCATTTCATGTCCTCGAAGCATAACAAATTGGGTGGCCTTCTTGCATTAAAACTGCACCTATAGCAAAGTTGCGAGCATCAGTGACTAATTTAAACTTTTTATTAAAATTAGGGTATTTTAGGATAGGATGTTCGGTTATTATCTGTTTTAACTTCTCAAAAGCATGTATGTAATTTGGATCGTTACTATTAATTTTACTATTTTTCTTTAAATACCTAGTGATCGGTTGGGCTATATTAGCGTAGTTTTTTATAAATTTTCTATAAAACCCTGTAATACCTAGAAAAGACTTGATTTGTTTTTGTGTTGTGGGAAGCTTTAAATCTTTAATAATCTGAACTTTCTTTGGGTTTGGCTTGACTCCTTCGGGTGTCAATATATGACCCAAGAATTCAGTTTCTTTTAATAGGAAATTGCATTTTTAATCCTGCTCTTCGCAGTTGCTCGAATATATTTTTGATGTTGTCGATATGTTCTTCTAATGATGTACTAAAAATAAGTATATCATCGAGATAAACGACACAAATTTTGTTTAGATATCTTCTAAGCACAGAATTCTATTTTGGAACATAGTTTTTATTCCGTTTGTTTCTAAATATCTATTTTCTAAATCAATTTTTGCTTTTAGAGGGACTAAGAAATTTTGTCCAATAATGGCATCATATTAACGATGCGGTTACTCAACAATTTTCCATGAAATAGTACCGCTGACATTAAATTCAGTAGGTATTAGGGTAACTAGTTTATTCATTACTGTGTTAATACCATTTAACGTCGTAAAATAAAGGGGTTTAATAAGATTTTCTTTAGAAAAGTCTCTTAGCACATTAGGTTTAAGGATGCTTATATCTGACCCTGTGTCTATTAAGCATCTAATTTTTTGATTCTTAATTGTTAAAATAACTATTGGAAGTTTACTTTCCAAGGCTTCTTTGTAAAATTTATGTCTTGTTGCTGTAAGTTATCAATTTCCATCGGATTTTGTCTAAATTGTCCAGAATTGTTAGTATGGTTGTAGTTTCTATATTGCCCTGAGTTTTCGTTTCTTTTAAATTGTCCTGAATTATAATTACTGTTAGAATTTCGGTATTGTCCCGAGTTTGCATTTTGTCTGGCAAATCCTGCACTATTATTAATCCCTAAGTTTCTATTTCCTGTCGGGTTGTAACTAGATCGATATTGCCCTGAGCTATTATTAGAATAATTATAAAAATGTCTGTATTGAGAAGGACCAGGTTTATAGCTATTTTTTCTTTGTTGGTCTATTTGGTTATAATTTTTCCTATAATTGTGTTCCTGCTTTGTGTCTTTGAGTTTAGATATTTTATTTATTTTCCAATATTGGTAATGAATTACATCTTACTCGTCTAGTAATCCTAAATCATCAAAAGCATTGAACATTTCAATTAATGACATATTTTTAGTTATTATTGTCCTATAACTACCGGTTATCATGTCTTTCACTATATCTACTAAATTTTTATCATAATTATCTGGTGAGTTATTACTTGGCTTATTAATCTCAAATTCATATAATTCATTAAGGTGGAAATTAATAGTTCTAATAACATTAAATAGTTCTCTTAAATTATGTACCTTAATATCACGGCAATCATCCATCAGTTTCTTGTAGCTCCTTCGTGGTCGAAAATAGCTGATAAGCTCCGCCTTCACACTTTTCCAAGTCAGGTTTCCTCCTAATCGTTGAATTGCCTCGCCTTGGATTTTTTCCTTGTAGATGGTAAGTAGTCCATGTGATAAAAGTGGTCGATTGTTGCCACAAAGACTTGCCACATTCTCCACAGCATTTATGAACTCTTGAAGGGAGTAGTCATCTCTTCCATGGAAAGTTCTTATGTTTTGAAACTTGTGCAGTATTTGATCTGCTGTTAATTGAAACATATGAGACGGTAAAACTGGTGGCGTTTCTATCTGCTGCCTCAATGATGTCAGTTCTTGTTGGTATTGCATCTGCATTTCACGAAGAGATTGTCTCAGCGATTCGATTTCTTGATGCTGTGCCATTTCTTCCTCAGCCACGGAATTTCGATTTAAGTCAAAAAGTTTTTGTCTACTATTTGTCATAAACTTCACAAGTATTTCTGTTGAATATGCACATACACTTTTCTTGCACTTTTTTTTTTTTTTTCTTTTTTTTCGCTTCTCACACTTTGGTATCTTCTTTCAATTACACAGACCTACAATGAAATACCTTTTTGATATTCAAGTATTGTTTCTCCTATATTTTTATGTGCTGATTACGGGAAAAATAGTTAAAAGTTTCCATCACGTCAGAATTTTGAAGAAATTCAATTTTTATTATTTCATAATTTCTACTATAGGAATTTAGTTTGAAGGCGTCATACGTTTTAGTTCCACCTGAAAAAACTTACAACTTGTGGCCTATTTCACCAATTTACAAATTTGTATTTACAAGCATTTTTTAACAAAATTTGAGATATTTTGTTCTAAAAAGTCACAAATTTTGTTAAAAAATGCTTGTAAATACAAATTTGTAAATTGGTGGGCCATTGGTCTTATGAAGCAATTTGTGAAAGCTTTACATAAACAAGGCGATGGTTTTAAGTATTTACAAACAGTACTCCCATCTTTGTCTGAAGCTAAATTGAAGGAATGTATTTTTGTTGGACCCAACATACGAAAACTAATGAAAAATGAAAATTTCGATAAAAAACTCACTCCAATAGAATTGGCAGCACTGGTATCATTAAAAGAAGTTATTAGAAACTTCTTAGAAAATCATAAAAATCCCGAATATGAAAATATTTTAAATAACATGCTCCAAAATTTCCAAGGATAAGGTTGCCTTATGAGTCTCAAAGTTCATTTCCTTCATTCGCATTTGAGCTTCTTTCCCGAAGATTTAAGAGCAGTTAGTGAAGAACAAGTAGAAAGATTTTATCAGGATTTGAAGGAAATAGAGCGAAGGTACCAAGGAAAGTAAAATATTAGTATGATGGCTGATAACTGCTGGATGCTGAAGCGGGATGATCCAAACCGCATTCACAGGAGAAAATCGCTCAACAAAAGCTTTGCAAAAAAAAGAACAGGTTCCACAAGTCTCTGTAGTATTTTAAAATGTTCATATTGATATAAACTATCTATAACTATATATAAAAAATACTATCTACCCACTTACTTTTTTTTATATTAGGTGTGTTTTTTTGATAGTCTATATAGGTTAAAAAAAGTGTGAGCAAAAAAAAAGCCTATCGAAGGTAACGAATGCCATCATAGCAGTTTGGCAGCACTATGTGAAATGACACGTATCAGCTGTTTTTTCTTGCTAATTTTTAAAAAAAATTGCGGATTGTAAACAAAATTGTGGATGAAAAAAACTCAAACGTATGTTTGTTGGCTAATTATTGATTTTAGATGATTTCTTTATTGCAAATTTTCTATTAATTACTTTTTTTTTTCATTTTTTTGTCTTTTATGTCACTTTTGACATTTTCGATAGCATTTTTCGATAACAATCGAGAAAAAACAGTTTGGTAGCACAGTTTTTATCGCGGCTAAGGAAATAACGCTGGATAGTTATCCAGATTTAGCAATTCGATACAGGCTTTGTTGTTGTTGTAATTAACATGGAAAATATTTTTAAAGCCTATACAGATAACGAAAAAAACGCACCTATTATTCTATATTGAATTATTTTATTGATTACCTCAATTTTTATGATTTTTTTTGATGTGATAGAAAAAAAACGATTTCAGATTCGTGATTAAGAGGTCCCAAAACCCAAAAAATCAGTGCTAAAGTCGAAAAAGGAAAAAAAAATATTTAATTTGTAGGTCTGTGTTATTGTCACTTCTCGCACTTTTATTGAGCTGATACGATTTTTCGTTTCTTTTTTTTTTATCTTTTCTTATTTTTCTTTTTTTTTTCTTATTTTCTGCGGAAACTGATTTCTAGTCACCACTTAAGAAATAAAGTTCGCTTCACCGACTGCGCCAATTACATTAAATAAAAAAAAACATCAACTTTGGTTGCGTTTAAATGATTTAATCTGTATTATTCGAATGTGGTCCTAAGACTAAAAACAATTTTCTTTATTTTCATTTTCATTTTCATTTTCATTTTCATTTTCAAATTTGCTTAGTAATCTAATTGAACTTAACTATCAAATATTGCTTACGGATGCAACACCATGGTTAAATAAGTTGGACATTTATTGTTTCCCATGGTTTTGCATCCGGTGTCGCATTACAAGTTCGTTTGAGTTCGTCGTTCTTGAACGTAACTCGCGTCAGACCATCCGAACCGGGATTTAGTTCTAGCACTTGAGCTAGTAATGCTGCTGTCGAAGTCATTTTGGACGCTGTTGAAGACGCTGAAGATATCTCCATCTATCTAAAGAGTTAATGTTTTTCTCCAGAAGATTCCTGTCGGGGTGTGTGTGGAGCGCTGCTCCAATAAGGAAGTGCCCAGGAGTTGATACCACGAGGTGGTCAGGATCCGAAGTCATTTGACATAACGGCCGGAAATTGAGGCATCCCTCAATCTGTGCTAGGAACGTCGCATATTTCTCGAAGGTAAGCCTAGAAGCGCCTATAGTTCTTTTGAGATGGTGCTTGATGGATTTCACCCCTGCCTCCGAAAGACCTCCAAAATGTGGTGATGATGGGGGATTAAAATACCACTTGGTACCTTGAGAGGCCAGAGTCTCTGAGGCTTCCGCTGAACATTCAAGGGGGATGAATTTACTCTCCTTGTTGAATTCAGTGTTTGCTCCCTTGAAATTGGTGCCACAGTCACTGTTCGCACATATTCCTCTTCTTGCTACGAATCTGCGGTATGCTGCTATAAAGCCCGATGTGCTGAGTTCGCTAACCAGCTCAATACGTATTGCCTTTGTAGACAGGCAGACGAATACAGCTATATATCCCTTTGAGGTTCGGTTTCATCTGCCCTTCTACATTTTTATCACAACTGGTCCAGCGTAATCAACTCCCGTGTTAGTTAACGGTCTTGAGATGCTGACCCGTTCTACCGGAAGGCTGCCCATTCGTTGTTGCTCGTTTCGGTGTTATAGCGATGGCATCGGACGCATTTGTGAATTGTTGATTTAACTAGCCTTGGGATCCAACATGTGTTTCGAAGTTCAGCCATCATCAGCTGTTGGCCGCCGTGGAGAGTGCGCTGGTGTGCATCGTCTGCTATTAGTTTCGAGAGGTGGTGTGAATCCCTTAGGATTAAAGGATGCAGACTTGGTGATTCGTGTTTTGAATCAAATGGTTCTGCGTGTCATTTGGTTTGTAGAATTGTGATTCTACGTTTAACATCGTGTGATGTTTCAGACCGCATTTGTAGCATATCGGTTACTGCTGAAGCAGGTTGACGCATGATGATCATATGCAAGACAATTGGAGCAGACCGAGTTATTTTTTATTGTTTTAGAACGCGTCTTAACATTCATATTAGCAAATTGTTTGCAGTGCCGAATTCCATGAGAGGCCTTACACAGTCGGCAGAGGGATTTCTTGTTCGCTTGTTGCGAATTAATATGCAAAGCCCTAGCTGTGGGTTTTCGAAAGGATGTTGAGGGTGAAGGCTGTTGTGAATTTCCATTTATTTCCAGTATGTTCTTTAGCGAGCTTCAATAATTGATAAGAAGGTTTTCCACTAGGGCAAAACCTTAGATGTACCTAATTTAGCCTCCCAATGCCTTTGAGTTTGAGGAGGGAGCTTGGGGAATATTATATATATGAGGATGGAATCCCAGGGAGATGCTGAATAAGACGAGCAGCTTCCCCAGTTACAGAATTTTTAAGATGCTGCAGTTTCTGAACTTCAGAAAGATCTAAGTTTTGATCTATCAAGTTCTCGAACAGATTATGAAACTCGCACCACTCTTCGAATCTGCCAGGAAACGGCTTAATTTGTATCCGCGGAAGTCGTATGTCGGACTCGGGTGACTTAGATATGTTTAAATGAGAAGTCTCTAGTGAAGAACGTCCCCTTTCTGCGAATTTGTCGAGCTCAGCATTGATGAGGCCACCGAATTTAAAATAGATTCGTTAAATTTTAGAGAAAGTGTCGCTATTTTTCTTTAACCTCATCGTCCTCACTTTTAACAATTGCACTATGTGAGATTTGGTCTGTCTATACAAATCTTCGACATCGGTTAAACACGTTTTCACATAACCCCTTGACTTTCGCGACGCGACTGAATTTACGTATTCTGCAAAATCAGAATGCATTTCTTTGAGAATCGAATCTTGTTTCTCAATGGATTTTGTTAGCTTAGGCATGTCTGTACACTTTTAAGGAGAAAATATTCACACATGCTTATTTAATGTTTTAATTGATTTATATATTTAATGTTTTTTGAATATTAAATTTGGTTGCAATTTCTTTAAAATGTATGTTAATTTCTATTTAAATTCAAATTAAAAATGTGGAAAATAAGGTGCTGTCAAGGCCATTCGATGCTGTTGGCATTGATTTCGCGGGTCTTCTCCACTGTTGTGGCACTCCGACAGAAGGAATAACTAAGATTTACCTCCTGGTACCTGCGCTGCTATTCGTGCTGTTCATTTGTAGATTATCACAAGTCTATCAACCGAAAGCTGCTTGATGGGTCTATGGCGCTTCATGGGCAGGAGGGAAATTCGATCTGTCATCTTTTCCAGCAAGCGTATTAGGTGGAAGTTTATAGTAGAACGAGCGCCGTGGTGAGGCGGATTTTGGAAACGTCTCATCCGAACAATAAAAAATGTTCTCAAGGTCATTATAGGTAAAGCAAGGCTTAATTTTGAGCAACTCAGAACGATTATTGTCGAAGCCGAAGGAATGTTCAGCGCTCGCCCACTCACACCTATATGAGTAGCAATCCATTAGACATCGCGCCGTTGACCCCAGCTGACTTTTTGATGAGCCGTGGTGGATTGCTCCATACGTGTAACTAAATTACTGGTTCGAAGGTGATTCAGCTTCTTTGGAAGCAGAGAATGCAGAGGCGATGGCGGACGGAGTATATGCAACTTCTCCGTTCATTTCGTCAGGCTACGTCCGCTTCGTCGACGCAGCTCAAGAAGAATGATGTCGTCCTGGTGTTTGATTCAATGAAGCCATGAATTAATTGGAAGTTGACCATCATAGAGGCTGCTTATACTGGGATCGATGGTAAGGTAAGAGCCTGTGAAATACGGTATGCACATGGATCGGAAACTCGAAGACAAATGATCTTTTGTTTCACTTTTCATTAACCTTCTTATTGTACATAATGTAATGTTGCACATTAGCTTTGTCTCTTTTACATAATGTAATGTAACTCATTAGCTTTGCATCTTTCAAAAATTCTTATATTTTGCTCTTTCATATGTAATAATAAAAACACATGTATAGCACATTGCAGTACAGTCATCTTTCAAACATTGTCGAGCGAACTTTAAATAAAGTGCATTATATAACATTGAGGTCTCGGCCTGTGAATTATAAGCAATGGCAAAAGTACCAATTAATATATCGGAGCAAGAAGACTGAAACCTAATTCTACCTGAGTTTCAAAATCACTACACCAACACTAGCGCTGTGTGAATAGCATCATAAGGGTATTCATAACCCCTTTAGCGTTAGTGAGTTATAAAAAAAAGTAAGAAACTTCAGTCATCGTTTTTTTCTATACCTATCTTATCATCAAGCCGATTTGACCAAAGCTAGATCTCAAACGTTCTCACTGCCTTATCAGATGGAAAAGATTACTCATAATCACCTTAGAAAGTGTCTTAACGGGACACTGCACCATCTGCAAGCTGGCCTATAAGCTGGGCCTCCTTTACAACGACTTCTGCAGAAGCTGCATGGACACGAGTACGATAACTTTGGCGCCAAAAATTGATAACGGTTTTTTATAGAGGGGTCAGAAAGAAGCATTTTTTACTACGGGGGGGGGCCTATCTCGCACCGTTTAGTAGGTAGAGGCAATTTTAGAAAAAAATTAAAAGAAAATTATTGAAAAACAACGGCAACACTTACATAGAAGTACTATACCGGTTTTAAAAGCCGGAAACCTGTTCCTTAATCCTAAATGTAAATTAAATTATTTACATTTCAATAGTTTTTGCAAAATTCGCATGCAAACTCAAAATTTTGATAAAAAAAAATGAAAGAACAAAAGCTTAGACCAATGTTTTTCAAAAACTATTGACATAAATAATTTAATTTAAATTTAAGATTAAAGAACAGGTTTCTGGCTTTCAAAACCGGTATAGTGTTGCCGTTGTTTTTTTAATAATTTTCTTTTCATTTTAAGTAATTTTTTTCTAAAATTGCCCCTACCTCCTAAACGGGGTGAGATAGATCCCCCCCCTCCCATAGTAAAAAATGCTTGTTTTTGACCCCTCTACAAAAAACCGTTATTAATTTGGCGCCAAAGTTATCGTATTCTCCCCGCTGCATGGACGAGGCGGAGGAGGAGGAGACGATTCTCCACCTTCTCTGTACATGTCCGGCCCCCTTAGCTCGAAGAAGAACATACTTAGGAGCCAGCTTCTTTCACAACCTAAATAAACTGGCTGAAATCAACATAGGCAGTCTGCAGCGCTCCATAGCAAGTTCCGGCTAGTTCTACGGGTGGTATTTCTGGTTGAAGTACAGATCCATGTGGTAACACAAAGAACCTTATCTGGTCTAAGTGAGGTTGCAACTTGCAGCCTGCAGCTCCAACCTAGGCTTACCAAAGCCCGACAAGAGTAAAAAACTTAGCCTTAATTGCAAAGGTCCTTACAAGATAGTTTCACTTCATACTAATAAAAAATAAATTGGTTCCTGTTCATTTAAACCAGTGGTTCTTAACCGGTGGTCCGCGGACTACTGGTGGTCCCTGGAAGCACTCGAAGTAGTCCGCGAAACCATCCGAAAAATATTAAATAAACTAGTTGGAGCTGCCCGGCTTTGCCAGTGCTCAATAATTGTCTTAAAATGCGAATAAATCGATTTTCCAGAACTCTTTCTGCTTAACCTAAAATACACCGAGGGCAACGGTATTCGGAAACTGATCCGCAATCCTTTCATTGTAAACGATTCTGAGGTGCCTGATGAAATTCAAGAAGAAGTGATTGAAATGCAACACGAAAGAAACTTGAAAGATACATTCGAGACAGGAATTAATCTTAAAGAGAAATTGCTATACGTCACCTGACTTTGTTTTCATCGACAGATCTATGCGAGCAGGCGTTCTCGGCACTTCTAGGGACGATACCAATCCACATGAGATCCAAGAGCGTCCAATGCATCCCGAAAAAGTCACTGTTTGGTGTTGATTTTGGACTGGCGGCGTCATCGGTCCATATTTCCATCACCATCAATGGTGAGCGCTATAGGTCGATGATTACCAACTTCTTTTGGCCTGAATTGGATGATATGAACACCAACGACATGTGGTTTCAACAGGACGGCGCTATGCCACATTGGAAATTCTGCACGAGCGATTCGAGGGCATGGTCATCTTACGTGGAGGTGATGTGAACTGGCCACAGAGATCGTGCGATTTGACCCCGTTAGACTTTTTTTGTGGGGTTTTCTGAAGTCGCAAGTCTAAGCGAATAAGCCACAAACCACAGCAGCCCTCAAAGCCAACATTACCCATGCCATCGGTCAAATTCAGCCTAATTTATGCGCTAAAGTCATGGAAAATTGGACATTCGGATGCGCGCCACCCAGAGAAGCCGGGGCGGACATTTGTAAGATGTTATATTCTATACATAATGGTATCGAAAGGCTTTTCAAACGAATAAATTTCAATGATATCTCACACACACGTTGTTTTATTTAAAATTAAAGATCGGTGCGCTTAATGAAAGACCGTATAGATAGAACAACCCTTTATTCATTTACATTTACTGTATTTTACCTCTAAAGATTAGAGTCTGAACAGTTGGTGGTCCATAGCAAGACAGAAATTTTATCAAATGGTCCCTCATCACTAAAAGGTTAAGAACCACTGATTTAAATAGAATAAAACCTTTATCCACCTATTCCAGAATAATATTTTTTTATAAAAGAGTGAACTTGTCTCGAGATTAAGCGTACATAAAATTATAGCGGAATCTTTTACGAACATTTAGGCCACCTTAAATTATACTCGATAATTCCGAATTACACACGAATACAGCGTCAAAAATAATATTCAAAAGGTTTTCAAACAAGCTCAGTATTTATGTCCCATATCAGTTGCGAAAACCTACACTCTTCATTGTTCTCAAACTATAAAATGTTTGTCGATTTAAATACAAATGTTTTTCCAAAAGCAAGAAACGCTCTCTCACCTTTTGGAATAGCCATCCGTAAATGCTAGAGAAAGACGAGGTATACTAAATGGTGGTGATTATGTTCTTAACTGGCTTTTTATTTCAATTTCAATTTCAATTTATTTCGTTTATCGGACTGTACATTAAGATATAATCTCTTATAGTCCTGAGTATACAAAGAAGAGTAATAAGAATAACAAAAAGTAAAAATAAAAAGCAAACAAAAGTTTTAAGATAAATTAGAGATTAATAATAATAATAATAATAAGAGAGAGAAAAGAAAAGAAAATGGATTTAAAAAGGGAAAGAATTAGGTATATATGTATTTTGGAGAGGAACGAAGAGGAAATAGATGCACAGGATGGAGGAAGGAGGAGTTCAATTTTGGAAAGAGAAGTGTTGAAAGACTGTATTTTTCAAGCTTGTAGCATTTGTAATACCTTTGATATGTAAGGGTAGGGAATTCCATAATCTATTTACACCTGATGCAATTAAACAATTTGAAGAAGATGATAATTATTTGAAAATATGAATGAAAAAGGCAAATACAGTGTTCCCCGCCTTATTGAGCTCGCTTAATTGATTTTCACCGTTTAATTGAACGAAAAAGGTGAACGAAGTAACACGGATAATTGATCGGAAAAATCGGACAAAATGGTCGGTTCAATTAAGCGGGGAAGACTGTACATGTAATTACAAGTACCATATCATCTTTTAACGATTCTATGAATTAATTAAAGACACACACATGAAGTAAAATGCAATACTTATATTAAAATTATAAATGACTTTGTAAAAAATGTCGAAAAAAAAAGAATTCGATTGAAAATTCACTTATAATATTGAATCACATTAATTATCTAACATATCTCACTAATGAACTTGATGAACAATTTGATTCATTGATTGATTAATGCAATTTTAATGGTTAAAGCTAACATTATTCATCCTTGCATTATTACTCTTAAGAATTTTGTAAACGAATTAAACAATAATGTTAAAATCTTATGAAATGGAAAAATGTTTCAAATACCTCTAACATACAACTTTGCCTACAAATAAGTATTATATTTTTACAGCATTTTATTCTCATGATCGCTTAACTTTTGTAATTCAAATGCTTTTGACAACTGTCCAATTTTAAAATCTTTATTAATTAATTCCACAACTAACTGTTACGAGTAATTCGCATTATGTTAACATAGAACCAACTTATCCATATTTTATAATATTTAATAATGAATAATAAACAAAGTTAAAATTTTGGTGGGAATGAAATATTATTCATAGCCAAAAATGGTTCTCTCTAGGTACAGACATCGTCAATGTCAAGGTTAGGTAAGATTTGTCCATGTGGACCCATTGTGATATCCATGATATGTTTCCTCCCGTGGTATTATTGTCTAGGTTTAAACCAAGGCTGCTCAACCCCAGGCCCACGGGCCAGAGTGTGGCCCGCGGACGAATTTTAGATGGCCCGCGCAAGAAATTTTAAAATTTCCTGCACATCACTAACTGAGCAACATATTTGTGACTTTTTGTAACTATCGACATTCGATTTGATGCCCAACATAAGTAAATTATGACAAAAGATACAGTGTCAGAAATCACATTGATTTTATTAAGATTTTCATTTAAGATACTTACATATGTACAATTTTGCTTCGATATTTGGCCTTAAATCCCTTTTTTTTCTTATTTTAATAATCAACTATTGTACTTCATAATAGGCGTGTTTTTTTGGTATCCCATATGGGATTGGACGAAAAAAACGATTGCCAACTTGGCAAGCAGTCTAATCTTACCTTTAGTGAACAGCATTGGCTTGATTTTCTGAGGGTTGACCCCAGTCCACGTTGTTCGTCATTGTCAAAGCGGCAAAGTAAATTACGGATAGCAACGTCTTGTCTATTACTACAATTCGCCAGCCTTCTGCTTTTTTAATTTAATAAAAACAACTTATTGTTTTATCTACCGGTTCTCTCAGTACAACCCAAATTCAAAGAACTAAAAACGCCTAAAACAAAATACTTCTTAAAATTGGAATAGAAATTGGAGGGGAAATTCAAAGGAAAAACAGAATAGCAAACAGAATAAAGGAAATCAAAAAAAGATCGGTGAAGTACACGTAAACATGTACCCAACCCCCTTATCAACTGGTGTACTATTGACGAGAACTCGAGAATGCATGTTTTTTTTTTTACCTGGAGTCCCTCTTCAGTTATAAGAATCACCGAAAAACAATTTTTTTTCTCGCAAAGAGTTATAACAGAACTAAGTAAGTTCCAATTGATTTTTTTTTTTTTTTGTTGTTGTAAAGAAATTGCTTACTTGTGTTCCTTTTAAACAATTATAAATATAAGACAAAGACAACAATGCGCAAGTACATAAGAAACCAACAAAAGTGCAAAGAAAGAAAAAAGGTTTGTTTGATGTCCACTGGTGGGCCATTGATTGCAATGACCAACGCATATCTCTATATCTCAAATAATTAAATTTTTGCTTATTACTTCCGTTATAAGAATCACAGAATAATGATTTATACCTCAATCTCTTCAGCAGGAAATGTACATATTCAAATCGGTTTAGCCATTTTGCAGTCATATGTGTGTATAGCATAATAAAATGGTTTTTTCAGTTAAAAAGGCATGAAAAAGGCGTTTGAAAGCCCAATAGCGGATTCAGATTATTAAAATTACATCTAAAGCATTCCTGTTCTCACAACAAATCGATTGATATATAAGTTAACACGTGTTTTCCTCATGCGCATAAGCAACCCAAGCCACGTCATGCAGCGATAACAATATTAACAGATATCACACTCAAAATAGAACCAAGCCACAACGAAGAACATATGGTCGTGTTTAGGTACCCAAGCCACGCCATGCAGCGATAACAACATTAACAGATATCACACCCAAAAATAGAACTAAGCCGCGCCATGCATCAACAGCAACATTTAAAAAAGGAACCAGGACAGCCGGCAAGCAGTTCAGTGCAACCATTCATAGTGACCACATCAATTACATATTTTGTATTTTAGAAATAACGTTATTTTTATTATTTAAAACCGAAATAAATCTTAATTGGAGGCTCAACCGGGAGAGCATATTTAACAAAAACTAGAAAAGTAAAGTATAGTGTTAAAATCAAAGCATCCACGCCACAAAAACATACGGCCAAAGTATTCCACACAGAAGGAAGAAGGCGCACACAGCAAATAGAAGCAGAAATATTCACCAGAACGAGAGTTCCTGAGACCATCGCTTTGAAAGCAAATAAGTTAGAGTAAGATAATAATTAAGTGAACATTTTGTGAAAATTAGAAAATTAAGAAAAACAAAGGTTAGAATAGAACATTAATGAAAAGAGCTAAGATTAAATTCTCTAAATCATATCGTGCATTACTCAACACAGTAGACTCAGATTCGGAGAAAGAATTATCGAGGATGACTCCTCCAGTCGCTCCTCAATTAGTTGGTTTCATGACTCCACAGACACAGTGGCCAGAGCCATCACTTCAAATAATGACGCAATTCAGAAAGCAATTGAATTAAAACTTGCTGAGTTACAAGCTCAACTAACTGCATTAGGTATTTCAAATACAGTGACTGAGTACAAAACAATCCCAGTCACAGAAGCAATATCGGTAGATCAAACGCTCGAATTCATCAAAAGTGTACCAAGTTTCATGGGTAAAAATGAAGATTACGTCTGTTGGCGGCAAGCAGCCACGTCACCCATGTCTAGAATACATATTTCACCGCGTTATCAATACTCAGAAATAAAATTACACACGAGGCAAACAGTACACTAACGCAATATGGTACAGTTTTCAATATTGACGCTATTATAGCACGGCTAGACTTTTCGTATTCGGACAAACGTCCTATTCAAATATTAGAGAATGAACTGAATTCACTAAAACAAGGCTCACAAACTTTGATAGAATTCTTTGATTAAGTAAACGCGAAACTGACATTACTCACGAACAAAACAATTATGACACACGGTGCCGACTCTGAAGTAACGCGGCAATTAAACATAAACGATCGTAGACGCGCATTAAGAATATTTATCAACGGATTACATCCACGACTATCAAATACTATATTCGCTTTAAATCCTCAAGATTTACCCTCAGCACTTGCTAAAGCAGAAGAACTTGAGAGTAATCAGACTCAGAATTATCTCCGCGCACAGTCAAATGACACTAAAAGGCAATCTCATCAATTACATATGAGATTCCCTCAGCGAAATAAAGAACCAGTAAGCAGACCAAACGTGAACAAATTCCAACGACCTGAACTAATGGAGTTGGGAAGCTCTGCTTATCGCCCTATGCACAATAACTTCCAACAGAGACAGAATAATTACAACCCGTTTAGAGCTAACGAAAGGAATCCTCGTTGGGAGCGTCCAAATTACAATACGTACAATAACAACCAACGACCTCTATTCAAACGAAATAGGGAAAATAGTGTGCAACAAACAACAAACAGCCACCGGTTAAAACCGAACGCATAAATAATATAAACGAGAATAGGGCAGCTTTTTTAGGAAGAGAGTGGGATTGCCCCACATCCACAGAAGCATAAACAGTAAAAATATTAAAATATTATTAGACACGGGAGTAAATAGTAGCTATTGCAAACCCAATATATTTGATGACGAAATAACTCTTCCAATAAAGAAGAAAGCTACTACGGTAAACGGTGACATAACTATCACTAGTTACCACGAAATTTTAATTTTTGATACAATAACTCGTTTTTATGTTATCCCTAACCTTGAGCATGACGCATTGATTGGATCCAATCTACTAAACCAAGTGAATGCTCATATCAATTTTGAAGAAAGTATCCTATGCTACGGCAACAAAAAGGAGAAAATATATTTTGACAGGGATAACCAAATAAAAAATATAGATTATCAGGTACCAAAAAATCCTGAGCAACTTATGTGGGAAATAATAAAAGAATCCCATGGCAAAATAAATACTTTATTACCCTTTCAGACAGACGTGAAAGCTGAAATAAAAACCACCACGGATAGGGCAATTTGGAGTAAACAGTACTCATACCCTTTATCCGCAAATTTATTCGTCAATAAAGAAGTTGACAGATTATTACAAGAAGGTATAATCAGACCTTCCAAAAGTCCATACAATAATCCTGTATGGGTTGTACCGAAGAAGGGTACGAATGAAGACGGTACAGCCAAGAATCGACTAGTGATCGACTTCAAAAAGTTAAACGAACAAACAGTGTCGGACAAATACCCTATACCAGACACAAGTGTCACAAGCTTTGTTCAATGAGAAAAAAGGCAAGGCAGAGCAGCACAAATTTGTGAAAAATGTCAGATCAAGTTAGTACAGCAAAATACAGTCAAAGTCATATGTTACTTGTCAAAAATAAGAACATATGTCTTTAGTCGATTGCATTTGAAAAGTAATAATTGAGATTTGAAAGATGTTATCAGATTGGGGGTGCATTATACCACTACAGATTGTTTTTTTCTAATTATATGTTGATTTCGTCCATTTTAAACAACGTAAAATCGAATCCATTTACAAATATTACTCTAATTTGCACTCACAGCTAGGGTTGCCAGTTCTCCCGATATTCCGGGAGTCTCCCGGTTTTTTTAAACTAATGTCCCGGTCTCCCGGAAATTCTATGAAGTCTCCCGATTTTCCAATTTTTTAATTTTAATTTTCCCAAAAAATCACTAACAGTTCAGAAAAAGTTTTATTACGAAGAAGTGCAATCAGCGCCTAATGTTAGCATACAAA
The DNA here is from genome assembly GCA_951813785.1 of Criorhina ranunculi. NCBI lineage: Eukaryota > Metazoa > Arthropoda > Insecta > Diptera > Syrphidae > Criorhina > Criorhina ranunculi. Next base: position 24,245,278 of record OX638382.1, on the reverse strand, counting down.
ATAATTTGGCATTACTCTTTCTTGTTTTTGAACTTCCATTGACATTGGCATTTCCAAAAATAAGGTGGCGCAAAATTAATCATCCAATTTTGTTTTTGAATTACTTTTTTACTACATAAAAAAAAAAAAGATTTTGAGTGATGGAAATCTTTATTTGGACCTTCACAATTTTTTTCTGTTAAGTGGAGGAGATGATATACGTCAAGTGGCTGCCGCCAGTGTTGATACACATTTGTGCCCGTTTTATCGCATTTTCCATGACTTTCCGCAAGATTTCCGGTGATAACTGTACGCATTCCTGTCGAATATTTTCCTTAAGGGTTGCGATTGTCTGAGGCTTGTTGGCATAAACTCGCGACTTCAAGTAGCCCCAAAGAAAGAAGTCTGGGATGGTTAAATCGGGCGATCTAGCTGGCCATGCCAAATAGCCAAAACGGGAGATTAAGCGACCAGGAAACGCTTCCGACACAATTATTCCACGCTCTTGCGGAGTATAGCGCTCCATTGCTTGTCTGTTTGTATGCTGCAGCTGTCTAATTTACAAATGTCAAATATAATTGACGTACGACGCCATTTGCAAAAATTATCCGATAGGGTGATTAATTTTGCGCCGCCATGTGTATTTGTTTGCTAGAAGGAGAATGGTGGCTTAAAATTTCTATGGAGTAATGAGTTTTTATTTATTCTCCCGATTTTTTTCTCAATCTCCCGATAATTTCCTGAATTCTCCCGATTTGCTAAGAAATATTTCTGGCAACCCTACTCACAGCTGATTTTGATATTTCTCACAAAACCATTCTACCTCAAGAGTAGGTGCAGAAAATCTGTCCAACTCAGAATCATCGAACACAAAGCAGAACATGAGCTGGGCAGAAAATCTTCTCATTGAACACGAAAACCTGTCCAGCTCATGAACTTGGCACGCCCTTATTGAACAAAGCTATACTGTCGAACTTAGGTAAAGCCAAATACTTTTCAACACTCGAACTCGAGAGTGGTTTTCATCAAATATTAATTTTAGAAGGCGATGTAGAGAAAACATCGTTAAGTATAAACAATGGCAAATATGAGTACGTCAGGCTTCCTTTTGGACTGAAGAATGCACCTTCAATATTTCAGAGAGCCGTGGACGACATACTAAGACTATACATCGGTAAAATTTGCCACGTCTACATAGACGATATCATAGTGTTCTCAGACTCACTTGAGGAGCATACAGAACATTTGAAAACCATAGTAAAGGTTTTGAAAGAAACACGCATGAAGATAACATTAGAAAAATCTTCATTATATAAATCTAACGTAGAATTTTTAGGATACATAGTAGGGTACAATGTAATTAAAACTAACCCAGAAAAAGGAACAACAATTAAAGAATACCCAGTTCCAACTACATACACTACGTCAATTACGTAGCTTTCTAGGAATGACAGGATATTATAGGAAATTCGTAAAAAATTACGCCACGATAGCGAAACCATTGACAAAATATTTACAGAATGAGCATGGACAAGTATCCACTCACATCGCCAAGAAAACGAACATAAGTCTAGACGAAGCAGCTATAAACGCATTTAACGCACTAAAGAGACATCTGATGACTGAAGTAGAATTGACTCAGCCAGACTTTACGAAGAAATTTGTGTTAACCACAGCCTCAGAGGACGCCATAGGAGCTGTACTATCACAAGAGGGCAAACCGATAACATTCATCTCGAAGACATTAACTAAAACTGAACGCAATTACGCTACTAATGAGAAAGAACTATACGCTATTATCTTTGCACTTAAGAACCTAAGAAATTATTTATACGGTGTAACAAACCTCGAGATTCATACAGATTACCAACCGCTCACATTCGCTGATCACCTAGAAATCCGCACGCCAAGATGAAACGGTGGCACGCATTAATAGAGGAACACGCGCCTAAAATGGTATATAAACCCGGAGCAATCAATGTCGTGGCAGACGCATTGTCCCGGCGAAATTTAAATCATATATCCGTTACATCATCAGAAAATACACAACACTCAGCACAAAGCAGCGACGAAAATGAAATAGAAATGATTGATCGTCCATTGAATCAGTTTAACCAACTGCTACTGATAGAGAAAGGAGCATTTACCGAACAAGAAATGACTACCAACTTCAACACTAAAAAACGACACATCGTAACATATGTACAAAGAAGCAAACGATATAGTGCCGATATTACGAGAATATTTTAAGGAAGGAATCATAGCAATATATGCAACTCCAGAGACAATATACGATATAAAATTGACACTCAAGAATAATTTTACTAACAAGTTTATACAAGCAAGATACTTCGCAAATGATGTCATACACAAAGACGATCAGGAGGCTATTATACAGCAGATACAGAACAGAGCTCATAGAAATCACAGAGAGAATTTGAAACAAACAATAAACCAATACTCCTAGCCAAACATGGCAGATAAATTCAAACAACACGTTAAGAACTGCGACATATGCAATACAAATAAATATAATCGCCACCCGATTAAACAGCCCATTGGTGAGGCACCAATTCCGAAGAAGGAGGGGGAATGCCTAGACATAGACGTAATGTACGCCGAAAAAATCAAAGTACTGTCATGCATTGACGCTTACTCCAAATTTTTACTCATTAAAATACTTGACAGCAGACAAGATATGCAGTTGAAGGTACTAGAACTTTTACAAACTTTTCCAAATTGCACACGAATCATATGTGACCAAGACCCAACGTTCACATCAGCACCATTCGCATCAATGATGAAGAGAACAGGTATAACATTGTATTTTACGCCTTCGAACTATAGCATAACTAATGGACAAGTTGAGAGAGTCCACAGCACGCTACAGGAATACGCGAGGTGTCTTAAGAAACAACATAAACTATTAGATCCGACTGAAATATTTCTACGCGCTGCCAAAGCATACAATCAGTCAATACACTCATCAACAGATCTGAAACCCTCATAGGTACTTTTCAACAAAATAAATCATTCAAGAATACCACTCAAACTGACTATGGCACAAGAAAAAATGCTTGACATACATAACAAGGGAAGACAGACTAAACAACTAAAAACAGGAGACGTAGTATATGAAAAAAGAGTAGGAAAGACTTAGGGAATAAAGTACAACTACACAATGTTAGAATAGTTCACAAGGATAATTTAAAACTCTAATTACAGACAATGGACTTCCTACCGATTCTACTGTTATTCATGACAGCAAACGCAAACTTTATAGACTACACACGCTCGAATTACGCACTAATCGAAACTATTAGGGCACTAGTAGTAGTAGTCTACCATCTTTCACGTCGCAAACCTCACATATGTACGAGAATTTATCAAACATACTAGACATTCATTAGAGACAAAATACGAAAGCACTACATACCCTGATTCATCCCCGGATAGAATTCATGAGAGCGACTTTGATATCATGGAAATATTTCTCGACCAACTATCGACTACACGTCAGAAGAGAGCAATTGAAACCACAGGGAAAGTATGGAAATGGATCGCAGGCACGCCCGATCATGATGATGAACGAATGTCTCAACCATTAAGATAAATGACCTAATACAAAGTAACAATAGGCAATTTGTTATAAATTCAAAATTATTTGAGGCCATAAAATCTATTAAGCATACAGTAAGAGATACTCTCATCTCAACGAAATGTAAACTAATAATATTTGACTTGCAGAATTTAATAAATACTATAACTCTAGCCAAAATTAATTTGTTAAACACATCCATTTTAAACATAGATGACATGAATGAAATCACTAAACAAGAATTAATAAAAACATTTGCATTTGCTGACCTCATGGATGTATCTTACTTTAAAATTTTGCAAAGGCAAGACATTATTGTAATCTATATAAAATATCCTATCATAAGTAAAAATTGTACGCTGTACGAGACAAGAGCCATAAGCCAGTCTGACGGCAAATTAAAAATGGATAAAGAAGTAATAAAATGTAATAAAAAATGCATAGCTGTAGAAAATTGTAAGATCGAAACTAGAAATACTTTCTGTAAACTAAACTATAATCAAACATGCTTAACGGACTTGCTAAACAACAAATAGGCTACATGCGACAAGATACGAGAGAGAAACCCAGACATAGAAGTCATCAAAGACGGATCAATATTCATCTCCGGGAAACATCAAGTCAACAATGACACCTACGAAGGCACGTACCTAGTAAACATCGAACAAAACATCATCATAGATGGCCAGAACTATACCAATCCTACGGGGCTGATGCAGAACTACCTGAAGACATACGTCACCGACAGATATGTCATTAACCAATATTGGGACGCTACAGATGAAAGGCTAAAAATAAAAAATATTGTTAGCGACGTAAACAGTATGTAACTGTTTTTATCAAAAGAAAACAACCACCATCGATCCCTTTTTTGGTAAACAACACGCAGCTGTTTTATTAGGGGAAAAACAAAGTAAGGATAAAAGAAAACAATTACGATCGATACCTTTTCTTTCTGTAAACAGCACGCAATTGTTTTATCGAGGAGAAACAAAGGAGGCATCCTTCCTAGGAAAATTACTAACGTCGATCTGGAAAAATGTAAAACAAGACGAAGGGCACTTATAGTGGAGATTTCAAAGCGGACGGTGTTGTTCTTATATTAAAGGATACTGTTTTTGTTGTTTTCTGTAATGAACTAAAATTCTCATATTAATAAATCTTACAAGAAATCTAACATCAGAAGTGGGATTCAAAAAATAAAAATCAAAAATAAAAAGTGACGAAGTGCATTAAAATTTTTGTCTACCCAGGTTTGTGAAAAAAAGGTGACATGTCTCGTAATCGCGGTGTATCTAAAAATGTAGCTGGTGATGTGACCGGGCAATCCGCGCATATATTGACCGAACTTGTAAGGGCATTACAGTCTCAGAGATCAGACGACCGGGTTGATCTTCCTCACTTCAGACCTGAAGTTAATGAGTCCGTTAAATGGGTGATTCAGGTGGAACTAACTAGAAATGAATTAGGTTGGTCGGATCTACAGACTCTGGCACGAGTTGGCAAATTTTTATTGGATGATGCAAAGGGGTGGTATGAACGCTGGAATGCCGACATCAGAGACTGGTTGACGTTCTGTAAAGATTTCGAGGAAGCGTTTCCACCAAAAAGGAATCTGGGTCGTCTTCTGGAAGAGGCTGCACAATTTAGAAGTTCCAGCGTTAACACGTACGAGACATATGTCCATGGAAAAGCTTCTATGCTAAGAAATTTACGGGCGAATTGGAGTGAGGGTGATCTTTTAGAACTAATCATACATGGCATAGCTGAATTCGATGTCCGAAACTCCGTTATGAAAGCCAACTGCAAAACCATTTGTGAGCTTTTAGTCCTTTTGTCCTGCTTTCCAAAGCCGTCGTGTAGTAAGGGTCTCAATGAGCTGAGTACTAATCATTCAATGACAAAAAGGAAGTTGGGTGACGAGAACGACACAAGCATTTCAGGAAAGAAATGCTTTCAGTGTGGGAAACTGAGGCATGTCAAAGTCAACTGTCGCGTTAAACGTTCCAGGACGGATAACAGCACGTCGATAAAACCAATAATACTGCCGCAACCAAGTCAGAGGGTCATTTGCTCTTTTTGTGCTAAGCTGGATCACGACGTTTCGAATTGTTTCACGAAAGCGGCTATAGAGAAACGGCGCAGTATAAATTTTTGTAGATCGGGAAAACCCCCGGGTGCTAATGAAGTTGTTATTGGTAGGCATCGATTTTGGGCGCTGATTGATACGGGGGCAGACCTAACTCTTATGTCAGAAAAATTTCAACATTTATTCCAAAATAAACTTGTCGCATGCAATGTTATGCTGAAGGGGGTAGCCAATGTCACCATTGAGGCAACAACAAAATTCGAGGCACGTACGAGGATCTCGAACATCGAAACTACTGTTGAATACGTCGTTGTTCCTGACGACTGTCTCGACTATGAAGTTTTCATCGGACGTAATTTGTTTAATGACCACAGTTTGGCCACTGTAACAGATCATGAGGGTTCACTCGTTATTCGTCGCCAGCTTCCTGGAATTAACAGAATTTCAGACAACGTTGATTCTAATATGTCCGAGATTATGGTTCCTTCTGAATATCGGAGCGCGTTACAAGAGCTATTAAAGGATTTTCCTAATATGATGACGAGTGGTAGTAAAGTAGGTGCAGTAAATAATATCAGCCTTAAGATGAGACTAGAAAAAGATGTCATCGTCAACCGTTCTCCTTACCGTCTAGCTGCTGAAGAGAGAGCAGCTGTACGCAAAATCACAACCGACCTTATTACCAACAAGATTATTCGACCTAGTGAATCTCCGTTCGCAAGTCCAATTATCCTCGTTAGGAAGAAGGATGGCTCGTACAGGATGTGCGTTGACTTTCGAGAGCTCAATCGCAATACAATTAAAGACCGATATCCGCTTCCTTTAATTGATGAGCAGCTTGATAGGTTGGGTAAAGGGCGGTACTTTACATCCTTGGATATGGCGTCGGGTTTCCATCAAATACTCATTCATGAAGAGTCGATCCAAAAGACTGCTTTCGTCACACCCGACTGCCATTTTGAGTATTTGAGGATGCCTTTCGGGCTTTCTAACGCTCCTGCCATCTTTCAGAGGTCTATCAATCTTGCTTTAGGGCGGCTTAAGGATACGATCGCACTTGTCTACTTGGATGACATTCTGATACCCAGCTATACATACGAGGATGGGCTCGATTATCTGCGGCAAGTGTTGAATTCATTGAATTCTGTTGGATTTTCTTTAAATATCGGAAAGTGCCGTTTTTTCCAATCCAATTTAGAATACCTTGGCAGAGAAGTATCAAGTGAAGGAGTACGGCCAGGTAAAGATAAATTCAGGCTTTAATTGAGTCTCCTGTTCCTAAAAATGTCAAGCAAGTCCGACAATTGATGGGATTGGCAGGATACTTTAGAAAGTTTGTTCCTGAATTCGCCACTCGAACAGCTCCTATAACAAAGTTAACAAAACAAAATGTGCCATTCGAGTGGAGTGAAGAACAAGTAAAAGCGAGACAATTTTTGATCGAGCATTTAACATCAAGGCCACTTCTTGCAATTTTTAACCCGGAACTTACAACCGAATTGCACACGGATGCAAGTAGCATCGGGTTTGGAGCTATATTGATCCAAAAGCATAATCATGTGTCAAAAGTGGTAGCTTACTTTAGCAAGAGGACAACTGCAGTTGAAGCTAGATATCACTCATACGAGCTGGAAACATTAGTCATTATAAAGGGTGGTTAAGTTTTGATGTTGATTTTGAATAAAACACAAATTATTTAGGAAATTATTGTCATTTCTTTTTATTATGATAATATTGATATGGTTCAATTATGTATGGAACAAAATATCGGCCAAATGGCCGCCGCGACCTCGGCGGCACACCTCCATCCAATGGTCCAAATTTTCGATGACGCTGAGGCATAATTGAGGTTCTATGCCGTTAATGTGCCGAATTATCTCATCCTTTAGCTCCTGAATTGTTGCTGGCTTATCGACAAATAACCCCAAAGAAAGAAGTCCAACGGTGTCAAATCGCATGATCGTGGCGGCCAATTAACATCGCCACGACGTGAGATAACACGGCCATTGAATTTCTCCCGCAAAAGAGCCATGGTTTCGTTAGCTGTGTGGCAAGTGGCACCGTCCTGTTGAAACCACATATCGTCCACATCCATATCCAATTCGGGCCATAAAAAGTTCGTTATCATCTCACGATAGCGAACACCGTTCACAGTAACTGCCTGACCGGCCTCATTTTGGAAAAAATACGGCCCGATGATGCCGCCAGCCCATAAACCGCACCAAACAGTCACTCTTTGTGGGTGCATTGGTTTTTCGACAATCACTCTTGGATTATCATTCGCCCGAATGCGGCAATTCTGCTTATTGACAAATCCACTGAGGTGAAAATGTGCCTCATCACTGAAGATGATTTTCTTCGAAAATTGATCATCCACTGTTGCCATTTCTTGCCACCATTCTGACCATTGACGACGCTTGAAATGGTCAAGAGGCTTTAGTTCTTGAGTCAATTGCACCTTGTAAGCGCGTAAATGCAAGTCTTTATGCACAATGTTCATCAACGACGAGCGTGAGAGGTGCAATTGTTGGGCACGACGACGAGTGGAGGTGGACGGCACTTCAGCCACAATCGCGAACAGCAGCAATATTTTCTGCAGTACGAGCTGTACGAGCATGCACTGGTGTTTTCACATCTCCTACAGACCCGGTTTGCTCAAATTTTTGCACGATTTTTCCGATTGTACGCACATTTGGACGATTAAATTGACCGAAAAAATCACGAAGTGCACGATATGCATTTTGATTTGAACGCCCATTTTCATAATAAGCCTGAATAACTTTAACGCGTTGCTCGATTGTGTATCTTTCCATGGTTAAAATTGAGTTAGTCTGAAATTGAGAAATGTCAAATGAAATGCAGAAAAAAACTTGACGTTTAGGTGTGGTTCACATTCAACATCGGCCCTTAAAATTTAACCACCCTTTACAAGCCGTAAAGCATTTTCGTGTAAATTTGCTTGGCATTAAATTTACCCTTGTCACCGATTGCAATGCCGTAAAAGCGTCGGCTACAAAGAAAGATCTCATTCCCCGAATTGTTCAATTCAATTCAATTCAATTCAATTCCTTTATTAATAACATTCGGGTGTACATTAAGAAAAATTATTTTATAGTACTGAGCATAACATTATTCAGAAGTTAACATTTAATTACATTAATTTAAATTAAATACCTAATTAAAAATAAAGAGAAAGAAAGTGAGAAGAAAGAAAGAAAAGGACAGGAAAGAAAGTTAGGGAAGAAAGTAACAACAAGAAGATAAGATGAGATGAGAGAAGGAGGAGTTTAGGGTTGAAGAGAGAAGTGTAGTAGGACTGCATTTTTAAAGCTTGTGGCATTTGAGATACCCCTGATGGACTGGGGCAAAGAATTCCATAGCCTTGTAGCGTGAACGAAAAACAAACGTGACGAGTTTAAATAGTTAAATTTAGGCATAATTACAATTAGTGATCTTGCAAGTTGAATTTTGTTAAAGAGGTATGGTGGAGATTTAGTTTTGATTATGCGGTGAAAGTAGATACAGTTGCGCGCATTCATATATTGTTTAAGGGTACAACCTAACAAACTTCTAGAATAGGTGGAAATATGGTCATATCTACGGAGCCCATGAACGTACCGGATTGTATCGTTGAAGGCTACTTGGAGTTTTCGCTGGGAGAGCGAATCAAGATCACTGTACACAGCCTCGGCATATATAATTATGGGTACGACAAGAGTTCTTACAAGTTTCCGTCGAGTCTCAATAGGGGTAAAGCTTGCAGTAAGCCAAAGCTTCCGAAGGCATCCGTAGATACGACCTATGACAACATTGGTATGGCTGTACCCAGGAAGGTTTCTGTTAATGACAAAACCGAGGCTTGTCAAGGATTCTACCAGCTTTAATATTTGGTCCGAAAGCCATAAATCAGGTACAAGAGAAGTATTGAATGTCTTATTAGAGATGGGTATTACTTGTGACTTAGCTGGGTTAAGTAACAGTCCATTTAACACCGACCAGTTATGTATTGCCGACAAGTCTTCATTAAGCTTACACGTCAGTTCAGCAATAGAGTTCATAGGATGGGACAAATATAGCTGGACGTCATCAGCGTATAGGTGGACTGAAGCATTTTGCACGATGGTGGATTTATTTACAGGACTTTAATAAAGTAGCCTATCACATGTCGATTACTTAAGCCGAAATCCTGTGGACGTTGTTCGACGAATTAGACATCATGATTGGGCGTACATAGAACAAAAAGGAAATGAAGAGGTGCAAAACTTATTGGAACAACTTGGGAGAGGCGAGCTTGACGTGTGGAAAAGGACGAAATGCTATATCACAAGCAAATTAATCAAGATGGTACTGTGAATTTGCAATGGTTTGTTCCTAAACAAAGTCGTTTAGGTTTGCTGCGAATTTTTCATGAACAATGTCACGTCGGTGCTGATAAGACTTACGCGTCCATTGCAGAACACTTTTGGTTTCCTCGGATGAGGAATTTCATCAAGAGCTATCTTAAGCACTGCGTAATTCCAGGTTTGTTTCTAAAGTTGCTTTTGGTTCGATAGTGGCAGAATTAAGTACTTGTTGATCAGTCTCTTAACCGTAAGAGTAAGAGCCGGGTGGTGGCTGCGGTCCCACAAGGTTTGTGGTACTTCAGTATTTGTTTATTAGTCTCTTAACCGCTAGAGTTAGAGCCGGGAAGTGGCTGCGGTCCCACAAGATTTTTTGTGCTTCAGTATTTGTCTATCGGTCTCTTAACCGTTAAGAGTTAGAGCCGGGTGTTGGCTGCGGTCCCACAAGATTTGTGGTACTTCAGTATTTGTTTATTGGTCTCTTAACCGCTAGAGTTAGAGCCGGGTGGTGGATGTGGTCCCACAAGATTTGTAGTATGGAAGTACTTGTTCGTTAAATTCTTAGACCTTTAGAGTTGGAGTCTCTAGGTGGCTGTGGACCCTTACGGCTGCAAAAAAGTGCATTGGTGGATCCAAAATTGAAATTGTTTACTTTCAGATGTGCAAACACAGACCGAGGTGCCGAATACGTCACCACCATCGATCCCTTTTTTGGTAAACAACACGCAGCTGTTTATTTGGGGGAAAACCAAGGGAGGATAAAAGAAAACAATTACGATCGATACCTTTTCTTTCTGTAAACACCACGCAATTGTTTTATCGAGGAGAAACAAAGGAGGCATCCTTCCCAGGAAAATTACCAACGTCGATCTGGAACAATGTAAAACAAGACGAAGGGCACTTATAGTGGAGATTTCAAAGCGGACGGTGTTGTTCTTATATTAAAGGATACTGTTTTTGTTGTTTTCTATAATGAACTAAAATTCTCATATTAATAAATCTAACAAGAAATCTAACAATATAGACCTCATGGAAACAATACGGACTGAAGCGACCAAGAATCCAGCCTTTTCTAGTATATCCGTAGTCTCAATAACTATTATTATTCTAGCAGCAATCATATGGAAATACAGACACAAACGTCCCCAACCAACTAGAGAAGATTTGATAAACCAATGGGTAGACCATATCCAAATGTTAATACAACAGTATGAAAATGCGGGGCGATCTTCTTGAACAACGGGGGGATTTAACACGTGTTTTCCTCATGCGCATAAGCAACCCAAGCCACGCCATGCAGCGATAACAACATTAACAGATATCACACCCAAAATAGAACCAAGCCACAACGAACAACATATGGTCGTGTTTACGCCATGCAGATATCACAGCCAAAAATAGAACCAAGCCACGCCATGCATCAACAGGAACATATAAAAAAGGAACCAGGACAGCCAAGCAGTTCAGTGCAACCATTCATAGTGACCACATCAATTACATATTTTATATTTTTGAAATAAAGTTGTAGGTGAATTTTTTTTTATTATTTAAAACCAAAATAAATCTTTATTTATATATTGTTAAGGTATCGTTACGTACCTACTCCCTTTTCCCAGACATACTAAAAAACTGGGTTCTCTTTTATAGATGAAGAGAAGAGATTAAGCTTTAATATAAGCTAAACAAACCTTAACTAACTAATTAACACGGTAAATAGAAGAGGCGAGGAGCTCGTAGATTACGAGGGTTAGTGTTGAGGAAAATAGAGTTGTGAAGGGAAGCGCTTTCAACGTGACCTGAGAGCAGTCGATGAATAAAGAAAATGTCGGCTGCATCTCTGAGTTCTTCAAGTTAATTAAGTTGAGGCGGTTTTAATAGGGAGGAAAGATTAGAGGATCGTTCCAGGGCAGACCTCGATGAGCGAATCGAAGAAAACGGCGCTGGATACTCTCGATTCTCAAAGCATGAATACGATGATGCGAGGATCATACTTGACTGGCGTACTCTAAGAGGGGGTGGACGAATGTAATGTCTGGTCGTAATGACCAGAGGTACCTGGTCACGTATGGGTTGGTGAATTCTTTGAACCACCGTTTTACAAAACCAAGTAAAGTGTTGACTTTAAGGATTATCTCGTCCATGTGTGACCGGAAATTGAGTTCCCTGTCACACAAAATGCCCAGGTCGCGAAGAGATTCAACAGAAGAAACAGGTTGATTGTGCAATAGGTAGAGTCTGGGAGGGGATTGGTGACGCTTATGAAAAAAGTTGATGGATTGGCATTTGGGTATGTTAAGTTTCAAGCAATTTTTGAGACACCAGAATGAAAAACTGTCGAGGTTTTGTTGAAGAAAATGGAGTCTTGGGGTGAGGAAATGGTTTTAAAAAATTTAATATCGTCCGCGTAAAAGGAGGAAGACGAATGTTTGATGATCCTTTCAAGGTCGTGAAATCGGTTGCAATAACGTCGACTTCGTTTCCATTTTCGAGTACTGAGAGGGCAAAAGATATAAATTGGACTGGGTTTGTGATAGTAGAGAAACCTTTCAGGAAACCATGTTGTCTAGGGGAAATAAAAGATTTGCACTGAAAGCTTAGAGCTCCATACAAGGGGCTTTCGAAGAGTTTGGATATAAAGGAGAGTTTAGCAATGGGACGATAATTGATTATTTCATTCTGTGGTCCGTTTTTGTGGATCGGGGTTATGAAAGTCGTTTTTCAAATTTGCAGAAGTTCTCCTTGTGAAAGGGATAGATGAAATAGATTTGCAAGAGCGAGGGAAAGATCGGAAGAACATTTTTTGAGAAATATGGCGAGGAGGTCATTTGGGCAGGGTATAAACTCGTCATTAAGTTGGTGTACATAATGTTCGATAACAGACGGGTCGAAGGGGTGAGAGAGGAGTGAGCCAGTGGTCAAATTTAGCAGGTAATTGAAATAAGAGGGGTACGAAGGAATTGTTGGTGAAAGATTGTTTAAATAAGAAGGCAAAAAAGTTGGCAATGGTAAGTGGTCGGTAACCATCGCAATTTCTTTTATAGTTGAATTGGAAAAAAGACTTAGGGTCATTCATAAGGTTGGTTTGCGCGTTGTTTTAGTGGCGCTGGTAAGGGAACTGTAAAGCTCGGTGAAATGAAGATAACTTTCAAGATAGTTGGAATAGTCGGAGGCGGATCTAGTGCGAAGGAAAACAGCCCATAGCTTGTTTCTCTTATTTCGCAGAGAACAAAGACGCGATTATACCAAGGAGGGGATGTAGATGATGATTTACGACGAGAAAAGGGAGCATGAAGAGAAAAATAATCAAATATTTCTATGTAAAATATGGAGAGGGCATCATTTATAGTTAGACTGTGGAAGTTAAAGGAAGATCTTCTGAGATAGTCACTGATTTTATGAAAGTCTGTTTTATGAAAGTCGTAGGATAGGAGAATAGTGGGAATAGATGTGGACTGGACAGAAGAATTATGAAAAAATTAAAGTTAAAGGGGAGGGTGATAGTTATCAATAGTTAAAAGAGATAGGAACACAGAGAGACGGAGCAGTTAATTGAATATGTTGTTAAAAAAAGTTGGGTTGGGTAGCACTATCGAACGCATTGCCACGGTCATCGATGCTTTTGGAAAACATATCATTGTTTGACATTAGATCAAATAGTTTCTTATTTGACAATACGATGTCTTCGAGGGAAGAGTTAAGAAATTCATTATGAATGTGTATAGCGCGCAAAACATCGCTAGCGAAAAAATCAAAAACTTAACGAAATTAACTCATGTAAGAAATTATCTGAAGCAAAATACATATGTATGTTACAATCAATCAATTTATTTCACAATTGATAATTTGCGAAACAGCTTTATTGGCCTTAACTATAAGGAAACTTCCAACACTTTAATTTTCGTTCTAGGTGAACCAGAAAGGATCATGATTTACTGCGGAAATAACAGCCGAAATAAGTCAAAATACAGGAATCCTAAGAGTCAAGGAAGGATGTCGCACATCTTCTCGCTTAGTACAACTCATTGTTACAGACAAAATAAGTTCAGAATATCAAAATACGTATTATGTCAACGATTATCATACTTGAAGACGATTACCGTTCAAAATCTTCAGTGAATAAAAACTCTTTAATTTATCTAACACCCATCCATTTAACAAATATAAAACTTAATGACCTTAAACATGCTGCTCTCAAACTTAAAGGAATCAACGATCATATCGATAACTTTATTGGAAAACATAAAATTATTCAACACAGCGGTTAGTTCATTACCATACTCAAAATAATCGCTTTCAATACTTGCTGTATCCTGCGCAAATCTTTACCTGTATCGGATTTTACTCTGTTATTCGTCTTTTGTGTCGTAAACGAAACCAACAAAATCAATCACATGGTTGTCTGGTGAACATCTCAAATCTATGCTTCGATTCATCTACAAAAAATCAATCCCCTGTGATTTCACCAACTATTTATACAAGTTCAGAGACCTTATGCATACATGAGAAACCATCAAGACCTCATCTTTGCACGATGATCACTATCATCATCCCGAAATAATATTACAACTGGATTCTTCACAACAGACTTAGCTAATTCTATCATTATATTAAAAAAAAAAAAAAAACAACAGATTACGAAAAAATAATTGAACTGGACTTGACTTGACTTTTCTTTAACTAACACTACTTCTCGTATGAATGTTGCGTACAACACTAAAATTGAATATATTGTAACGTGTTTGCCGGTTCGCAATGATAAAACTTTTTCCTCCTTTCTATTCTATTTGTCTTTATTTAATCTTTTCACAAACTACTGATTATCTTTTATTTGTTCCAACAATATTCAACTCTTTAAATCGAATTATTCACAACTCTTTTATTCCAAACAACTTAAACAATTAATCTCAATCAAATTCTTCTGTAATTTTAATTCACTATTAAAATCTCTATCCAAATCACTTTTCAACCGTATCTCTACTAAATCTCAAGTCAACTGTGTCCATGCGCTCAATGCTCGTAGTATTTATACCCGAGATACGAATCTAGAATCTTCCTTCCTTGCGACGATTTGGCCATCTAGTGAGATATCGATAGTTCTGGAACGTGCCTGAGGTAAGTACTAGAAAATTCTTGAAGGTTCTTATAATTGCTGAATGCACTTAAATTTAGTACTACTCCCCACTAGATGCCACTGATCGATGTTCTAAATGTCGCTAATACAGTCGATATAACAATTCCACTAAATGTCGCTAATGCAGTCGATATTACACTGCCCCCCTCCTAAACTTGTCCGTCCCGAACAAGAGCATCTGCATTGTTTCCATGGTAACGATGTAGACGATCCACATGTATGATTTTCAACTTGCCTCTTAGTCCCCGTTGAATTCTGTAGACAACGTCGTTGATTCGTGTAACCACTGTATAGGGACCCTCCCAGTCCTGCTGCAGCTTCGGAGACCTCCCTTTTTCTCGATGTGGGTTGTACAGCCATACCAGATCTCCTTCCCGAAATCCTGACGTCGTTGTCTTCGTGTCGTACCTGGTCTTCATGCGGTCACTGGCTATCTTAATCTTCGTCCTAGTTCTTTGGTGTATGTCGGCGATCCTTTCCCTTAGGTCTGCCACATATTCTTCTTCCGATTTCGGCTCATCCATGGGAGAACCAAATTTCACCTCGCTAGGTAGCCGGACAGGTTGACCAAAAAGGATTTCGGACGGAGTGTGTCCCGTTGAACTGTGAACTGCATTACGGTAGGCCATCAGGAACAAGGGAATATGTCGATCCCAGTCACGTTGGTAATCACTCACGACTTTGGAGAGATGTTCATTCAATGTCCTGTTGAACCGTTCTACCATCCCGTCGGACTGTGGGTGAAGTGGAGTCGTTCTGGTCTTTTTGATTCCGAGTAGTTGACACGTTTCCTGGAATATCTTGGACTCGAAGTTCCGTCCTTGATCCGAGTGCAGTTCCATGGGTACACCAAACCTGCTCACCCAGTTGTTGACAATCTTTTCTACGACGGTCTTAGCCTCCTGGTTGGGAATCGCAAACGCTTCAGGCCACTTGCTTACAACAAAGATGTATCGGTTGCCCTGGTCGGTTTCCGGGAACGGCCCTGCGATTCGTTCAAACGGTGCGCTCACGTTGTACTGATGCCTCAGAATGCCGTCTTGGACATGTAGAGAGTCCCATTGTGCCCAGTATGCTTTGAGGGTAGGGCTTCTATCGGAGATATCTCGACCATCAGGTTTCTCCATGTGTTCCTTCCAGGCTAGTATCGGTTCGATATCCGGGTCTTCCTTTTGAGCGTTCCGGATCTCTTCTGTACTCCAACCAGTAATGGGTTCAGCTCTAACTACTTGGACGGGAACGATCTCTTTCTCCTCCTTTCGTACACAATGCTTACAGTCGGCTTTACAAGGTCGTCGCGACAATGCATCCGCGTTTGAGTGGAGTGTTCCCTTGCGATGCTGTATTTCGAACTCGATCCACCTCGCGATCTGACCCTCAGGATTTTTGAACTGCAACAACCATTTTAGAGCTGCATGATCTGTACGTAGGAGGAACTTTTGACCGTAGAGGTACTTGTGGAAATGTTTCGTAGCCATAATCAGAGCAAGAAGTTCCCGTCTCGTTACACAATAGTTCCGTTCTGGTTTGGAGAGTACCTTACTGAAATAGGCCACTACCTTCTCCTGGCCATCATGCACCTGCGAAAGGACAGCTCCGATCCCAACATTACTGGCATCTGCATCTACGATAAACATCTTGTCCGGGATGGGGTAGGCCAGTATTGGAGCCTCACATAGTTGTTGTTTAAGTTGCCGAAAACTCTGCTCGCATTCGCCTGACCACTTAAATTGTTTTCCCTTTTCCGTCAACTGGTGCAGGCTCTTCGCAATTTTGGCAAAATCCTTTACGAACCGTCGGTAGTATGTGGCGAGGCCAAGGAAGCTCCTCAATTGGTGTTTGTCCTTAGGAACTGGCCAATTTTTAACGGCTTCAACTTTGTCCGGATCCGTTCTCACTCCCTCTGACGAAATAATGTGACCTAGATACTTCACTTCTCGTTTAAAGAGCGCACATTTCTTCGAGTTGAGTTTCAAGTGGGCATTGCGTAAGCGTTTGAAGACTTCCTTTAGGTTGTCTCGATGTTCCGCAAACGTTTTTCCCACCACAATGACATCGTCCAGATACACCAAGCAGGTTTTCCAGGTTAGTCCATGCAGGACGCGTTCCATCAGACGCTCAAAAGTTGCCGGAGCGTTGCAGAAACCAAATGGCATGACTGTAAACTCCCACAGTCCATTTCCGGCAGTGAATGCGGTTTTCTCGCGGTCTTCTGGGTGAATCTGCACTTGCCAATAGCCGCTCTTTAGATCGAGGGTGGAGAACCATTGGGCTCCAGAGAGAGTGTCCAGTGTGTCATCGATCCGGGGCAAAGGGTAACTATCCTTTTTGGTAGCATCATTCAGCCTGTGGTAGTCCACGCAGAATCGGGTGCTGCCGTCCTTCTTCTTGACTAGTACAATAGGCGATGCCCACGGGCTCTGGGAACTTTCAATTAGCCCTTCTTTCTCCATCGACGAAACCATCTTCGCAACCTCTGTCTGCTTTGCTAATGGCAGTCGCCTGGCAGGCTGTCTAACCGGTCTAGCATCCCCGGTGTCTATGCGGTGCTGTACTTAGTGTGTTCGGCCGTGGTCCCCGTCTTGTAACGCAAATATGTCAGCAAACTCACCGAGTAGATTCGCTGCCGTGCTTCGCTGCTCCTGATTAAGTTCACAATGTTGAAAGATGGTCTTCCGTAGTTCCGCCAATCTGTATGACGGAACCGGCTTCATGGGCTCCTCTTCGGTTGCTGCTGAGATCGCGGAAATCGGTACGCATTCTCCAATCACTTCCCCTCGCTTTAATTTGACGCTGTAGTTTTTCGGGTTCATGAGCCTTACCGGTACCATGTTGTTCTTTGGTTCCACTAGAATTCTTCCCACGATGTAGTTCTGGGAGTCTTTTTGGTTATCTGGCTCAATAAGGAAGAATCGATGGTTCCCAGGATCACCCTCCAAATTTGTCCAAATAACTGTCTCTGCAGAGGGTGGCAAAATGTCGTCCTTGCTGATTACCGACCTGAGATTTACTGTGCCTTTGTTTCCGTACACCATAGGAATCTCCACATGTCGATACCTCAGCACCTGCATTCCGATGTCCAGGATGATCTTGTGTGCTTCCATAAAGTCCACCCCGATGATGCAGTCGTCGCATATGTCAGCCACCAGGAACACGTGGGAGAATGTTAAGCCTGCCATTTGTATTCTCAGGCGAACTTCTCCATAGACTTTTGCTGATTCTCCTGTCGCAGTCCTCAGGCAGTAGCAACTGGTGTTGTGTAGCCATGAATTCCGGACGAGATCCCTCCTTACGATGGAAGCCGTGGCACCGGTGTCTATGGTAGCCACGCACTTGTTGTTGCCCATAATTGCTTCCACGGTCAAGCTTTTGTTTCATCGCTTGGTTTGGGAGACTTGGATGGTGGTTCTGGGGCCATCGATTCCAGAAACCAACTTCTGCCCCGCGAAGTTGGCTCTTAAGCATTTCCCGAGTGAGAAGCTTGACCAGCAGGACGGATGTTATCCCCGCTGGATGCTTCTTCGTTGCGTCTCCGGCTAGCGCAATGAGGACAGCTTCCGTTTCTTCGTGGTGCTCTGCACTGCCGTTGTAGATGTCCAATCTTGTTGCAATTCCAGCAACGAATTTGCCGTTCTGCGGCGTTATTTTGGCGCTCGACGTCCACTCTCTGGCAGGAGCATTCTGCGGTGACTATTTCCCTGACACGATGAATCCTCTGGGAGGCCTGATCTGCTGCCTCCATTGTCAGAGCAAAAGCCAAAGCCTCAGCCTCAGTTGTTTGTGAAAAGATTTAATAAAGACAAATAGAATCAGAAAGGAGAAAAAGTTTTATCATTGCGAACCGGCAAACACGTTACAATATTGTAACAACTGATTATCTTTTATTTATTCCAACAATATTCAACTCTTTAAATCCAATTATTCACAACTCTTTTATTCCAAACAACTTAAACAATTAATCTCAATCAAATTCTTCTGTAATTTTAATTCACTATTAAAATCTCTATCCAAATCACTTTTCAACTGTATCTCTAATAAATCTCAAGTCAACTGTGTCCATGCTCTCAATGCTCGTAGTATTTATACCCGAGATACGAATCTAGAATCTTCCTTCCTGGCGACGATTTGGCCATCTAGTGAGATATCGATAGTTCTGGAACGTGCCTGAGGTAAGTACTAGAAAATTCCTGAAGGTTCTTATAATTGCTGAATACACTTAAATTTAGTACTACTCCCCACTAGATGCCACTGATCGATGTTCTAAATGTCGCTAATACAGTCGATATAACAATTCCACTAAATGTCGCTAATGCAGTCGATATTACAATATCAATGTTATACAATGCAAAGTATTGTAATGTAATTTTGGTAACGGGAACGCCGCTGACCACTGGAACAGGTATTGAATCCTCGGCTGGACTTCTATATCTACATTCGGCCATTCTGGTTGTCGAACTACTCGGTCGAATTCCCACCGTCCACAGTGTGACATTTCGCTCATCTAGCGGGATTAAATACATAACGCTCAGAAATAAACGTTTTTGTTAAATTTTGTTTACTTATTTTTATGAAAATTTTTCACAGAAAGAAAAGTTATAAATTATATTATACAAGTTTTGACAAAAAATAACTTAAAATAACCGATAATTTGCACTTTTTTTACTCGTTTGGTATGTCTAACGGTTGCAGGACTTCAAGTTCAATTAAACTATTGTTCGTTTTGCAATGCATCTTATACTTGCCAAAAATGGATTTGAAGATATTGTAATATCGACTGCATTAGCGACATTTAGTGGAATTGTTATATCAACTGTTGATGACATTAAGTTGATGGGTCGGAATTAAGAACATCGATCAGCGACATCTAGTGGGGAGTAGTGCTGAATTAAGGTCAATTTGGCAATTGTCAAAACCTTCGGGAAGTTTCTAGTACATACCTCAGGCACGTTCCAGAGCTATCGAAATCTCACTAGATCGTCGCCAGGAAGGAAGATTCTAGATTCGTATCTCGGGTATAAATACGACGAGCTTCGACGGCAGAGACACACTCCGACTGAGATGTCAGCGAAGTAAAGTTCGAGCTGAGATTTAAGAAGAGATACAATTGGAAAGAGATTTGGATAGTGATTTGGATTGAGATTTTAATAGTGAGACAGTTGAATAGAGATTTGAGAAAAGTGATACTTGGAAAGATTGATGTTATCAGAGAATTAATTGTTTGAGTTGTTTGAATTAAAAGAGATTTGTGAATTGTTGAATTTAAAGAGTAATAATTGTTGGAATAAACGGCGATTTATGAACAGAGTAAATAAAGATAAATAGAAGAGAAAAGAGGAAAAAGTTTTATCATTGCGAACCGGCAAACACGTTACAATATTAACAATTAATCTATTCAAAAGGTCTGTGTTCGTGTCGACTCGTGAAGTTTTTCTGGTAAAAATTTTGCTAAATTTTCTATTTTCCTTATTCCTGACTTTTTGAGCTTCCTCTGTGTGAGCGACATCTATACTCAAGGTTAACTAACCATTATATTTTGCCCTTCTGGCAGTGGCGACGCGTGAGTAAAATGTGTAGGCGTTCAGTTCGTAAAATTAGATATTTTTCAATAATGCATTCACAACTGTTCTTACATATTTATAACTTTTTCACTACCAGATGCCATTTTTTAAGTTATAGATAGTCGCAAAGCAAAGGGTCTTCCAATAAGGACTTCCGAACTTTGACAGTTGATAGCGGTCATATTGTTGAAGCTACATCTGTCAAATTGGCTGTCATTTATTCAGTCTGTTTTGCCAAATCACCATGGACGAATATAGCGTTCAACAACATGTGCATGTGTTTTGTTCGGGCAACGTTCCGCGCGCTTCGCCCATTTTACGGTCGCCATAAGCGTCCTTCCGAGAGGACTATTCGCAGTGTGGTGGATAAATTTGGGTCCACTGATTCAGTAAACGATCAACTAACATCAAACGCAAGATCTGCCGAAAACATCGCCGCTGTCCGTGAGAGTGTGCAGGAGAATCCGAGGCAGTCGATTTCGCATCGCTCACAAGAACTCGGCCTTTCGCAGACCACAGCTTTGCGAAATTTGAACGATGTTATAAATGTCGATGATATCTCACACACACTTTGTTTTATTTAAATTTAAAGATAGGAAGCGCTTAATGAAAGACCCTTTACAAAAAACAGCTCTTCCACTTAAATTATACCAACTTTGAGATGATTTTCCTTTTCAAACCTCCACTCAAAATAAAAACTCAAACTAAACTCAATCCACCACATATCCTATACAAATTTCCCATTTCGTTCATATTCTTCCACAACGAATAGAACGTAAAGGCACATAATTACTCATGATTTTGTTTTTACTACACAAACACACAACGACCTATACCTATACATTTTCCATATCGGCATGTAAAGTTGACTTGAGCAAAACTCACCCCTTTTGCTTGATTTCGTTCACTGCTAAGATGAACGAATTTGTTGATACGATATGCGTTAATTTTTTTTTTGCATATTTTTAATGGGTACATTTCGTTTCCAACTCAACTGAACGAGTGGAATGCTGTGAGTATTTTGTTCTGTATGAATTATGATTTGGCTCAAGTGAACGAGAGGCTTGCACGAGTTGGGAAATACACTGAAAAATTGACTGATGTTAGGACTTCGGGGCCAAGTAGAAACGCATTTTGTGAGTGGTTGATGTCAGTTAAGGAAATTATAGAAACAAAAATATTGTTCTCTGAAAGTTAGGCGTTCATGAACGAAATGAACAATAGGACGCGTCGCCACTGCCTTCTGGTAACACATTTTTTACCTTTTTTTACGTTTGTCATGTTGAGACTAATAAAGTTATTCATTTTACTTTTCGTTGTGAAATCCAAAAGATACATTGTTTTTCCTATGAAAAGCCTATTTTTACTTCCATCATCGGTTACATGGCGCAGTCGGTATCGCGAACTATTCTACGTTAAATAAAAATAAAAAACCACAAATAAAATAACAACAAATAAAATTCAAAAATAACAATCTGCCAGCCAAAATGTCGCTTCTTCAACGCACGACGCTTCAATCCTCAAACAATTCCAATGGATTTTCTCAAGACAGAGCTTCACAAGCGAGGATTGGACTCAAATCCAACTACAAAAGACGATGTAATTAAACTCCTCATAGAAAATAACACGATGCTATCAACATTATCAACAAATACGCAAAATAAAGTAGAACCATTTACAGGCGCCAGCACATCAAGTCCACCAATAATTCAGAACGTCGTACTGAGCCCAGACATGACATAAACCATTGGCAAATGCAGCGGCGACGACAGCAATGCAAGTGAAAATTTCATAAAATCAATCGAAAAAGCAGCAAAAATCAATGGCTGGAATGTCAAGCTAGCTTTCTGCACTAGCAAATTAAAAGGTGTAGCGAAAAATTGGCAGAACTACAAAGGCGAAACCAAAGTTTATTGGTCACTCTGGGTTAAGGCATTCCAACAGCGCTTCGTGAAGACACAACGTGAGTGGAACGACTGTGTCAATGCACGTATCCAACAGCCAAACGAATCCATCGTTCAGTATCTCAGTGGTAAGTTGTAATTATTGCTAAACCTCCAAAAAGTATTAATATACCAATAGAAGACCAAATATCCTATCTAATAGAAGGCATAGCCGATAACACAGACCGCCGACTCATAAGTATAGGCGCCTCTTTAACAATAAATAACCTTTTTGAGATAGGTCAAACACTAGACGACGACACCAAATACACCAAAAAACAAAATCCAAATAATACAGTACCAATAAAACCACAACAATATCACAGCTCACCACACACAGCATCACAGCATCTTCTTCCCCCAGAGATTACAGTATCAATAAAATTATAACAGCAAATACCGAAAATCTAAAATAAAACAGCTACTTGTGCCCACGTTGCAAAAAATCGTTTCATCCAGTCTCACAGTGCCCCATACCCTGCTCCACTTGCAATAAAACGGGTCATTCAATAAACAGCTGTTCAAACAAGAACATTTCCAAGCAAGCTAATTGTGCCTTGAAATCCAAAGGCAACGAGCACGGTTTACCCATAGTGGATGCTACAGCATTCGATGGATAACGTATTACAACTCTCATCGACAGCGGCGCAGAGCAGTCAGTAATAGACCGCCGTTCCATACCACCCGGATACAATATTCAAAAATACGATGGCTCCTCCATCACATCCATAGACAACGAGTGCAAGCCTCAGGGACAAATAGAATTATCCATTTCATCAGGAGATATATCCTGTACATTTGTCAATTTTGTCAACAACGCACCGATTCCACTTATTTTAGGCAGTGACTGGAGAAAGGCAAACCAATTAACAATCATTGTTGAGTCAAATAGAGATATCCAACTTCTACAAAAATCGCACCCAAACAACATAAAACAAAACATAAACTCATGCTTACTGAAACACAACAAAAACATCCCACCTAGCCTTTTAAAAGAAATAGATACGCAAATTTTAGCATTTCAAGACACATTATCATCCACTCAGATCGCAAAATTTAATCAAATAGTTCATACCAATCTAAATGCATTTTCGGCAATCGACAGTGGAAACTTGGAAGCAGCTTGACATCGCAAGAGACTCTTCATCAGAATACGCATCACCAGTCGTCATAGTTGATCAGCCTCATCATCCAAGTACCCCACGCAGACTTAGCATTGACTACTCATACATAAACAAAAAACAGTACAGATAGTTTTCCACCACCACACGTCGATGACGTTATAGACAAATTAATACCCACAAACGCAAGAATATTCAATGTCATAGACATTAAAACAGCTTTCATGACCGTCGAAGTCAAACACCAGGACATCCACAAAACAGCATTTGTGACACAAGACGGATTATACGAATTCATGCGAATGCCATTTGGGCTGGCGAATGCTCCTAAAACAATGGAACGAATCATGAGACAAACATTTGCCGGGACAAAAAACACAATTACTTACATGGACGATGTCGGTCAATCCTAATATTGACATAGCATTAGACATCGAAAATGCCTTACATCAACTAATCAAAAGCGGATTACGCATTTCACTAAAGAAATGTCAATTGTTTAAAAGCGAAATATTCTTTTTGGGGTACGGTATTTCAGCGGAAGGTATACGTCCAGATCCAGCTCGTATAAATTCAATCGACAGATACAATAGAGTATTCAAAAACAAAACCGATGCCAAATCTTTTCATGCGTTCGCATTACATCATCGAAAATTTATAAAGGATTTTTCGAAAATAGCTCTACCAATACGCAATGCATTCGTTTGGACCGATGTAGCAGCAGCAGCAGTTGAGGTTTTAAAGATAAAATTAAAATCACCGTCGATACTCGCACACTTAATGAATGACTGCCACACGGAAGTCCAAATCAGAACAATCGTAACGTTGTTGTAGCATATGCAAGCCGTGCATTAGCCGACAGCGAAAATAAGCTTCATATAAATCAGATAGAAAGTCTAGCCGTACACTGGGCAATTACCAAAAAATTTCACATTTACCTACATATATAGACTTAAAGCTTTTACAATAACAACAGACGATTAGACCACGGCATGTCTAGTACAAAACTCCAAGTACAACCGCAAATTTGCCCGATGGCTACTAGATCTTCAATCATACAATTTCACCATTAAACATAAAGCAGGTAAAAACAACGTATGTGCCGATGCTCTATCCAGAATTCCTCAAAACAAAATAGCCCAACTAATACTCAAATCCAACGATGACACAAGAATCTCACTAGCGCAAAGCAAATATCCTGAATGCAACGAAATAATTAAAATTTTAAACAGCGACACAAACACAAAAAGTGACAACAAAGTGAAAGAAAAATACTTCATTCAAAACAACATTCTGCTTTACAAAAACAATCAAGGTTTCGGACGCATCTATGTACCAAATCCACTACAAATTTCTATCCTCGAAATGTGTCATGACAGCAGCGGACACAAGGATAACGAAAAGACCTTTTCCAAATTGTCAAAACGCTATTTTTAGCCTTCATCTGCCACAATTGCCAACAATTCAACCATCGCACAGCCAAAAGGATTGGTCTCTTGAAGCCCAGAACAATTCCGCAAAGACCTTTTGATGTTATCTCCATGGACCACTGCAGTTTTCAAAAGGACACCAAAGGTAACAGACATATTTTAATTATAATTGATCACACAACCCGATATGTACTAGCTCGAAAGAAATACTGCGAATTATAAGCAATGGCAATAATTCTCCCCAGTCATTCTGGAAAAACCACCCTCGGAGCAAAAAGAATGAAACCTAATATCACCTGAGTTTCAGAAATCACTACACCAACACTAGCGCTGTGTTAATAGCATCATAAGGGTATTCATAACCCCTTTAGCACTAGCGAATTATAAAAAAAAAAAAAGAAGCGTTCCTGATGTAAGTTCCCGATACGTTATTTCCCTAATCAATGATAAAATAGTACTAATTCATGGTCCTCCAACAACAATTATTAATGACAATGCTACAAGTTTCACCTCTTACGAGTTTCAGGAGTTCTTGGAAAAGCACGGTATTCAAAACCTCACAACACCACCTTATTGGCTGGAATCCAACGGATTGATAGAGCGCGAAGTACAAACAGTCTCCTCAATACTGAGAAAGTACATCTCAGAAAGGAATCTCGAACATTGGTCATCATACGTGCCTGAAATTATACAAGCGATCAACACAAGCAAACATTCATCTCTTCAACAATCACCACACTACTTGCTCCATGGATTCGAACAGAGAATTCGAGACGAAGTTCTGCTTGGTACGGTGGAATGCAACGTCGACAAGGACAAGGACAAGATTCGTATCGATGAACACCGTCGCATTTTCACATTGAAAATGGGTGACTTGGTGTTAGCACTTAATCCAATCAGACGCAACAAACTATCCCCATCATATGAGCTACATCCATATGAAATAGCAAGCTTCCTGGGAGATAATGTAATTAAAATTAAAAGATTCGACTCCATCGGACAAGAAATCTTTAGGATCGTACACACATCGCAGGTAAAAAAATTCGACTGGGGAGCCAGTCCTGTACTTCCCATCTCGTATTGCGTTATATCACAGTGAAAATTGTTTCTCATATTCACCACATCGTGTTTGGGTTGTCCAGCTTGCCTTTTTAAAAGCATTTCTTCAAATATCTCAGCATCCACTGGACCGATTCAGATCTAATCAGATCTAAGTTTCATGCTGACAAATAAACAAAAAAAAACGCATGATCGTACGTTGTTTCGTTCTCCAGATATCGAAGATGAAAAAAATTGTCACATACACACGCACACACACACACAGACATCAATGAGTGCAAATGATTTCTAGTGTATCGTAATGTGAAGCACCGTTAAAATCTCGAACTTTTTTTTTTGGCCGATTGCAATACTTCCTTTATGAAGGTGGGAAGTAAAAATTCAACAATAGAAATGACAATCAGCTGCTTACTGACACTGAAACCCCGAATAACCATGACGACATCACCGAATTGTTTCAAAACGATGACAGCCCAGAAAAAAATTCAAATGTCGACACCGCCTTCTCAGCGATATTATCCGATACTGAAAGTGAACATATAGAACATGTTCTAAGTCAGTGGTTCCCAATCTTTTTCAGCCTTCGGCGCACTTACAAGTTTAGTATTTTGTCACGACGCCCTACCTTAGCTATTTGAAAAAGATACAGTCGAATGAAGTAATAGATAGATAGGCACAAAAATCAAACATCCACAATATGCAAGTGAGTTTTTTATTATATTTATAATAATATACAATAGCCACTCAGTCAATTCAATGTGACGGATGAGCCTGGTGATCTCCGCACAGTTTTTCAAAGCGGGGAATAAGGCTTGATACTGCTACTCTCATTTCTTGCTCCACATTGATCCTTGAGCGATATTTGCTCTTGATTACAGCTACAGCTGAAAATCCAGCTTCACACAAATATGATGTTGCAAACGGAATGAAATTTTTTAAAGCTTTTGAAGTTAAATTTGGATATTCATTTTGAATTGATAACCAAAACTCCACCAAACCGGAACCGGTGAATCTTGTTTTAAGGCTGCCGTCGCAAGAGAGTTCAATGAGACTCTCTTCCTCTTGTGATGTGAATTCTGGTGGAGCTTGTGTATGAAATGGATCTTGGATCCACGCAAACTTTTCGACATCATCATCAACAAAGTATTTTGAAAACCATTCGATGAGTTTCGAAAGGTGTTCCGTGAAAAGGGCCATTAGGTCTTGTGAGACAACCAGTTCATTAGATGCCGCATATTTATACAATTGCGGGAAGCAATCTTGACCGCCACCTTCATTCATATTTTTTATCCACAACTGCAATTTCTTTCTAAACGGTGCTATCTTCTCCAATAGTTTTAGAATGTGCGTGTTGTTGCCTTGCAAAGATACATTAAATTTATTAAGTTTCTCAAATATATCGCACAAATATGCTAGTTTTAGCAAAAAGTCTGGTTCAGCAAAGTATATGGCGTTTTCTTGACGTTCTTGTTGTAAAAAAGTGCGAATTTCTTCATGTAATTCTAACACACGAAATAAGACATTTCCACGTGAAAGCCATCGTGAATTGCAGTAATACAGCAGGGCCGTATGTTCAGCTCCCATATCTGTGCATAGTTTTTTGTAAAGTCTGGCCTTTAGCGGCCTAGTTTTTATGTAATTTACTGCACCAATGACACATTCTAGTACTTGGTTCAATTCAGAGCTCATTGACTTTGATGCAAGAGCTTCCCTATGAATAATGCAATGGGTCCACATAGCATTCGGAGCTTTTTTACGAATAAGCGCTTGTATTCCTCCATACCTGCCAGACATGGATCGAGCACCATCAGTACACACACCAATACATTTTTCCCAATCCAAACAATTTTCTGCAATAAACTTGTCAAGAATGTTAAACAAGTCTTGGGCCTTCGCACTTTCGGTAATGCTCTTGCAGAATAAAAGTTCTTCGACAATAATATTATGAGCCAGAAAGCGAACGTAACAAATAAGATGTGCATCTTTATTACTGTCAGTAGCCTCATCAAGTTGCAAACCAAAATCTTTGCCTTTCATTTTTTCAATTAATTGATGGTTGAGATCCTCAGCTATGTCATGGATTCTTCGACTGATAGTATTATTCGACAATGGTACCTTGGAAATTAATTTTCCGGCTGACTCTCCCACCATAATATTCACCATGTCGAGAGCAGGCGGTAAAATAAGCTCTTCTGCAATAGTATGAGGTTTTTTGCATTTTGCCACCCAGTATGCCACCTTGAATGATGCTAACAGTGCGTTGCTAGGTACTAAGGCTTGCTGAGTGAACACGTTTTTTTTTAAATAAATTTTGCAGTTTCCGGTAAAAAAAATCACGCGATTTTTCAGCCATAGTTGGATGAATCGTCTCGAGATGTCGCTTTAACTTACTCGGAAGCATACTTTCGGATGATAGTATTTTCAAACAAAACACACACTGAGGTTTTTCTTCATTGTTTACTTCTATTGAAGTAAACCCAAAGTTCAAATAACTATCATCGTATTTACGATATTTTCGCTTCTTTGCTTCCCCGCCGCCACTAGTAGATGCTTTATCTGTATAACTTGATCTACCGTCTTGTTTATTCAATAAAAATATGTCCATTTCGCGTGAGATTTTTGACGAAAAACAAAGCGATACAATTAAAACAAAACACGACGACACGTCCGACCCTTCAATAATCGTTTTTGAACTACTAATATATTTCCCGTTTTTGCTTTTACTTCTCGCTGCGGTTTATACCTCTTTGTTCAACAAACGCTTTCTTAAGCACAGAAATAACCTGCTTGTCTTCGACTTATTTGGAGAATTTATTTTAACTAATTTTATAATTACTCACTGGGCTGAGAAAGCAAGTGTGTTGAGAATTGAGATTTGAAAAATGCCAGTCGACTTATTTTGGCAAAAAAGTTACTGAAATTGCAGTTAAATGTTACAACGGGCCAAATGAATTAAGCAAGGGCAAAGTGAGGTATGTTCAAAAAGTCAGTTTACAACAGCGCGAAGCTTAAATAAATTTGTATTTTTGTGAATTTTAAATAAAATATAAAGATATAGGAAATAATATACAAGAAATACGTATTATTTAATCTTTCTTTTCATCTACCTAACTCACGGCGCGTCGCCCCTCTCTACTTTCTACGGCGCACAAGGGCGCCGCGGCGCACACTTTGGGAACCCCTGTTCTAAGTCATGGACGACTACGACACAAACAAATGGCGTTTATTTATTGATGGTTCGAAGACGAGTTCAAAGGCAGTTTTACTTCATTATGGCAATAAGTATCCGTAAATACCAATCGCTTATTCAACTGTTTTAAAAGAGACACATGCAAATAAGTATGAAGTTAGTACTGGATTTAATAAAATACAGGGATTTGAAGTGGAAAGTGTGTGCTGACCTTAAAGTAGTAGCTTAATTGGTTTACAAGGTGGATTTACCAAGTACTGTTGCTTTCTTTGCATGTGGGATAGCAGAGCTACTGATAAGCACTATCTGGTTAAAGATTGGCCAAAACGAAAGGAGTTTGTCTGTGGGAAGTGAAATATAAAATATATGCCCTTAATTAAACCCGAAGACGTCATTTTTCCTCCGCTCGGGTTAATGAAGAATTTTGTGAAGGCAATGAATAAAGATGGCGAAATATTTTGATATTTGAAGTCTGTTTTTTCAAAACTAAGTGACGCAAAGCTAAAAGAAGGTATTTTTATTGGACCACAAATACGCCTTTTGATGAAAATCCAAATTTTTGACCAAACACTCAATGATAAAGAGCTATGTATATGCATGGACATCATTAAAAGCTGTGATTAATGGTTTTTTAGGGAATCATAGAGCCGAAAATGCAGAATTCTTGGTTAACAATTTGTTAAATGCATATAAACAGATGGGTTGCCGTATGTCATTGAAAATTCAATTTCTCTATTCCCATTTCTCTTTTTTCCCTTCAAATCTTGGAGCTGTGAGTGATGAACAAGGGGAGCACTTTCATCAGAGCCCCTACTCTGTATTGCGATTCTAAAGTTCGCATCGTTTGAAAACGGAAATTTTGTATGAATTTTATGAATTGCGTTTCAAATTGTCCATACAAAATGTCCCCTTTCGAACGATCCGAACTTTAGAATCCCAATACAGAGTAGATCAGGATGTAAAAAGGCTTGAGGAACGGTTTCAAGGTCGTTGGAATGCAGCTATGTTGGGAGATGACTGCTGGAGTTTAAAGCGAGAAGACGCTTCCCAACACAAAAGAAAAAGTTACATATTTTTAATTTTTTGTGAACAATAAATTTGTATAGAATATTTTTTATTTTCATTGAGTATAAATATATATATAAGAAGTTAATTTGACAGTTTTATTCGAATAACATTGGTAATTTAATAAAAATATGTGTATACTGACGCTTTAATTTTTAATTTTTTACCAAAAATCGTTGTCTTTCGTACCTGATAGAAAAAAACTACTTATGTTTTCTTATTGAGTAATGTTTATGAATAAATAAACAGACAGAATTAAAGTGGGTACTAATTATTTTTCAAAATTTGTAACGCAGTGGTATTGTTTTCCTTACTTTATTCAGGTATTTTGCAAACCAGTCGATTTGGAAAAGACTGCTGGCAAATTCCCTGCCGATTACCCCTCCAAACTACTTGGCGGGTACTCAAATTAAAGTTCCCCACCATTTTGTTGCTGATGCTGCCTTTCCCTTGGGAATAAACATTATGCGGCCGTATCCTGGTATACTATTACCGGCAGATAAGAAGAATTTCAATAAAAGGTGAAGAGCTCGGCAAACAATTGAAAATTCGTTTGGGATTCTGGTGACTCGTTGACGCATTCTATGAAATATGAAATACATATTCTTGAAGTACTGCCATTCGTCGACTTCGAACATTTCACTACCAGACGGCATTTCCCTCTTCCTCAACTCCTTCCCAAATCGCTCCCGCAACAACTTCCACTTGTTCTTACATTCAGTTTCTAAAATTTGAAAAACCGTACACAAATGTACATATATGTACATTTTTCCAGTTTTTTATCAGGGATATTTCTTTTAAACCCGCTCACAGTTCTGCTATCGGGATAGCACTTTGTTTTAGCCTCTTTAATTTTGTGATAAGAGGGCAGTAAAATGGGAGCAGTTTTATCTCTTTTCTGGCGTATTATTTAATATTGATGAGAAAATAGCTGTGAATCTGTTATCGTTGCTAACGCTTTATCTGCAGACATTAACAAAAAGCAAGAAGTTGAAGTTTCCAGTGTTTTCCTTACGATTGAACCTTATTAACTATCAAAAACTGCCAAATAAAATTTGACTAGAAAAAAAACAACCCTCTTTTTGGAGAGCCTATTGAGAATTGCTTAATTGCCATAGCGGTATTTCTTTTTCCTGCTTTTCTAAGGTTTAATTCATTTGCAGCTGCGATTTCTTTAGCGCTTAACAAGTCTTAAAGGGTACTTGTACTTTTCTCTTTTTTTTTTTCACAACATTCATGAAAGGTTTTTTTTTCTGAAGAAAGAATTTCATCTAAAACTGTTTGTGGTTAGGGTTTCATTCAACCACGAACAATTAATGGTTTCGAAGCAATCTCGATGGCGACCACTTTTGGTCATCTTTTCGTCAACCCTCAAGCACAAGCTTCTTAATGTTGTCTTTATTAACTTGATTGCGTCCTCAGAAAACGTTATATTATTAAAGCAGCTCATAAAAAAAAAAACAGAATCTTAATCTTAGAAATGCAAACATCAAGAAATTAGTTTTTTCGTAATTTCGGTTGCCATCCTAAAAAATTAAGATATTTTTTTTTGTTGCACATGCTTCTAATTCTAACATACAAATTTGTACACAGTCATTAAGTGGGAGGTGTAAGCTGCAAGAAAAATCGGTTTTTGTTTATATTCGTGCAAGTCGATTTTTTAATCAAATCCCGCTAAATAGTCAAATTGTCACACTGTGTCAGTTTGCTCGTCGGCTTCGTTTTCATCGTCTGGGCATTATAGCTTCCACGGCCTTATAAAATCGGCTGCAGTCGAAGTAAGATTAGGCCCTTCGTGCTCTTCGACTTTACGGACATCATACTGGTCACCGAGTTTAAGTTTCGAAATTTGATAAGGTCCCAGGTATTTGGGAAACAGCTTAAGCCTGTTCGCAAATTGTGGACGCTATATAGCCACCAGATCGCCAACGGGTGTTTTCGTTCACGATCGTACCGCTTCTTATTCTCTTCCTGTACCGTTCGGATTTCTTGCCTTGCTGAATCTTGAGCCTCCCGACGGTTTTTCTCAAAATCTATACGCATTTCTTCCTCCAATGCTGTGACAGCATTAAGTCTTAGCTTGTTAACAACTGCACTCCCATAAGTAACATAAACAATGTTCTGTTAGTGGATCTTGAAGTTGTGGAATTAAGAATTCGCTGAACATAACTTACATGTTGGTACCACTTGAGAGGCTCTTCTACGAAAAGTTTAGATAAGATCTTAATTATGACTTTGTTTAAACGCTTGGCTTGTCCATTTCCTTTAGGAACCCTAGTTGTTACAAAGTGATGATATATGTTATGTGCTTCACAATATTCTCTAAAATGATTTGACATCTCTTATCAGAAATTATTCGATGCGGATTTCCAAAAACGTCGGTTTGTGATTCCAGCTTTCTCAAGACTTCCTCAGTTCCAGTACTCTTTACCGGATAAATCCCGGTTAATTTGGAAAAGGCCGCACATTGGCTCCTTTTGGCAAACTTCGTTGCAAAATTAAATTTTCGGGTGGTTTTATAATGCAAAACTTTTCAATTCACTGGATTAACAAATGTTTGGAATCCTAATAATCGAAAAAAAATTATTTCATTTGGATCAATAGCTTTGCTTGTAGAGCCCGTCAAAGTTGAGTAATTTTTTAAGATCACTTAAAATTAATTTGTTGCCTTTTATTTTTTCGGTTTGAGTGCAAAAACCAAGCATACGTTTTAAAAATATGATTTCTTTTTCATTTTGTGTGATATATCTGTTCTTTTGTTAAATCAAGAATTAAGTTAGTTTTTATTTTTTTTTTTTTTTTAAACTATTTAATTTAATGTTTTTTGAAACACTATTTACGGCACACTTTTTCGACTTTGGTGGAGTAAGAAAAAAGCTCCGCAAAAGTCGGCCCTAAAATCAACAGAGAATGAATTCCTTTGTATTTGTAAATATATACTGAGAAAATCAGGTGCGGGAACCTGCATCCCTATGTTCTAGAGAGATTTGATTTGAAGAGGTCAGCCAAATTTAATTTTTTTTCTTCTCTTTTTCATTGAAGAAGTACAATACAACAAATTTTCATTTTTCTTGTAATGAGTAATTAACTTTATATACTGGTGTATATGGTGAATATCTCGGCTTTGTTCGAAGATGGGCGTAAGTGGTTGGGGGGGGGGGGGCGTGTCACGCCCCTTTTTATTTCTCAAATTGCGAATAGAAAATTTTTGTGTTTCCATTTTTACTAGTATGACAATGGCAATAATCATGAGTACCATTTTGCTACAAAATGTGCAGCCATTTTGAATCCGCCGTCTTGAAATTCTTTAAAATTGCTCCGATTTCGTTAAAATTGAAAAAGTATACTCGTTTAAAAGTAATTCATATTAATCCGGTTTTGGATCCGCCATTTTGGATTACTTTAATATTATTAAAAAGTTGCATACACATGAAATCCACCTATCTCTGGCGAGTAGTGCCGAAAGATATTTTTTTTTACTCAAATTTTTGCTCCGTTTACTTTTTTCTCTACTGTTTGACTTGAATCGAATCACTAAAATAGTTTATTATGAACTCAGATGTGCCACAAAATAAAAAAAAAAACGCTCTTATTATACACCTGAAGAAAACATTTAAAAACGAGTTCGTTTACTTTAATTCACCACTATTTTGCTCGGATTAGTTTTTGCACACCCTGTTATTAGTTTTATTATGGAATTTTGAATATTTTTAAAGTAAAATATTATGTTTATCCCTTGTGGTGAGAAAGCCGTATTTCAGCAGAAGATTGTGAAACACCCTGTAAATCATTAATCTCACCAATTACATAGATTAGGAGTTACCTTTAAAATGAAGAAAAAATTGTCAAGATATCTTTATTCGTTCAAGAGTTATGATTTTTGCAACCAAAAAAGTCAAAAGGAGCCACTGTGCGCCGCTGCGCTGGTCTATTCTCACTGGGGGTATTTGAGGTCGTTGGAAAAAATTAAAAAAATGAATGAGCATAGCAACGCATGCCGAGCATTCGCTAGCCTTAAATAAAAAGGTTTACAATTTCGCATCCCAGTTGAGATATATCTATATAAAGAGTGGTTAAATTTTAAGGGCCGATGTTGAATGTGAAGCACACCTAAACGTCAAGTTTTTTTCTGCATTTCATTTGACATTTCTCAATTTCAGACTAACTCAATTTGAACCATGGAAAGATACACAATCGAGCAACGCGTTAAAGTTATTCAGGCTTATTATGAAAATGGGCGTTCAAATCAAAATGCATATCGTGCACTTCGTGATTTTTTCGGTCAATTTAATCGTCCAAATGTGCGTACAATCGGAAAAATTGTGCGAAAATTTGAGCAAACCGGGTCTGTAGGAGATGTGAAAACACCAGTGCATGCTCGTTCAGCTCGTATTGCAGAAAATATTGCTGCTGTTCGCGATAATGTGGCTGAAGTGCAGTCCACCTCAACTCGTCGTCGTGCCCAACAATTGCACCTCTCACGCTCGTCGTTGATGAGCATTATGCATAAGGACTTGCATTTACGCGCTTACAAGGTGCAATTGACTCAAGAACTAAAGCCTCTTGACCATTTCAAGCGTCGTCAATGGTCAGAATGGTGGCAAGAAATGGCAACAGTGGATGATCAATTTTCGAAGAAAATCATCTTCAGTGATGAGGCACATTTTCACCTCAGTGGATTTGTCAATAAGCAGAATTGCCGCATTCGGGCGAATGAGAATCCAAGAGTGATTGTCGAAAAACCAATGCACCCACAAAGAGTGACTGTTTGGTGCGGTTTATGGGCTGGCGGCATCATCGGGCCGTATTTTTTCCAAAATGAGGCCGGTCAGGCAGTTACTGTGAATGGTGTTCGCTATCGTGAGATGATAACGAACTTTTTATGCCCCGAATTGGAAGATATGGATGTGGACGATATGTGGTTTCAACAGGACGGTGCCACTTGCCACACAGCTAACGAAACAATGGCTCTTTTGCGGGAGAAATTCAATGGCCGTGTTATCTCACGTCGTGGCGATGTTAATTGGCCGCCACGTACCCATGTTCTGCATTCCACGTGAAAGTGAATTGAAATCGAAATTCAATTTCACCAAAAATGAAATTAGGTGTTCTGCATTCTGAGTGAATTCGAATTTTTCCAATTCACTTCGATTTCATTTTCGAAATGTCATAATCAGCAGTTCGTTATTTTTTGGTTTTTTTTTTTTGTGAAAAAGTGAAATATATTTATTTTGAATATGGACGCTATAATGCTATCAATAATAAAAGAAATAAGGGTGGAAAATGAAGGAGAAAGAGTTCGTAGGAAAGTTTTACGCGAAAAAGCCAATATTTTGGATCTTATAGAAACAGTGTAAGTGGAAATGCGACGTGGGCTTATTAAATAAATTGATTTGAATGATTTGCAATTTCAAAAGAAGCGTTTGTTTATATCTTGGAGGAAATAAAATCCGTAATGAAGTCATCTTCAATTCCTTTCACGTATAAACTTGCTGTAACACTGCGTTTTCTAGCTGAAGGAAGCTATCAGAGGTCAGTCGGGAAGGATTTCGATATAGGGTTATCAAAATCTGCCGTCAGTAAAGTTTGCTCCACATTTCTTCGACGTATGCTTTGTCTCCCTTGAGAAAACCTTTATCCAAATCTTGAATATTCTCCATATAATTAAGAAGGATAGTCTCCTGCCTCTGATTCTTATGTTTTCCCCTATGAAAATAATTAAAATCTAATAGTAATACAAAATGACACTTCTTTAACTTGCATTATTAAAATTAGGTACTTTTGATGATCGCAAGGACTATTCAAACCAACGTCTCTAATGGAAGTGAATTCAATTCACAACACCAAATTCAAGTGAATTCAATTCACATAAAACAAAGGTTTTTCGGAATGCGGAACACCAATTTCCACATTCGAAAAACCAATTCACTGCTGTCATTTCAAGTGAAATACAGAACACCAATTTTTTCACTTTCGAACATACAATCCACATGTCGTAATTTTGTTCGTAATGCAGAACACCAAATTTCACTTTCGGTGGTTGAATTCACAAAAAGTGGGCGACGATCATGCGATTTGACACCGTTGGACTTCTTTCTTTGGGGTTATTTGAAAGAAAAGGTGTACGTCGATAAGCCAGCAACAATTCAAGAGCTAAAGGATGAGATAATTCGGCACATTAACGGCATAGAACCTCAATTACGCCTCAGCGTCATCGAAACTTTGGACCATCGGATGGAGGTGTGCCGCCGAGGTCGCGGCGACCATTTGGCCGATATTTTGTTCCATACGTAATTGAACCATACCAATATTATCATAATTAAAAGAAATTACGATAAATAATTTGTGTTTTATTCAAAATCAACATCGGCCCTTAAAACTTAACCACCCTTTATATAAAAATCAATTGCTGTACGTTAGTCTCGTCAAATCTCGAGAACGGCTCAACCGATTTGGATGATCCTTTTTTTTGTTTTGTTCGTCTAAATACAGGGGTGGTTTAGGAAAAAAAAGCCGGAAAATCGAAAAAAAAAACAATTTTGTATGTGAATTCACTTAACACCCCACTTTCAATAGAAGGCGTTGGTGGCGGACCTATCGTTTGACAGCTTCTACTAGATTTAAAAAAATATCGTTAAAGCGAATTTAATTATATTTTGCGAACAATCATTTCTATTAAGGTAAATTGACTTTGCAGGCTCAGACATAATCAAAAATGCATTCAAATGTTTTTTTTTTAGCAAGACACGATTAGTTGTCCGGTGATTTTCGTCAGACTCTTCCTGTTATTCCACGTTCAACTGCAGCTGACGAACTAAACGCGTGCTTGAAATCATCAAATTTGTGGCGGCATGCAAAGACTTTCCAATTTACAACTAACATACGCGTGTTTTTGCAACAAGATCGAACTGCAGATGTGATTTCGAAACAATTGCTAGACATTGGTAATGGGAAAATCGCAGTTGACCAAATCAAAGGAAGAGCTCATTTGACGTGTTTTTCCGAACATAGTGCAAAACTTCAAAAACCAGAATTGGCTGAGCGAACGAGCGAAAACAAAGATGTCGGGATTTTTTTTGTGGCGGCATGCAAAGACTCTCCAATTTACAACTAACATGCGCGTGTTTTTGCAACAAGATCGAACTGCAGATGTGATTTCGAAACAATTGCTAGACATTGGTAATGGGAAAATCGTAGTCGACCAAATCAAAGGAAGAGCTCATTTGACGTGTTTTTCCGAACATAGTGCAAAACTTCAAAAACCAGAATTGGCTGAGCGAACGAGCGAAAACAAAGATGTCGGGATTACCACCTCACAATTTACAATTTAAAGTAGGCTCAGTCATCATCATGTAGCGTAACATAAATCAACCTCGACTGTGCAATGGAACAACTGTATGTCGCGTGTTCACGTGTTGGTAAGCCATCATCTTTGTTTGTTTACGCGCCAGAAAACAAAACGAAAACTTAGTTTACCACAAAGCATTGCAATTAATGATTACTTATGGTTATATGGTGGTCGCCGTGGCTTAGTGAATAGTGCTTTGGACTGCTAAGCGAGAGGACACAGACTCGATTCTCAAAAAACACCAAGTGTTTTTTTTGCGGCCCCACCTCTTCGCAGGCCTGACAAACCGGCAAGAGTATAATCTATCAAGAAAAAGCTTCTCAAACCGCCGTTCGGAGTCGCCAAAAAAAAAAAACTGTAGGTCCCTTTTATTCGTGCGAAAAATATGATATAACACGCACATTTTTGTTGCCAACGCCAAATATTTGATTTTATTTTTTTTTTTAAGGTGTTAACCTTATGTCTTTTCCAGGCAAGTATATTGCATTCATTTGAATTACGAACGAGTTTCATTTAATCACCAAACGAAACTCAAACCGATCTCAATGAATTGGAGTTGGAAGGTTTATTGGGATTCATAATCGCTTATGAAGAGTTAAAATCAAATCAATTTAAGGTGGTACGAAGTTCACGGGGTCATCTAGTACTAAATATTCAAGACAGACAGAAATCTTTAAAACTAAAACAGAAATTAAATAAGTAGCTAAATTCAAGAAAACAAACACTATTCTTTTACACATTTATATTTTATAAAATACAAGAGTATTTTCGTTTTAATTAAGATAAAATTACTTAAATTTATAGCACCTTCTTATCACCCAAATTCTATTAAAGGATATTCAGAATTTCATAAATATAGTTTTTACCCCTAACAGTTTACGAACATTTTCGTTGTATTTTATTAGTACCACTTTAGAGTGACATATATTTATTTTCTCTCCAGCACATAACAGTTGTAAACATGTTGCTTTCTCCAAAAACTCGCACATTTTCAATTCTCTTATAAAGGCTCTGTTCACGGTGGAAGAAGATATGCACGGGAAAATCTGAAATAAAATAAGTACATATGTATTTAATTATAAAATTATTCATGAACGAAAGTCAAAGATAGACCACGATAAGATATCCTTCAGATATGAAAAAATTAATCTTGGAAAGGAGAAGAGCTCACAGAAAGTGGACAGATCTAGTTCTAATCGGCTAAGCAAATGGCAAGAGTATTAATTAGTTTAGAAATGCTTCTTTAAGTAATTTCTGAAGTGAAACTTCTTTAGCCTCGGTAGAATAATTTTGTTTGTTAGGAAATCGAAGCGTAACAAAAAAATGAAACATTTATTTTAGTCACATACACATGGCGCAGCTACGTAGTATTTGGTGTTGATTGTGAATGCTCAAAATATATGAATTGTTTAGTTTAGGAAACAATTTAATTGATATCAATGTAATCAAATGAAAACTGCTACTATGTATGTTAGCCATAATTGTGCACCCATGCATGTGTGGTGTGAAGGCCCTTGTAGTTGTAACGATTTAGAGTGGTCATAAGCAGACGGCACATTAACCCCACTTTCTAAGAATGGGTACAGTGCATGCTCAAAACGAGACACATACGCTCAGAACTGGGAGCCTGTCATATACAAGCCTTGGCCTCAAGGGGAACCCCGCAAGGACAATGACATTTTAATGAAACTAAGACACAGTGGGGTCCAAGTCATCATCTACGCCGAAGATGTCATCCTGGTAACCGAAAAATTCCTGAACACAATCACCGGAATATTTCAGTCGACCCTGAACACCCTTCAACAATTGGGCCAAGAAAGTGGATTGAACGTCAACCCTCAAAAAACAGGAATACAAGATGTTTGGGGCTTTGAGACTCGAAACAACCCCTCTCAGAATCTCAGAAATACCTAGGGTGCATCCTTGACCATAAAATGGCATGAGAAGAGAACATCTAAGAAAGAATAAAGAAAGCATCAATCGTCTTTTACGCATGCAGCAAAATGTTTGGTAAAAACTAGGTCCTAAGCCCGTGATCAGCCACTGGTTATATACAGCTATTGTCAGGCTCATCCTGACCTATGGATACTTAATCTGGTGGCCAGCTGCAGAGAAAACTACAAATCTCAAGATATTAACCAAGATACAAGGACTAGCATGTATAGGTACCACTGGCGCCATTAGAACTACTTCAATTGCAGCTCTGGAAACTATACTCACCCTGATTAAACCTCTACCTAAAGGAAACAACCGCGAAAAGTGCCTTGCGTTTAAAACAGTCCATTCTCTTGAAAGCGGGCAATATGGGCCACCGGAAGATAACAAGTTGAGCCAAACTAGAAACTGACTCGAAATACCTCACACCATCTCTTGATTTCAGCTTAAGCATAAGAACAAACAACCCCTCAAAAGACGTGTGCGACAGCGAAGTGCCATGAACAGACGGATCAAAAATCGAAGGTGTGGGCACTGGGATCTGCTCACTAGAACCCAACATTACCCGGTGAGTAAGATTTCCGAACGAACCCCGGTATGCTCCAAGTGGAAGTTCTAGCCATCGCCTAGGCAAATAGTCTCCAGGAAAACCATTTACATTGACATAGACAGTCATGCTGCTAATAATGTCATTTCATCCACAGTAATAAAGTCAAAGCTTGTAAACTGTTGTGACAAGCTCAAAACCCTCACTGCGAATCACAACGTAACACTCTGGTGGGACCCGGGACAAAAAGTTATCCACGGGAATAAAATGACGGATGTGTTAGCGAGGAAGGGTCGGAACAGGACTTATCACTGGATGGTTCAGGGAGGCCGAACGATCGTAATCACACTCACTCAGATCTTTCTTCTCTTTTTGTCTTGTCAGACTGAACTGAACATTCCACGTTAGAGGAACACAAAGGATCCGTAGAGATACGAGTGAAGGCTGCATCACGAGATGCAGCCACCTCTTCAACATACAAACCATAACAGAAGGAAACATCTCATCAGTAGGTCCATGTGGACCTAAGTGTGACGAGGGTGTTACTTTTATCATCATTACCCTAAGCCAAGGGTGTCCAACCTTTTTGTTTCCCTGGGCCACATTGGAAGAAGACATGGTGTTTTGAGCCACAAATATATTTCCATAGCTGACAAGCGAAGAAAAATAAACGTAAAATATATAGATTTCGTGTTTAAGTAATTTAAACTTCATTAGTTTATAATTGTTTCATTATAAAAATAGAACATGAACTTCATTTAACATTGTTTTATACATTTTATATATAAATCCATATAATAAAATGAATGTGATACTTGGCATTGAAGTTGAAAAACTAATGTGTCTGGGTCGATTGACGTGGTTGCAATCTCAGGCAGTCCTCAAGGTGTTCATCCAACATGTTGGTTAATTTTACACTTAGTATGTTTCATTCTTAAAAATAGTTGTTCACATATGTACGTGCTTCCAAACAATGATGACATGAATAACGCGAGACAGTGCAGTGCGGGATATTTGTCTCTGGGCAGGTATGATTTATAAAAGTCCATCAGAGAGACGTGATCAAATGTCTCTTTAAGTTGGATATCAGATTGCAACTCTAGGCATTCCATTTGGAAATTTGCTAACAGCATAACAATATCAACTGCAAATGGAGTCGCAAAAATACGAAAATTTGGATTATTTGTCCGAAAATCCTGAAATCCATTTTCGAATTCTTGTATCAAATCGAAAAGTAAGCCCACATATTTTTTCTCATTTTTAGGAATATGTTTGGACAATGTGCTTGTTCAATGTGTTTGTTCAATGACGATAATATGGCAAATAATGCCATCGCCGATGAAAGGGTTCATCTCCCGTTCCAAAAGATCTTCAACTCACTTAGAAAGAAGAAATCCATTAGGAATCGATGGAATATCGAACACTGTGCTTCGACATCTCCCCCTAGAAGTGGTAGACATTTATACCACAGTTTAATAATGCACATTATCCAGCGCATTGGACAACAGCGGTGGTACATGCTATTCCCAAAAGGGATAAAGATAGCTCCAATCCGGGGGAATCTCCGGTCAATAAGTCTCCTGCCGAACATCAGCAAGGTATTCGAAAAAGTGGTCCATAGAGCCCTGGCTAAGTGGGTTGAGGACAATAATATAGTTCCGGATAATCAATTCAGTTTCAAGGCGGGTCATGATACAATACATGCCGCGTCTAAACTGGTATCGGGTATCCAATGGAACAAATGCAAGAACCAATGCACGGGTGCCTGCCTGATTGACCTGCAGAAGGCCTTCGACACCGTATGGTTAGAAGGGCTCTTTTACAAGTTGAGCATTTTGGGCATAAGCAAACCACTGCTATACATGCTATGTAACTAGTAGACAGTTCATTGTGAAAAACGGCAATGTGACTTCTGCTGGTACATTCGAAGTCAAAAATGGTCTGCGACAGGTTGCAGTAAATTCGCCGATCCTCTTCAACATCTACACGAGCGATGTCATAAGCTCTCTTCACCATGCTATTGCGTATGCAGACGACTTGATTGCGTACAGATCAGGTCCAAAGATCGAGGTTATTGTCACTCTCTTGCAGCGTGACTTCGATAAGATTCAGCGATATTGCGACGACTGGAAGTTGAAGATCAACTTTCAGAAGTCGAAAACCATTCTGTTTAGGACGCCGTTGACTGGGGCCTCTATGGATACCAGAAGGAATTGGCGAAAGTTCGCAATAGTGGCACAACACGGGCAACCATAAGCAAGTTGAAGTGTAGTCAGATAACTCGGGATCTGGCTAGATCAATATCTGTAATTTAATAAACATATTGATGCTGCTCTGGCCAGAGCCCGAGTTGCTATTGCCCTTACAAAGAGACTGTTTTATAATAGCCAACTCGATGGTAATCTGCTATACGGCCCTAATCGGGCCAATGCTAACATATGGTTGTCCCGTGTGGTTTAACATGCGGGCAAGCTTGATGGAAAAGATGTGGGTGCTTGAGAGGGCTTGCCTTAGGCCTTGCCTTCGCTTATACAGGACACCAGAGTCTGAATACGGAAAATTCTATTCCAATGAAGTCCTCTACAACTCGGTCAACAACCTGATCTCTGGGGCTTACTACCCCAATCCAATGTACCATGAGAGAGCGCGCCTTAACGGCTTCGTCCCCCCAGAGGCTTTTCTGCATTTTGACCAGGAAGGTCTGATCCAGGATAGGTTAGCGGTACCGTTAATCTTCCATGTTGCCCGGACAACTGTGGATAGGCGATTCAACGACGGTCGAGACGTCGTTGAGAGCACTGAGGAGCATCTCCGGTTCAGTAGGTCGGTATCGGAGCGCGATGTTAGGGATGTTGGACGGCAGCACTAGACTTTCTCCCTCGTCGAACCCTCTCGATCCGGGTTAGCCCATAGCTGGGCAAAGCTGGCCAATACCGGCTTACATAGTTTAAGAATAGGTTATATATTTTAAGGTAGATTTAAGAAAAAAGCAAAACAGCACAAAAACACAAAAAATTAAATAATAAAAAATTAAAAAATCACAAAAAAATTATAAAACTTTAAAAAATTACAAAAATACAGCGGAAAATAAAAAAAAAAAATACAATAAAAATACAAAACAAAGTTCGTATTTAATTACGTAATTAGGGTAGATAGATTAAGGTTTATTTTAAAGTAATTTTAAGTTTTAATTTAGTTTTAAGAAATAAAAATACAAGTCCTGGTACTAAGTTTTTTTTTCTTTTGAAAAATAATTGTCCTAGTTTTTTCAGTAGTTAAGTCCTAAGATTGTTTAAGTAAATTAAGTTTGGTTACGTCGAATGACGAATAAGAATTTAGTTTAGCTTAGAGAGCCCGTGTGGGGCCAGTAAGTTAGAATAACATTGTTAAGTTAATTAACCCTCTACCGCATAAGTAGCCATATATGGCTTTTCGCAATGAAACGGTATTTTCTTTACTAAATCACATTCGAAATGACTAACGCCCGTATTATTCACATTTCACAAAACTCAAAATAAATCTAGTTTTCGCGAAAACTAGTTTTGCTCCGAATTTTTTCAAAATACACCAAAACTAGTTTAAAAAAAATCGGTATTATTCACGTTCGGTGATAATACTAGTTTGGGGCTTCAAACGCATTCCTAGTTTTGTGGGCATAAAACTAGTTTTATCGCTTTTTGATATAAACTTATCGAAGTGTCAAAACATGTTATTTGATAGCCATTTGTTGACAATTTTTGACGCTAAACAAACAGAAACAAATATTTGGTGCGGCAGCTCGTAGAGGCAAGGCCTAGCTTCTCGCAACCATTCTTGTTGCCCGTCTTATATTTTTCGCACGAAGGGGGGGGGGGGGGGGCACAGTTTTATTGCCAACTTCGAACAGCGGATTAATAAGCTTTTTCGTGACAAACTATACTCAAGGAAGAAGCTGTGGATAGCCGTATCGGTGCAGACCCCTTCCTGTCCTGTTGGAAGGGATACGCAATCTTGTGGCGTGTCTGCTGATCAAACAATGCCGTGTGAGGACTCCTACTGGCCTCTTCTGGCCTCGGCATCGAGGTGGGATTTTATCAATTTTAGAGTACCAGGCAATTTCCCTCTATTTTCAGAGAGTTCTGACCTACTCCCTTTGCCCGCTCGTCCACTCTGCAGTGGCCCTGTGCTACCCCGTGTCCTCAAACCCAGCACAAGGAAACATCGCATCTGTTAGCTATCTCGGTTAGAGACCTGCGGCATTGCTTTACCAACTTGGATCGTATTATCGGTGATATCAAGGCTTTTATCGCTGCCTGACTATCTGGGCAAACATACCTAATGGTTGGCTGAGATACTCACGATGCATCGGTAACATTATGTTCGAAGCTTACTAACGCCAAAAAATTAAGCAAGATAATCGCTTTCCATTGCATGGCTGCACAATGTGTATGAGCGTCAAATA
Organism: Criorhina ranunculi; assembly: GCA_951813785.1. NCBI lineage: Eukaryota > Metazoa > Arthropoda > Insecta > Diptera > Syrphidae > Criorhina > Criorhina ranunculi. The sequence continues at coordinate 24,200,504 of OX638382.1, read as the reverse complement.
TATGGGCGCTGAGTCTCATAGAACTATTCTTCGTCGCTGACAGATATGCTATTACCGAAGAGCTAATCATCGTCGTCTTCATCTAAAAATACTCGCGCAGTACCAACTGATTTGGGTGCCATCGTCAATTTGTTTCATACAGGGTTTTCGTCAAATTAGTTTCACGTTCTATTTTCAGGTGAATAATATGAAACAACGTTAAAACTAGTTTTGCCGCTCTCAAAACCAGCTATTTCTAGTTTTAAGCAAAACTAGTTTAAAAATTGCGAGTTTTATGAATCAAAATTCTGGTGAATAATACCGATTTGTTCAAAACTTGAAACTCGAAATGCCTTTGAAACTAGTTTCGCCGAAAAACTAGTTTTCAAATTTGTCAATAATACGGGCGTAAAGCACAACATGATCGCTTTGTGTGTATCCTTAACAACACAAAACGGTACTTTTCGCATTTTCTAGATAAGGGTTGTCTGCGATTTTTTCATTTTTACTTCAGTTCCTCTCGTTTGTGCATTGAAAAAAAAAAGTTTGGTTCTAAGTATGTGCGAATAATTGTGTTCAATTGGTAAGAATAATCGGTTTTAAAATACATTTTAGTTAAAATACTTAATTTTCTATAATATAAATGTATTTTTTTTTTGTTTAAAAATTATTGCTAATACTCGTTTTATTAGTTTAAGCCATCGCACTTTATATTTTAAGCTAAACTTTTTTTGTAATAAATATTGTTATTCGCGCACATTCATGCGGTAGAGGGTTAAGCTGGTTTTAAGCGTTTTTTGTATCTAGCAAGTAAGAGTTATGAATTAAATTAATAAAAATGCCTTTAAAACAAAACAAAAAAAAAAACCTACTCGCCACACAAGTTCAAACAAATATACATGCTCGGAAATAAGGTTGCTGTTTGCGATTCATTTTTCGTATGAGTATACCGAAGCGAAGTTTACGAGTATGATTCAAAAGGATGGCAGGGTTGTAAAAAAATGCAATCATTTGGGAATGCACTCTTTAAAAATCATTTAATAAACTCATTCATTTCTCTAGCATTTAATTGAAATCAAAAAGGAACATTTGGTAATTAAGTAAGGGATCACGTAGGGAAGAGTTTGAGAGAAAAACGGAAAGATCGTGATGATATAAGGGTTCAAGCTTTGAAAAAAAAAAAAAACATTGAAAAAAGGCAGGCAGGCATATAAGAAGGCGCAAAATTAATCATCCAATTTTGTTTTTGAATTTCTTTTTTACTTAGGGCTGCGATTGTCTGAGGCTTGTTGGCATAAAGCCGCGACTTCAAGTAGCCCCAAAGAAAGAAATCTGGGATAGTTAAATCGGGCGATCTTGCTGGCCATGCCACATCGCCAAAACAGGAGATTACGCGACCAGGAAACGCTTCCTTCACAATATCCATTGTGGCTCGTGCTGTTTGTGCGGTTGCACCGTCTTGTTGAAATCGCATATTCACCAAGCCATGCTCATCCAATTCCGGCAGTAAGAAGTCGTTAATAATGGCCCTGTAGCGTTCGCCAGTAACAGTGGCCGTATTGCCGATGGCGTCCTTAAAAAAATACGGCCCAATCACTCCTCCCGCGGGAACGCCGCAGCACACAGTGGCTTTGAGTGGATGTAATGGCTCGTCGTGCATCACACGCGGATTTTCAGTGCCCATGAAACGAAGATTTTGCTTATTGACGTAACCGACCGATTATTGGTCAAAAAAATCGACACAACTATTCCACGCTCTTGCGGAGTATAGCGCTCCATTGTTTGTCTGTTTGTATACTGCAGCTGTCTAGTTCACAAATGTCAAATATAATTGACGTACGATGCCATTTGCGAAAATTATAACATCTTCCGATAGGGTGATTAATTTTGCGCCACCTTGTATAATTGTTTACTTAAATTAAACACCCTTGACATTTTTTCCAATGTTTAAAACTTTTAAGTTTATCCTGTAAAACCAAACAAACATACAAACAGAATAGAACGAATTAAAAAAAATAAATAAAAGGAAATACACCCACCCTTTGTCATTGGTTATAGCAGAATAGCGAGAGCGCTGACGTTCTAACTTGTGAGATATGGTTTACCTGAATGCAGTAAAGGGATCACATGGTATAAAGAAAACATAGTAGAACATTGCGCATATCGTTATCCTATTTCCCTCGCACATGACGACGTCACGTGTTGACAACTTCACTTTTGTTTTGTGTATGGTTGTTCAGTTCGTTCGAGGAATTATTCCTTTATAAATATGGTGCAGTGTGCGATTTTCGGTTGCAATAGCAACAATAATAAAAAAAACTTCAAAAAAATGAGTGCACACTATCCCAATCTGCAAAAATCGAGTTCGATTATTGCGAAGACAAACAAATGGATTTGGATAGCACAATTATTGACAATGCTCCTGATGATGACACATTCGCAGTCTGAAAAAAACCTTACTGGGAGTTTACTCTCAGGATTCGCTGAAGAGCCTGAAATGCATTTGGAGAATCCGACCGAAGAAATGAGTGACTTAGAATATGATGCGCTGAAACATGTAGCAGGTTATACATATAAAATATCGGTTGAAATGTAAAATACCGAATATGTTGGAATAATATTCCGAAAGTAAACCGTCAAGCTCATTTTCTTGGACCAATCAGCTGTCTGAAGGAGGACTTCAGAAACCAAGTGAGGAATTTATTCAGCATTTGAAATACTTAAAAGAAATATTTAACAAAACTATTGGTTGAACGCTTAAAACTGGACAACATTTTATTCAACAGCTAATGTCGAAGTCTGAATGTAGTACTTTAGAGCATGAGGTGAAGAAACTGTTCTCTCAATGTAAAATATTTTTAAAATCAAAATATGGAATACCAAATCGCTTTTAAATGTTAATTCCAAAAAAAGAAAACTAAATAAAACAATCAATCAAAAATAATATCATGTATGCGCTCCATTACAGAACTCAATCGCATCACTTACACTGCATCTCGATAATTAGAAATTTTAGGTAATTCGGAAAAACTCAATTAATGTTAATGAATTTATTGAGGGTAATATAGTTTTGGTTATTTGACTAATCTGAACCAATTGAAAGGAGTAAAACAAAAGAGTGCCATAAAACTAAATATTCTTTACTTGAATTCTACATTCTTTCCAAAGTTCTACCCTCATATTACCCTCAATAAATGCCTTATTTGAAATCTACTAAGTTTATTGTAAAAATAATGGATTCAAACGATCGAAATACAGTGTAACGTACACAGCTGATATCATTTTTGTCGTCACGTGACGTACATGCGCAGAACGAACCAAAAATGAAACTCGGAATGTTCTACCATGTATTCTATATACCTTGAAGGGATCAGGTAAGAAAAGTTTGACATTTCAACTTTACTTGCAAAACCCATAAATTCAAAACTACTCTCCTGTGCTGTTAAGACTAGAGACTTTATGGCATGCTTTTACCCATTTTACATCTAATAGAAGCGAGGGTGTTGAATTTATTAAATCGTTCTTATCGCAATGTAAAAGCCATAAAATGACTATACAAATAAATAAATAAATATTTTCTCTTGCTTAAATTTTCTTCACTTTTTTTTTATGGAAAATCTTGAATTTTTCATATAAAAAACGAAATGCCTATAATTCGAATTAATGATTTGGTGTCCCGTGAAAATAACCCCGTACTTATAACTTAAAGAACATCCATTTTTTTAATAATCAAATAAGGTTCGCCTTTTTTTTTTGTTTGTTGCTCGATGTTGAAAAAGTTGTTTACATTTATCATGTCTTTAGCAAAAGATAAACACATGTTTTTATTTTTCAACAATGATTCAGCAGAATCAATACAAAAAATACAAATATTAGGGCAAATACCATCATAGACAAGAAAAATACTTTACCTTGTGCAGCAAAGTATCCCTGGATTTCACTTTCAATAAGCTGCACAGATCGGTTAACAAGACCCATTTTTCCATCCCTTCATCCTTCAGCAAATAAAGAGGTGGTAATGGCATATTTGATTCTTCAAACTCAAAAAGCTGTCTTTCAGCATCTACATGATCAACAAAGATTTCGAATTCACAAACATCATTTTTTAAAGTTCTGTTTTTGCTACTGGGGAGCTGCGACCCATTAGTATTACTGACGTAATTGCTTTTATTTTCCGCGCAAACATAATTTTTATTTTTAGAAGTGTCCAAGGATAAAACATCGTTGAAAGCATCATAGCCATTTTCAGCTCCATCTATAAAACAAACAGAATTTATCAGTTAATTTGCGATTTATGACTTTCTAAAACTTAATATACATATATACATATGTATGCAAATGTATTCACACAGTTATTTACTTAAGTAGCTTAACAATAGATAGACAGTAATTTAGAGATGCCGTTTCTGTTGCCATTACTCATTATAGGCGTGTTTTTTTGGCTAAAAAAAAAAAATGTGTGAGCAAAGAAAAACGCCTATCGAGGCTAACATCATCATCACAATTTGGCAGCACTATGTGAAATGACATTTATCATCTGTTTTATTTTCTTGCGGATTTAAAAAAAAATTGCGAATTGTAAACTTAGTGATGGCATAAACATCCAGAAAAACACTCAAACGTTTGTTTGTTGGCTAATTATTCATTTCAGATTATTTCTTTGTTGCAAATTTTCTCTTATCGACTTCCGTTTTTCTTTTCTTATGTTCCTTCCTTAACAAATTTTTTCTTACAAATGACTTTTGTGTCACTTTTGACATTTACGATAACAATCAAGAACAAATAGTTTAGCACAGTTTTTATCGCCGCTAGGGAAATAAGGCTGGATAGTTATCCAGATTTAGGCTTAGTTGTAAAGGTAATAAACGAAAAAACACGCCTATTATTACACATAAGTGCCTAAGAAGAACAGCTAACAAATCTTTTCCATGGCGCCACCTTTCGACAGATAGGAGCAAACCTCTGAAAACCTAATTGTTCATATCAAAAAATAAATAAACTCCAGGTCCCTCCCATTCGTCAGAAAAATATAACACGTATGAAGTTAGTACTTGGCCTTCTATGGACTGACCGGCGAATGACTTACTATTTCTTTTTTTCTCCTATTCCACCGAATTTTTATTCCCACCAATACAGCAGTAAATTTCAACAAAATATTAGATCAAACGAAAATTATTATAACCAAACGGAAACCATCTACATCAACGGTTCTCAAACCTTTTTTTTTTGCGCACCAATCATGTGTACGGATCAGTCGCGTACCACAGAACTTTTAAAATGTTTAAGGTTAAGGTTGGTGTTTAGTTTTTTGTGTTTTTGTGATGAGTGAACTTAGGGTAGATTTTTCTAATATTCGTGGCATAAGAACGAATTTCTTTGCCGTTTACGCCCACACTCAAATTTACAGACCAGCTATATTGGCTTTATGCGAAACACAGGTGGTAGGAGATTCGGATAATTCGGATCTCCAAATACCTGGGTATCGCCTAGAGCCCTTATTCTTTCCCCATCGCGGTCTCGCGATTTATGTTCGTAGTGACGTAGCTTGCTTCTTTCCTTCTCAGTATGGCCACTGTTCCAATCCGGAATTCAATTTCAAATGGCTTAAACTCATCGTCCGCAAGCAAATTATCCACTACTGTTTTATTTATAGAAGCCCAAGCTCGGACAGCAATTCTACTTATAATGAGATTGATGCGCTGTCCGATTCCATCTTAAGAATTGTCTCCCTGTATCCTCATACTGAAATCGTCATTGCGGGCGATTTCAATATACACAATTCTAGTTGGCTTCGCAATTCTGGACAGACAACACCCGAAGGAAGGTATGTTGAAATCTTCGCTGAGATTAACAATCTAACTCAGCTTGTAAATGAGCCTACACGTATACCTGACATTGAAGGTCATACTGCCAACACACTGGACTTGTTTCTTACCTCACACCCTGATAAATACACCATTGATGTATTACCGCCTCTAGGCGGGTCAGACCACAATGTCATATCAGCTAAATTCTCCGACCACGCAGTTAAATAAAAAACTCCCAAAAGAAAAGTTTGGCGATACGAGAAAGCAAATTGGGACGGCCTTAATAGCTTCTTTAGGAGTTTTAACTGGTCGCTATGCTTCCTCGATAGCGATGTGGATGCCGCCGCTGATATGATAACTGACATCATTCTCCTTGGTATGAGCTCCTTTATTCCCAACCGAATGAAGAGCATCAAACCAAAGGAAAAATCGTGGTTTGACCTGAGCTGCAAAGAGGCTATCAGGAAGAAAGAGGTATGTTTTCGGTATTTTAAAGCCAACCCCTCTGAGGAAAACCGTCAAAAGTTTAAGCAAGCCAGACATGACTGCAATGTACACATTCGACGTGTCAAATTCCTTTATGACCAAAAATTGAGGCAAAAAATACTACAATGTCCCAAGGGTAGTAAACATTTTTGGTCATTTGTGAAAAACATCAAGAATTCTGCCTCGTCGTCAATTCCAACGCTCATTTACAATGACATTCCAGCTGTCAGCTCCTCAGACAAGGCCAATCTGCTTGCTGCACACTTTGCAGCCAGCTCAACGCTCCCAGATTGTGCGTTGTCTCCACCTGTACTCGAGAGCGTCCAATTCTCCATGGGACAAGTCCACTTTCGCACTCGTACAGTTGCAGGAGTACTTAGAGGTCTCAACATACACAAATCCGCTGGTCCAGATGGTATTCCACCCATAGTTCTGAAGAGGTGTTCTTCCACCCTGGCAAAACCACTGCGTAAGCTTTTCCATCTGTCCTACTCCTCAGGTCTCTTTCCGAGTAGATGGAAAATTGCATTTGTCCAGCCCGTGCCCAAAAAGGGCGAATCTTCTTCTCCCTCCAATTACCGACCCATTGCACTTACGTCCCTTCTTTCCAAGGTCATGGAAACGCTGATAAATCGTCAGCTTATGAAATATCTCGACTCACGGAAACTCCTCAATGACCGGCAGTACGGTTTCCGTAGCAACAGGTCCACGGGTGATTTGATGGCTTATCTCACCGAGAAGTGGAACGAATCTTTACATCACCTCGGTGAAAGTAAGATTGTTGCGCTTGATATTTCAAAAGCATTTGACAGAGTTTGGCACCAAGCTCTTTTGTCGAAAATGCGTGCATATGGGATCGATGTTTCTCTTCTTCAATAGACTAGAAACTACCTTTCGGGCCGTTCAATTCAAGTTGTTTTGGACGGTTTCAAGTCTGCAATCCACCATATAAATGCTGGTGTCCTCCAAGGCTCTGTTTTGTCTCCGACTCTCTTTCTCATTTTTATAAATGATCTCTTGTCTGCAACTTCTAATCCAATTCATTCCTTCGCCGATGACAGTACTCTCAGTTTTTCATATTCGTTCCCTAGCTCACGTCCCTGCTCTTCGGATGTAGTAGTGGAGCGGCAACGTATGTTAAACTCATTAAATTCCGACCTTGACAGCATATTAAAATGGGGTTCTACAAATAGAGTGGAATTTAATGCTTCCAAAACTCAATGCTGCCTACTGTCTCTCAAGCGAAACCCTAGTCTCGAACCATTATCCATGAATGGTACCTGCATCGCCGAAACCGAAAAACTTTCCATCCTCGGTATGTGTGTTAACAACGATCTTCGTTGGAATGACCATATATTCGATGTCGCCAAGAACGCTGCGAAATGTTTAGGTTTCCTCAAACGATGCAAAAAATACTTTACCCCTTCTGATCTGGCTTCAATTTACAAGGCGTTTATTCGCCCTAAGCTTAAGTACAACGCTCACATCTGGTCCGGTGCGCCTAAAACCGTCTTGCACATTCTAGATCGAATTCAAAAACGCGCGATAAAACTAATAGGTGACCGAAACATTGCGAAGTCAATAGACTCGCTTGAACACCGAAGAAATGTCTCCTGTCTTTCACTGTTTTATCGATTCTTTTACAAAAAGTGCTCTAGCGAAATAGCCAGCTGCATTCCGCTCCTGCAAAATTTCACCCGCAATACACGTCAAGCTTCGAATGCACATCAGTTTACCCTTAAGCCTACTTTCGGACGTAATGTCAAATATAGAGATTCTTTCTTTAGCCGTACCACACGAATGTGGAAAAATCTATATAGCTCTGTGTTTCCTCATCACTACAACCCTCAAGCATTTAAAACCAACGTGCACCGGTACCTCCTTTCTCTCTCCTCTAATTTCCCTTATGCCCGTGCTCTAGTTCAATAGTTTAAGGGTAGCCGTATCCCCTTTAGCGCGCGCTAATTATAAAAAAAAAAGTAAACATTTTGTGGGAAATTTAGGGTGCTGTGTGTTTGAAAAAAATGAGAAGTCAGGTAATTCACCTAATACGCTGCATTTGAGTTTGATCTGATCCGTCTGAGACCCGTTGAACTACAATAGGGGTGTTTTTTTGGGAATCTATAGAGGCTTAAATAATATGCTCTATGTTAATTACAACAACAACTAAGCCTGTATAGAATTACGAAATCTGGATAGCCATCCAGCGTTATTTCCTTAGCCGCTATAAAAACTGTGCTACCAAACTATTTTTTCTTGATTGTTATCTAAAATGTCAAAAGTGACACAAAAGTCATTAGTAAAAAAAAAGGCTAAGCAAGGAACACAAAAAAAAAGAAAAATGAAGTCATTAAGAGCAAATTTGGAATAAAGAAATCATCTAAAATTAATAATTAGCCAACAAACATACGATTGATTTTTTTTCATCCGCAATTTTTTTTATAATCCGGATTTTTTTTTTAAATCAGCAAGAAAACAACAGCTAATGTCATTTCTCGATAGGCGTTTTTTTTTGCTCACATTTTTTTTTAGCCTATATAGATTACCAGAATCAGCAAGAAAAAACAGCTGCTTAGTGCTGCCAAAATGCTATGATTACATTCGTTAGCTACGACAGGCATTTTTTTGCCCTCACTTTTTTTAAGCCTATATAGAATACCAAAAAAACACACCTAACTTTGTTTTCAAAGGCGAATGAGAAAGTTCGACAAAAATGTTTGTTGACCAGTGTTATTAATTTTAGATGATTTCTTTATTGCAAATTTTCTCTTATTTTTTTTTTTGTGTTCCTTCATAACATTTTTTTTACCATTGACTTATATGTCACTTGACATTTTCGATAACAATCAAGAAAAAATAGTTTGGGAGCACAGTTTTTATTGCGGCTAAGGAAATAACGCTGGATAGTAGTGTCGGTTAAACATCGATTCTATCAATTTAAAAAAAAACTATCGATACTATCGATTTGAAAAAAAATTTATATATTTTTGTTTGCGCATGCAGGATTGTGTGGTAGTAAATAAATTATGGTTAGACTTTATTTGCTGTAACATTTCATCATATTATTTCAGGCTATTAATGCAACTTTGGTATAGTACAATATTCGCGAAAAAATTGTAACGAAATCACCGACAACGCTGCCAGTATGATTAAAACGGCAGATATTTTTAAAATTCGTCACCTTCCGTGTTTTGCTCCTAGTTTAATTTTAACGGTCCAAGATAGCTTTATGCTAGAAACAGATGTGCAGAATTTCTCATGCAGCGAAATTAGAATATAAAGGATTATATGAAGCTGAACACACGTAAATTCTGCATGCAGAGCAGCGCTGCATTCAGTCTCTATTTCTAATTTCTCTGCGCAGAGGCAATACTACCACAACGCAAAAGAAAAAAAATCTGAATTAACAGTGTTTGGTAGCATCGTTCGATGTCTGTTCACTTTTTTGTTGTTGTGTTTTGCAAGACAGACTGATGAAAGAAATCTTTCGCCGCAAGCATTTTTGCGGTTTTAAATAAAAATGCTGGAGTATATATGAATTCCCTTTTATATTGGAATGAAAAACAGTACCTGTTGCATTATTTATATTATTTTGCGAACTATTTCATTAATTTTCTTTCAGCTGTTAACTGCCAAATGACAGCAGCCGATGCGATGCATGTCAAATAAAACTCTGCTCATGTGTTTCGTGTGCAGATTTGCACGCAGTGCTGCATGCATTAATTCTGCACATCTGTTTCCAGCATTAACCCTTTCGGTATTTTGTTGCCATATGGCAACACATACTTAAAGGGCGCATTTTCTTTCTGTGAGCTTATTTTTTCGTATTTGTTGTTACATTTGAGTTTTCGAATGCAATTTGAAGATAATAAATAATAGGTGCAAAGTTAAAAAAAATTTTGCGAATTTTTAGAAGCGATACTAAACAAAAATTCTTCTTCATTGTTGTTAGTAGCAGCCTCAGTAACAACAAAAAGAAGAAAAATATTTTATTAACCTTTACAACAAAAAAGAAGTACCGAAAGGGTTAAAGTGGATTCTTTTGCTTTGATAGTAACGAAGGCAAAGCCTATTGCGACATATTTCCGGAGCAGTACGTTAGCGAGTGACACATTGCGTGATATCCAAAAGCGCAATAACAAAGTAGAACTAAAGTTTGTTCAGCAAGTAGATTCTCGCTGGAATAGTTCTTACTTCACGTTAAAGCGAATTTCAGAGAAACGTAGCGAACCGGCAGTCGCTATAAGTGAATGTGAAAAAGCTCCTTATACTTTGTCAGCTGAGGATTTCAAAGCAATAGATGAAATTTTGATGTTTCTTGAGCCAATTGAACTTGCAACGGTAAAAATAATACTACTTATAAGAGGAATATCAGCAAAATGACTTAGTTTTGAGACTATGGTAACTACTATTGAGGATCAAGAAGTTGTCAACTTGTTGATCAGCTCAGTCAATAAACGTCTGAAGCCGTATCACATGCGATCGGCTCTCATATTTGCAACGGTTTTAGATCTAAAGTTAAAAAAAATAGATTCAGAACTGAACAAGATGCCGATAGTGCAATTCAGCAGTTGCAGAAAGAATATTCTTTGCTGATTGCGTCTACACAGGAAAAAGTGATGATAGTAGAAGCATCTACTTCAGCCTCTTCATCATCACTTGCTTCGACGAGCAGTTCCGTGTTTCCCACATCATCATCCTAGTTAGATTAATTTCTTTTTTTCAAGTAAAGATCCAGTAAGGATTACAACACGATTTCCAGAACCAATAATTGACATCTGTCAATACTTGGAAAAACCTGTGATTGATAGAAATTCATGTTCAATTGAATATTGGAACCGATCAACAAGTCAGCTTCGAGAAGTTCAGTTCCTACTGAACGAATTTTCTCCTAAGCTGGCGAGATAATGACTAACAGAAGAAATCGACTTAAGGATTATTTATTTTTATTATTAATTGTTCGGGAGAGCTGAACAGATATCAGATATCACGAAGTTAATGAACTTCTCTGGATGGATGGCAGCAAGCTGTTCAGTAGAGGCAAATTCGCTGCCTAGTATTCTTTCTCTGAGTTGAAAAAGAGAAGTTCAGAAGAAGGATACAAATTTAAATAATTTATTATTTATAAAACACAACCCAATTTTTTTTAACATATTGCTTTTGTCAATTACTCTTTTTGTTGTTGTTTGAACTTTTATTTCTTTTGCATGCAACTTTAAACTTTTTATTTTTCTTATGAGAATTAACTATCTTTTGTTCTTTTTATTGTCAACGATTTTTTTAGTTTTTTTTTTTTAATAAAAGTGCAAATATATTTTTAGGTGGATTTCGAAGAAATACTACCTATTGCAGAGGTCCTCATGACGCAACTTTCAAAAAATTTGAATGCAACTTTTCAAGACCTCTATAGTAAACACCAAAACCATGGTCCGTTCAAATGAATATATATATACATATATATATAGTGTACTCTCTTCTTACGGACACCTCTTATAAGCGGACACCTCCTATAACCGGACAGATTTCAAAGAACGGAAATTAAAACATGATTTTTCATATTAATAATTCCCTCATAAGCGGACTCTCTTATAACCGGACGCGGACACCAATTTTCATAACCGCAATAGAATTTCGCTCTCTCTTAAACGGACGAAATACAACTCGAGCACTTTTTTAGGTTTTACATTCTCCGTTATGCCGTTTTTTTTTTTCTTTTTTCTTTTCGCTTTGACAAGAAACGAAAAACTTGTAATTGGGGAGTGTGCCTATGCGGTGAAAAATTGAGAAAAAACAAAAAACGTTCAGGTATCTAAACAGAGTAGGCTGCGGTGGCCGCCGACTATCCGATCATGAATTCCCGTTACATTTTTGAATAGGAATATGTATTTATGTAAGTGCATGTGTAATTTTTACCTTGAATTCCATAGACACAACTGTATTTTTTTAAGCTTGTCAATTTAGGTTTTTTCCTCATAAGCGGACACCTCTCATAAGCGGACAAATTTCTTGGTACCGTCAGTGTCCGCTTATGAGAGAGTTCACTGTATACATTTGAACGGACCTATTGCAGAGGTCCTCATGACGCAACTTTCAAAAAATTTGAATGCAACTATTCAAGACCTCTATAGTAAACACCAAAACCATGGTCCGTTCAAATGTATATATATATATACTTGGTACACATGTTGATATGGTGAATAGCACGGACGAGTTCGTAGATAGGCGAGATCGGTTGAGAAGGGGGTGTGTCACGCCCATTTATGTAATACAACGAAATCTTGTCCGCACGATAGGGGGCCGCAGTTCTTAACCGAATTGATTGAAACTTTGTACACATATTCAGATGAAAAATAGCTCGGCTGAGTTCGTAGATGGGCGTGATCTGTTGAGCGGGGGGCGTGCCACGCCCCTTTCTATTTTTCAAATTACGCATTGACAAACTTTTTGCATCTTTTTTTACTAGTATGACAACGGTAATAATCATAAGTATTATTTGCTAAAAAATGTCCGCCATATTGAATCCGCCATCTTGAAATTCTTTAAAATTGCTCCGATTTCGTTGAAATTGAAAATGTATACTCGTTTATGTGTACTTATTATAATTCGAGTCTTGGATCCACCATTTTGAATTACTTTAATATGATTTAAAAGTTTCATACAAAAGAAATCCACCTACCTCTTGCGGCTGTTGCCGGAAGGTCCTTTTTGAATTTTGTCTTAATTATTTCTCAAATATTTAATATGTACATATAAACGTATTAAGTGCAGCACACAGAAAAGATAGAAAGAACTATCGATAGTATCGATAGTTTTTTGTTAATAATATCGATACTATCGAAAATGGAAACTATCGATGTTTAACCAACACTACTGGATAGTTATCCAGATTTTGTAATTCTATACAGGCTTAGTTGTTGTTGTAATTAACGTGGAAAATATGTTTTTAGCCTATATAGATTACCAAAAAAACAAATCTATTATTGCCAACCAAACGCCATGAAATGACATTTGTGAAATGTCAAAAAAAATTAATTATTTTGGTGTGATTTTAGGAAAAATCGAAGATAGCTCTTATCCTTTGGAAATTCCAGATTATTTGTTAGTTTTTGAATATTCTGAATAAAGAATTACTTAAGCCCTCATTTTCAGATTTATCTCGTATTTTCGGTTGAATAACGATGCATTTGTCTTTGTTTTGAGTCAAAAATTTCATTCCATCCATACGCCTACAATTGTTCGACTCTATAGTGCGTGAAGCCTTGTTTTATAAGCTCTACAGATATGGTATCTCAACCAAGATTGTTAAAGTATTGAGAGCTATGTATAAAAATAACGTAGCCAGTGTTTGGGATGGAAACAACCTATCAGAGGAATTTAACACAACAATGGGGGTGAAGCAAGGATGCGTGTTGAGTACACTTTTATTCATCTTTATATATAAAAATGAGTTTGGTAAATGTTTGTGCTTTTATATCTCGAGTTTGGCAGCACCAAATTTTATGATTCTTTTTTTGTTGGTAAGGTTTTCTTTTTTAGCAGGTTTGTATGTAAAAAAAAAACAGAACCTTTCCAACGAAAAAATCATTTGTTGAGCCAACGAAGTGAGTGAACAGAGAACAAAAATCGTTTCTCCATTTCCACCATTCACACTCAACTCGAGTGTATGTTTGCACATATTGGTATATCCAGCGTCTTTCATTTGTGTAAATCTAAATCAAGTGCTATAATTAGCGTTTTTTGGTTTTTTGGCGAACATCATTCACGGTTAATATTAATATTTGTGAAACATTTGGTTCTAATATTTGAAGTGAATTTTGTCTTGCAACAGTGCAAGATTATCGTATGGGATGAGTGTACAATGGCACACAAAAAGTCACTTGAAGCTTTAGATCGAACCTTGAAGGATTTGCGAAGTAGCCAAGAAATATTTGGCGGCGCGGCGCCATGTTGGCGGGTGACTCCAGACAAACTTTGCCGGTCATACCCCGTTCCACTGCTGCGGATGAACTCAATGCCTGCCCTTTAATGTTCTCCTTTGTGGAGATATGTTAAAACAATTACACTACTACAAATGTCCGTATACAGTTACGAAACGATCCATCTGCGGCAGAATTTTCAAAGCAGCTGTTGGATATTGGGAATGGAAAAATGCCCGTTGATAGTTCAAATTGTCTAATAACACTGCCAACCAATTTCTATTGTATAAGGAATTCAAAGAAAGAATTGGTTCAAAGTGTGTTTCTAAGTATAGTGGAGAACTATAAAAATGAAACTTGGTTAAGTGAAAGATCTATATTGGCTGGCAAAAATAAAGATGTCGCTGAAATTAATGCATCTATTTTGGAGGAAATAGATGGACAATTTTTTGCCTACAAATCAGTTGACACTAAAATAAATGAGGATGACTTAATGAATTACCCAAAGGAATTTTTGAATCCACTTGATTTACCGGGACCGCCACCTCATATTAAGCGCTAAAGGTTGGAGCCCAGATTATAATGCTCCGTAACATTAATAGACCAAAACTTTGCAATGGTACGAGACTTGCCGTAAAAAAGTTAATGAACAATCTGATTGAAGCTACGATTCTGAGTGGTAAATATAAAAGGAAAGACGTTTTAATTCACAGAATTCAAATGATTCCACCTGATTTGCCATTTGATTTTAAACGTCAATTTCCTATTCGCCTTGCTTTTGCTACCACTATAAATAAAGTGCAAGGTCAGTCTTTGAAAATTTGCGGTATAGATTTAGAATATCCGGTGTTTTCTCTTGGTCGACTGCACTTTTTATTTACGTAAAAGAGGGAAAACCCAAAAATGTTGTTTATAAGAAAGCATTAGAATAAAATGTAAAATATTTTAAAAACGAGATTTATTCAAAGTTTTCTTTCTGCTCTCTTAAGTTTTAGCATTTCTCAAGCCTGACGAATTGAAAGAATTTTACGCCTCTTAACTAAACTGCATTTTTTTTAGACGGAGCAGCCCCTTGGAAATGTGCTCAGCGAAGCGGGCATAGGTTTGCAAGTCTTATATATAAATGACATAACAGACCACGTTAAGGGTGGGATCGAGTTAAACCAAACCAAAATACCAGCTCTTATGTATGCAGATGACACAGTTTTCCTCGCAGATTCGGTAGACACAATGCAGATAATGGTAAACAGACTCGACGAATACTGTAAAACTTGGAACCTGTCAGTTAACTTATCGAAGTCTAAAATGATGATATTCAGGGACGGGGAAGGAAGATACTCCCGGAGTGAAAATTGGAAGTTTCAAGAAGAGCTAATAGAAATTGTGAGGGAGTACAAATACTTTGGTGTTTTGATAACACCTAACTGAATATGAACAAGCACCTGCAAAGTAAATTAGCCGAAGCGAAAAGAGCCATTTGTTCCGTTTGGGGTAGTTGTATCAACAATAAAAGCCCCAGCCATTACTCGAAACAGAAAATATTCCGTGCTACGGCAGTATCCATCCTGTTTTACGCTGCTCAAGTATGGGGATATTGCGCATTTGAAGCAGTAGAAAAATGTATTCACGTTTTATTCATGTTTTTAAATTGCCAAGTGGATCTCCTAACTACATGCTTCACCTGGAGACTGGAGTAACTCCCCTATTTCTGGACATCCTCAAACTCCACCTCGACTATGTGGTAAGAGACATGGAAATGAAGCAAGAAAGGATACCAAAGATAGTGCTTACTCAAATGCTGCTTAATGGAGGAAAGTGCGTATGAGGCTGGGAAAACCTAGCATCGTAATGCGCCTCCAATCTTGTTACACCTGATGAGCAGTTAACACCCTTAAAGTATAAATTCTACACACTGCTGGAGAAAACCGGTCGTAGAATCTACAATCAATTTGTAGATGAAGCCCAGTCGTCACAATACAGGGCATATTATAGCAAACTGAACTACAATTTACAAAGCAAAACGTATTTCATTGCTACTTAACGGACATGACAGGCAGCATCTTTAAAATTAGAGGTGAACTGATTAGTTTGAACTATATGCCGCACCGCCCAGAACTCCCTCTTTTGTACAACCTTTGTAACCTGAATGAACGAGAGGACGTGTTCCATATCGCTATATGTCCCATCCGTAAAGAATTCCACTGCAACTTTTTTTGAGCACTGGCACTCTCGATGGAAGAAGCAATGACCATTTTAAACTTTGACCGAGGCTGGGATCGATTACACAAGCACGCTATAAATGCACTACGCTATAGAAGATGCATTATAGAGAACTTCTAAAAATAAATACTTAGTATGTTAATCTAGTGGACGGCCCTAGGCCAAACTAAAAGACCAAGAATTTCTAATTGTGAAAATATTTTTTCATGAAATAAAAAGTCAATTAAACGAACTAACTAACTAGTGAACGTGTTACGTGTGTTGTGCCTTGCACAATATTTGTCGCAGATACAGCGCTTAAGACTGAAATAATAGAGGAAGAAAACGTGATACCTTCAGGCGAACCGTACGAGTCTGAAATGCCACGCAGCACTTTGGAAAGGGCGCGAAGGAGAAATGAAATTTTAGCTACATTGTAGCAGGTTTATTGTTAATAAAAAAATATCTAACACAAAAATGATCACAAATTCTTATTTAATTTTCTTCAAAACTAACAATACAAAATTCAAAATTGCAATTTTTGAGATTACAGCTCTATTTTCAACTTCGATTCAAGGTTCTCCTTGTGACTGTGGTTTTTTTCAAAATTTTCTTTTTCCTTTCTTTCTTCCATGCGTTCTTTTAAAACTTTAAACAAAAATAATATGAGAAGAAATAATTTCCACTATCAATAATTTTTTGGATTTACCATTTTCTATCACACATTTTCGAAAATACAAAAATAACACCTCCAAAAGTATATGGCTGCTCGTTGGCCTTCCTTTTTAACTGAATATTTTGATTCGAGTGATTCTGACAGAAGTTTAGCGAACGGTCGCAAACCACTATAAGGCGAAATCACAATTCACTAAATTTTTGACGTTTGAGGCGAACTTAAGTTGATTGATTTGCTAATCATAATACCAAATAGTCACATTCGCCAACTTTTTCATTCGACTCGCTAATAATAATAGGGGTGTATAAATTCTTGATGTTGACGAATTTGAATATTACCTTTATAAATGGATATGTTACTAACAGAACAACCGGTTAATTTTGTTTTGTATAGGAAAACAGTGGTAGGAGTACACTTCTTTGAAGCAATTCCAAGTACCTTCATTTATTAAAGTTCCGTCTGTAGTAAAATGCTAAAAATTAAACTCGTGTACTTTTTTCTTCGACATAATGGCGCAAAATTATAGTCGCATAAAGTACACTTTAAAAAGATTTTAGCACGTAACAAAGTCAAGATTAGTGTTTTCCTATTTATAGTCGGCATAAAACCCACTTTATAGTTATCAGCTCGCGCTAACTTTAAAATCACCAAAAGTACCTTTTAACTTTTAAAGTGGGCTTTTAACCATATGTCATCTGTCAATTTTAAAACGAAATTTCACAAAATATTTTCTCAGGATAAAGATATAAAAAAATATAAAAAACTTTTCAAATTTAAATTTCAGTCAACAGTCACAAAATTTGATACAGCATTGTCCCTTAAACTGTGTTTTTGTTCCCAAACTTTACATTTTTGGGTTTGTTTGACTAAAATTTGCTGTAAGTCAGTTCTAAGGTCGATAATAGTTGTAATGAGGTTAAAAATTGTTTATAATTCAATTCAAAGTTAATTACCAGCTTTAATGTTAAAGGACTGTTACTTAGTGGCTACTTAAATTCTTTAAAATCAGGCGACTATAATTTTGCGCCAATATTTTTTACCGGTGTAATTTAGAGTAAATAAATTAAATGCGGAACTCCTTAATTATTATAGCTAGCGCTGTCATTAGCGAAGTTATGCACAGCCCATCACCTTTAATTCTACCTTAAAAAGATGAAGAAAAATGTCGATGAAGCCCATACAAGGCACAATTTCGTTGAAATAATATAATAGTCGCCTGAATAAACGAAAAAGTGCTGTCTGAAAGGAAATCGAGAAAGTTTAGCCGTTTCGTAAATGCTATTTTGCAGGCAACAAATGAGAGCAAATAATTCGCTGCTCTCTCTGCGCAGCTTTCCAATTGAAATGTGATTTGAAACGGAGTATACCTCTACACCTACCTGTTTAACTGGAATAAAATTGAACTATGATAAACAAACTACTTACATACATTGGGTGGAATTAATAAAAACTAGCAATTGCTCGAAGATAAGTCTGCTAGCAAAGTAAATGCATTAAGCGATTGCTCAATTTCGTATGAATAAGACTTTACTTTACCGTAGCAAGTTCGAATATTCGAACTAAGCAATTGCTTGACGTTTGACAGCAAAAACAAAAGTAAAAAAACGATTTTTGTTTCATTTTTTAATAATCACTAATCACTAATTATATGTAGGTATATAGGTACCTGAAAGCCTGGATCACCAACATAACGCAGAAATGATTTCATTTTTTGTACATTTGAGAGAGCGCCACCGCGTGTTTCCAAATTTTCAGGCAAAAACTCGTTTGCCAAATAATCCACATTTCTACGTGTGAAACGATAGTTGTTTAAAAAAATTTTCCTCACCAAACGATCGTCGCTTGTATTGCTTTTGTTCACGGAAGCTTGCATTTCCAACTACAATCGGCAAAAGCGGTATGATATGCAAATCCAAATCTTTTTTTGTTTTAACAAAATTCAATTACCTACCCCAAAATCAAACAACAATTCAACCAAGATTTTTCATTTATATGTCAATAGTACCAAGCAAACGCTTCTAGTCTCTAGTCAGCCTGAAATTTGACTGACTAGCAAGACAAATTTTTTTGAGGTTGTGGACTGGATTGTTAGTCTAACTTTCATTTCAAAATAAAATAAATTTAAAATTCCTTGTCAGTTGAAAAAATGTCACAAAATAATTTATATGCCAAATATTTTTTTGAAAACTGCTGAGCTTTGCAAATAATTTTGATTATTAAATTGGTTTTCAATTATTGACTTTTTAAATTCACTTTTTTGTGCAGTTACAATTTTTAAAGCAAATCCAATGCAAGAACAGAACAGTAAAAATTAAATTTTGACATATCCGACTTTGTCTTGCTTTTCAGTCAAGTTTTTGCGTTCCGTATTCTAGTCTATCTGAAATTTCAGATATCTAGAAATCGGAACGCACACAATGAATAAATAAATGTAAATACATATTTACACAAAAAGAAACATATTGCGATCATTTTTTCATATTTCACACTCATGTTTTCGTATCGAAATTATATCACCAAAACATTCTATCTTCTTTTCAACATCATAACTGAGAAGTAAGCAGTCTCTATGAAGTTGTCATTACACTCGGTTTTCACATTTGGCAACATAGACTTCTTATCTTTTCAATAAATTTCACATTCTTATATATAGAGTTAACATAGCTATCGCGGCATTGGTGCCGGATATTACATATCACTGACACAAAGCATCGGTACCAGTGATAATGCTCTGTTGGAGCGTAGTCCGATTCTACGCCCTTACGTTAACCTTTTTATTTAGAAGCATAATGAATGCTATTAAAATACAATAATAATAATTTATAATTAATTGATATCTAAAACATTTCTCTTACATAAGGTACTAGTGATTTTTTAAAAATAATATAATTTGCTTCTTTTTTTATTTCGTTGAACAACTGAAGGCCATTATAAAACAGCGAATTTTACGATCTTGTTGTCCGAAAGCGATTTAACCTAAAGTTATTGCTATTACGTAGGTAGTATGGGTAGACATCGTTAACATAATGAACGCTCGATCGCAGGTATCCCGGGACACCTCCATGTTTGATTTTGAACACGAGCGTTAATACGCAAAATGCAATTCGCTGTTTCACGTTTAGCCCCTTCAATGTATTCAGCATCCATGTTATTGAAGTATATCTACTACACTGAAGAATAATCCTCATTCCTTTATTTTGTACTCTTTGTAATCTTTGAAACTCTTCGTTGTTAGTAAGAAATAAGTAGTATGGAAGGACAGTACTCGAAATGTGGTTTTATTATTGTATTATAGATGTGTATCGCCGACAACATTGAAACGTTTTTACGTATTCTTCTGAAGAAGCATAACTTTTTCGAAATTTTCTTTGCGATGTGGTCAACTTGGCTCTTGAATTTTAGTTGCCGATCAATTATAACACCTGGATACTTTATTTCGTCCACCCTGTCAATTATTTCCACATTTATTGATACATGCGTACGTATATTTATATTTAAACACTTTGTTTTACCGACATTTAATTTTAAACAATTCATATTCAACCACTTAGTTATTTCGGTTAGGTCTTGACGCAGATGGTTCTCGCAATCCTCTACTTTATCATCTGAGATATATATTAATGCATCGTCTGCAAGTAGCACAGATAATGAATCTATACAGATGTCTCACTCCCATACAAAAAAAAAATTAAACAATTTTTTCTCTTAGCTGACAAACAGCTTTTAGAAAACAAAAGCTTCTTAGAATATGAAAGCTGTTTGCCAGCTAAGGCAAAAACAGCTTTTCCTATTTCCTTGCACCCATCCCTTCCTACTCTTCTCGTGCTGCGAGCTGCGACTACCTACGAAAGGAATAGGTGCACACATATGAATGTATGCGGGTTGCATAATCGGGTAGGTTCAGACGGCGGTGACCGTGATGATCTTTGGTTTGTTCTTCTAAGATTTTTGGTTTTGGCTGTTGTCAGTTTACTGAAAATTACTTCAAGAGGAGTGAATATATTATATCGCTAAGTGCGAAATCTTTCAACGTCGCTTTTTTAGTTTTTAATTTTTTATAAGGTAGTGCGTTATGTTTTGTCTCAATTGAGTGTATTCGGAAGAGGAATTTAATTTTTTATTTTTTTACTTTCAACTCTAAGAAGGAGGGATATGTGGGTAGGTTTGGATGTTTTTCAAATGATGTATTATCTGACACTTTCCATTCTTTAGCAATCATGTTTTTTTCAGGTGAAATTTGATTCAATTGTTCGATTGAATACCAGTTTTGCACCTTCAAATCCGGTAGATATGCATGCTGCCGGTGCGGGTGGATAATGCGTAAAAGTACGTTTAGGTACGATGGTAGATTTGTATTCATTGGGGTTGGAGCTAATATTTGCTCTTCGTTCTAGTGGGGGGTAGAGCAGCGCCCATATGTTACACGGTTAAGGTTGGTATGCTCTTTTGGGTTGTGCGAGGTACACTTTAATAACCGCCTAAATTTGTATACGTAGTTAGTTAGTTTAAAGTAGTGTTCTGAGAAGACGCCAAATGTAGGTCCATTATGATATTAGATTTGCATGTGTTGGATATAAGAGATCGGATTACAGTTTAACTATCGATATAAATCACAATCTTCATGCGGCGGCCTGATTAATAGTCGTGAATGTGGCTCGTAAGACGCTAAAGTGATTAGGGAGACTGAAGGAGTAGTAAATGTTAAGGTGCCTGCAAAGATACTGGCACCGCCACCTTTGGCTGTTCTAGAGCCATCCGTGAAGATCTAGACAGACTCATTAGAGGAATTCGCGCTGACTCCAGGCGTTTTACCCGGTATTCCGGATTTGTAGAACATTCAAATGTCTGACAAGCTCCGTACCGTAAAATCTTAAGCAATTAGTTTGGAAAAATATACCTACAATTACAAGGAAACTTTAGCTGCTTTATGCCAAAATTAGAACCGAAAGAATCATACAAAATGATAGCAGCTTTCTTTTCGCATTTAAAACCATCCTTATCGGATAAAGAATATGGACTTATTGGACATTGGTATATGAAGTACTTATGCATATTCTTTTCTTTTATGGTATTCAGGTGTTTTCCTGAGACTGCTAAAGCCACGTCATCCGCATAAGCAATCACCGTGCATCCCTCTGCTTCTAAGGATATCAGTACTTCATTAAGAAAGTTAAGTTAACCTAAAACAAACTGGTTTGATGATATTGAATATATAGGTATATTCTTATATAATTCCTTACTACATTCTATAGAATATACATTTCCCATTTATTATTGTAATATTTTAAGCTCTGATTTTATTTGACGAGATGAGCCTTCAGAGCCCAAAGTACAATAAATTCAAAGATGAAATTGAAGGTTTTGTTGATTATGGAAGAAATCAAATGTCTAATATATGTGCTTAGTCTGCTTGCGTTTTCAAGATTCGCAGCGCATGTTGAAATTTTAAGCAAGTATATAACTCTCTTAAAACATGCACAGAGTTGAAACTAAACGTAGAAAAGAGTTATTTGCTGTGATCAAGGACCTACAAATCGTAGTTTATATCGTTAACTCAATCTCAACGAAGAAAACTGTAACTTTATATACAAAGATAAATCCATATACCTATGGAATGTATGACATTCCTTACCTTATTAAAAGTATTCGGAACCAAAATACAATTTGACCACTTCTGATGGATTTGTAAGTTGTAAGATAATTGAGTACCTTTATAACACAGAAAAATAGTACTACCAAAATATGTCCGAAACTGACATCAGCACACATAGACCCTACTGAGTTCCAAAAAATGAATGTTGAATGCGCTGCACAAGTTCTAAGCAGATCGGTAGCTTGTGGAATTGAAGCCTTAATCAATCTGAATAATTTTCCAGACTATATAGCCCAGCTTTTGAAATCAACAGCAGAGTTTCTCAAAAAAATAAATCGGCGTTTTGATCTGCTAAATGGAAAACCAGCACATATACGGAACGATCAAAATTTGGATTTTATACAAGAAATTAAACTATATGTACTTAACATTCAGCCGTCTAACACAAAAAATATATCATTCTGTTTCACAGGTTTGTCCTTAGCAATTGAAAGCATTTTAAGAATAAGAGGAACATTATTTATGGAGCATAATGATTTATATTACATTTATGTAATTAAATTCAATCAGGATCCATTAGAAAACTTACTTGGTAAAATAAAAGCGCGGAATATAAATAAAAGTAATCCCAGTGTTTCCGAATTTTGCTCCTTGCTAGCCAAAGTCATTTCTTTAAAATTCTTATTTAAATCTAAATGTTCTAACTGCGAAGGCGACGATTCGAAATATCTAGAAATGGATTGGAATGCTATTTATTATTTTTGATAGGTACATACTACAAACTACAAATTATGTACCTACATTATGTATAGACTAAACTTTGTCCTCATAAATAAAGATCGCAGTTTGTAATTAGTTTGTAATTAGAAAGCCGTTTATTAGATGTTGACGATCAGAATGAAAATACCAAAAAACTAAAATTTGCACGCACATGTACATCAGAAGATACACACATGCACGCAACCATTTTCAACCGTAGGTATGCGATCTTGTGTACATAGGTACATGTAAGCGAGGGTCAACGGCATACGATCCTTCACGCACCATTCAACAGGATAACGGGCTGACACTGGCAGTAGCGCACTTCACACACGCACCAGCGAGTTAAAGTAAAACATGCTGTGACATATGGAGTGAAGAGAAGAAAAGACAGAAGAAAACCTAAAATAATGTTTTTGGAAAGAAGTTAAAGTTTTTCAGAAAGCTTTTTTTTAAAGTTCATTTCGTTTTCATACATCATTTCTTCCCATATGAATGAGACATCTGTATAGATTCATTATCTGTGCAAATGTCAAATTTTTGAAAATTTGCCTACTTGCTTAATGTCATTTATATATAATAAAAATAATACAACACCTATATAGCCCAATCCCATTCAAGGCGTTGAGGATCGGCGCAGATAATATCAAAAGGATACGCCACTTCGTGTTTGGAACGACGATATGTACACAAGAGAGGATCACTGGAAAAGAGAAAACCTGCGCGAGATTTTCGCTTTTGATTTGAAACAGACTTAAGCGCTGTGTGAATAACATCATAAGGGTATTCATACCCCCTTTAGCGCTAGTGAATAATAAAAATAAAAAAAAGGAAAAAAAAAGGTACACAATAAAATTATAACTAAAGGTCCTGTGAATCAACTAGGGAATTCGTTTGTTTTCCATTTTTTATTTTATAGTTTGCTTTCGCTTACAACTCTACATTTTGGTTGTGCCTAAGCACTCTAGAACCGCTTTAAGATTAAAGATTAACCCTCTAACAGGTAAGGATGCCCTGAGGCAGCTATTACATAAACTTCATTTGATTCATCATTAAATTTTTTTTGAGAAATATGTCTGTGGCCACAAGGAAAAACAACCTAAGTCATTTTTATTCAATTTTTCAAGAGAGCAGTTTGAATGTTTACTTGCACAAGTATATTGGAAATGACTATGTTGTTGTTTTTCTTTCTTCTATAATTCAAAAACCGTAAGAGATAAAAATATGGCAAATAGCATCGAATATTGCATATCCGGTGGTGTAAAAAACTCAATTTCGACATACATAAGTCGACTTGAATATGTAAATGTGATTTAGAAACAAAAATCCAAAGGTAGCCTCAAGGCCGCCTTGCCCGCTTAAGCGTTTAAAAATGCGTGCCTAAGCACAAGTAAAAAGAGCCCAGCACTAGTTCTGACATGGGTCAGCGGGAAAAACATCCTATTACTGACATAAGGTATGATAATACAGATCACTTTCCATTATGGCTTGGTAAAGAGGGTGGTAAAAAAAAAAAAATCTAATGGGGAGCCAGTCCTGTACTTCCCACCTCGTATTCCGTTATATCACAGTAAAAAGTATTTCTAATATACACCACAACGTGTTTGCGTAGTCGAGAACACCTTTTTCTAAAACATTTCTTCAAATATCGCAGCATCCGCTGGACCGATTTTGCTCAAAATCTAATCAGATCTAAGTTTCATGCTGACAAATAAATAAAAAACCGCATGATCGTACGTTTTTCCGTTCTCCAGATATCGAAGGAGAAAAAATTTGTCACATACACACGCACACACAGACATCACTTCGAAAATGGGTGCAAATGATTTCTAGTGTATCGTAAAGTGATTCTCCGTTAAAATCTCGAAACTTTTTTTTTTGGGCGATTGCAATACTTCCCCTATGAAGGTGGGAAGTAAAAATGCAAACTTTGCAAAACATCGCAAACACAATATATTTGCCCGAAATGCGGTCTGCAATTGTGCTGTTCTAACTCAAATCCGAATACCATCAAAGAAAATAATTTTTTGTGCTTTTTTTCCAATAAATAAAGCACTATAGCACAATAAAGGCCACCTTCCAATTTGTTTACCTGGTGGCTAAACTAATTTTTTTTTTACTTTGTCACTAAAATCGTGCTTCTTAGACCAATATCACACCTAAACAAAAATTTTGCTTTATCTTCCGTCATTATTTTAACTTTGCCTGTTAGAGGGTTGATTAAATAAATAACATTAATTTATTTATTAATTTTAAAAAACCTACTTGCACAAACGTTTGGTTTGTATAATCCATTCCATTTTCATTCCATATTATGTGATGAAGAGATAAAAGCAACAACAAGTACAAGCAATGAAACCGAGGAGTACGAACGAAAAATAAAGGATGAAAAATAAGAAATGCGAAAACACTGAAAAATGTATTGTGTTTCTGTAAACCAAATATAAGGAGAAAAACCGAATGGCTTGACCTGCATGAATGGCATGAATTAGAACAAAAACCCTTTTTCGCATGAAACTTTTTGCCGTCACCTGGCTGACGAGTATAATAATTCACAAGTAATGTTAAATTAATATTTAGCATAATTCTATCTAGGCCCTATTAAAATATATGTATATAAAAACGTTATTTAAAAATCTTCATTTATTATATGTTGACAATATGTACTTCCAAGCATTCGTTATGTAGCTTGATAGTAGGCTCCAATTGCTTCCATTTAAAATACATGGCTGAATTTCTAAATGTCAATACAATGCGCATCATATGTTTTTTTTATTCATAGCAACAGTTCCTTTTCGTTGCAATACATCTATGATGCATTGAAATTTTTGATGTTTTGGAACGCCATTTGTGCATATTTTTCTCAGCTGTGTTGTTGAATTTCTATTGAAATATAATCGCAAAAATGAGTCAAAATATTGCTGGAATATGTCTAAAAATAAGATCATTAAATGGCCGGAAAGTGATGCATCGTTCAATAAAACTGTGGAGGAATCTGAACAAAAACGTTCCAATCCATTCCCATTTGTTTTGGAATGTATAGATGGAACGCACTTCAAAATTCCAACACCTAAAGAAGATTCCGTGAGACATCTTTTTTTTTTTTGTCATAGAATGCCCCCAGTAAAACGTTTTCACGTTAAAAAAAATAAATATGTATGAAGGGGACGGAGTGTGTGATTGTAACGATAGCCTACGGCCTTGCTCAATCTATTTAATATATAAAGCAGTAAGTCCTGACTGACTCATCATCGCCGAGCCTAAACGGCTAACGCTAGAAAGTTGAAATTTAGACAGTTGTTTCCTTTTGTGGCGTAGGGAAAAACAATGGAGCCACTTTTTTGAATTTTTGCTCCAAAGGGGAGATACAGGATGTTCAAGTTTGTATGGAAACAAACATTTAAATTGGAATTTAGAATTAAAATTTGGTAGGTAAATTCTACAATAAAAATAAAGAAACACGTGTTTCACCGTTTTGCAAAATTATGTCTACAGGCCAAGATACAGGGTGTTAAAGTTTGCAAATAAAAGGATAAGTCCTGCCTGACTGGCTGATGCTTGAAAGTTGAAATATGGAAAGTGGTTTCTTTTTGTGACGTAGACATCCACTATGAAATTTTTTTTTTCGGAATTCAGCTACAAAAGGCGAGATACAGGGTGTTCAAGTTTGTATGGAATCAAAAATTTAAATTGGAATTAAGAATTACAATAAAAAAACACGTGTTTCACCGTTTTTCAATATTATGAATACTGGCCAAGATACAGAGTGTTAAAGTTTGCAGATTTATAGTATGCGTAACCGTAGCCATCGACACATTCGGTTCGTGATGGTGTGTTATTGTTTTGGCGAGTTGCGCGAGGGTAGTTTTTTCGTTTATTTTTCTTTGATCGTATTCTTGCTTCTGTGGATACACTACGTAGTTTATTTACTATGCATTCGCAGTTCGTAGCAATTCGAACGGGAACGGGTGTGTGTATGATTTGGTTGGATGGATCTTTAAGTACAGTACTCCCCGGATAGCTGCCTTAAGTTTTTTTTGATTTATTTGAGCACTTAAGAGGGGAAGTTACCTATCCATACCCATTTGCATTGCTGAGCATTTTTGAAGCCTAAAATATTTGGTTATCAATGCGAGTTATGCAGCTAAGCGGGGGAGGACTTATCCGGGTATTACTGTATCTATAAGACTTCTGAACCGAATTCAAAAATTGAATACCGAAATGGTGACACTTTTTGCTATATTTTACCTTTTAAAGTTCAATAGGAACAGACGATTTCTAACGACTAAGTATAAACTTTAGTATGTATGGTGCGCGTGCGAAGCCGCGGGAGGACTGCTAGTCAATGTTAAATAGTTTGTAAATGCAAAAATTAAGTCGTCAATGTAATTTGCTTCCTATAAGGCAAGGCTGTCCAACCCGCGGCCCGCGGGCCGCATGTGGCCCAAGGCAAGTATCAATGCGGCCCGAAAATATTTAAAGTTACTGAAGCATGTCCATTTTTCTGAGAAATGTTTTGTACGCTTTTGTGCTACAGGTGCCAAGTAACAAACAGCAGAAACAGGAACAGAACAGAAAGCTCTTTCGTTCTGTAGCAAATTCTCTTTCTGATTGCGTTGCTCGCTCAGCTACACTGTTCTGTTGTTTGTCACTTGGCGGCTTAAGTGATATTTTTTTTCCCAGCAGCCCTTTCTTTTGGTGTCGCAGTGAAAATAACATTAACGCGATTTTCTTTGTCACTTTCCAATATATCTGGGGTAGTTACGGATAGTGCTCCAGCTATGATCGGTAAAAAAGAGGGGCTTGTAAAATGAATAGAAGACGATGCCATTGCTGACGAAAACTCTCGTTTGATGAAGGACCATTTTATAGTACACCAAGAAAATGTATACGGAAAAGCTTTAAAAATGTATCATGTTATGCAAATTATGAATCATCGTCAATTCAAAGAATTTCTCAAAAATGTTGATGCTGAGTATGGCGATATCGTATACTTTACAGAAGTAAGGTGGCTCAGTCGAGGACAAATGCTAAAAAGATTTTATGACATACTTAATGAAATCAAATCTTTTATGACATCGAAAGCTTATTCTGTGCCAGAACTTGACGATGCCGACTGGCTTACAGATTTAACATTTTTGGTAGATTTGACTGTTCATTTAAATGACTTAAGCACGCGTCTTCAAGGCAAAACCCAACGATATTTCAAACAATAAGCGCTTTCCAGATAAAACTAAAATTATGGCAGGCCCAATTGAATGCAAAAAATTTTTTACATTTCAGCACGTTGTCCAAACATATTCCTAAAAATGAGAAAAAATATGTGGGCTCACTTTTCGATTTGATACAAGAATTCGAAAATGGATTTAAGGATTTTCGGACAAATAATCCAAATTTTCGTATTTTTGCGACTCCATTTGCAGTTGATATTGTTATGCTGCCAGCAAATTTCCAAATGGAATGCATTGAGTTGCAATCTGATATCCAACTTAAAGAGACATTTGATCACGTCTCTCTGATGGACTTTTATAAATCATACCTGCCCAGAGACAAATATCCCGCACTGCACTGTCTCGCGTTATTCATGTCATCATTGTTTGGAAGCACGTACATATGTGAACAAATATTTTTAAGAATGAAACATACTAAGTGTAAAATTAAAACCAACATGTTGGATTAACACCTTGAGGACTGCCTGAGATTGCAACCACGTCAATCGACCCAGATATTGACACATTAGTTTCTCAACTTCAATGCCAAGTATCACATTCATTTTATTATATGGATTTATATATAAAATGTATAAAACAATGTTAAATGAAGTTCATGTTCTATTTTTATAATGAAACAATTATAAACTAATGAAGTTTAAATTACTTAAACACGAAAACTATATATTTTACGTTTATTTTTCTTCGCTTGTCAGCTATGGAAATATATTTGTGGCCCAAAACACCATGTCTTCTTCCAATGTGGCCCAGGGAAACAAAAAGGTTGGACACCCTTGCTATAAGGCAATTTGTAAGTGCCGTCTCTAAAAGAAAAATCGTTCGACCTTGACGTAAAAAGTACCACAGAAGCCTCTTGACATCATCCCGAGATTTAAATTTGCTTCCTTTAGAAAATTTTGCAGACCTCGGAACAAGTGGAAATCCAAGGTACTTAATCTGGAGAATAAGGCGAATGAACCATTATTCCCCAAGCGAACTTCTGCAACAGATGGTCCTAATTGTTTGAGGACGAGCGTTATCCTGATGAAATAAAAGATCCCATCGATAAATAAGACCTGGGGTTTCTGTTTTGGTGCCGACTTTAATCTGCACTGCTGTGAACAGTAGACTTCTTTGGTGGTGGTCTGGTTATGAGGCGACAGGTCAAAGTGGATTATTCCTTCTGAATCCTACTATACACACAGTAACGCCTCGAACGACAGGCGAAGTCCATCTCTGGGATGTTGTATTGGTCTGTCTTCTGGACTAAGCCATTGGTGGAGACGCTTAATATTATTTGTATAAGCCCATTCATCCCCGGTAACAAATCGGTTCAAAAACGTTTGAATTCCCTTATTTCATTTCATTTCGTTCTTTTGTATTTACATAATTCATATATATATAAATATAATTGTTTGGAGCTTTTAGTACCAACAAACAACTTTCATTTTGTAGATGTTGCAGTACAGTCACTGTTTACTTTACATGGTGGCCGCGGTTTAATGGTAAGCATCATCGCTATTCAAATCCGACAGTTTCTGTTTTCATTACACCTGGTTTGTCTTCTTATGGTTGGGCTTAAAGTTCCCTTCCTCTACGCAGCCAGGAGATTGGCAGTTTAACAACATTTCTTCTTAGGACTCCACCCAGGCAGAATTGATCTTCGCCTTTGGTCGGTTGGGTATCTTATACAGGACTACTTGTAGCACAGCACCTTCCAGGGTTAGAGGGATGGTATTACTGCTTTTGAGTAGTCATGAATAGTTCATCTTTGTAATCCAGTGTGCTAACTTCACTTCATCATTTCAAACGTCAAACGTGCGAATAGATTGCCCCATCGGTATCAGCTTGACATGTTCGAAGGAATGAATACAAGGTACTTGGTCTTCTATAATTAGCAAAATCTAGCTGTAAAGCATTCTGTACTGCCAGGTTTGCCTTGGATCACTTCGGTAGATTGCAAACTTCTTCCTGAGAACCTCACCTCTTGAAAGTGAGTTATACCCTATTGTTTTTCCGTATCTCAGACTACAGACAACTTATTGGCAAAACGGACAACTACGGTTTCCCTAAAAACCTTGTGTTATCCATAAGTGACGCCAGTATCTACGCCACTTGTAGAAACGGCGACAATACTGCAGAACACTTCTTTTGTGGTTGACCTACTTTTACTCGTATCATGTGGAAGTATTAATGGGGCTGGTGTAGTGCGTGGTAACCTATATAGCTGTTTATATGTAAGCTCTAGCTCTTACTAACATCCCTTGTCTGAACACCCTGACAGCGAAAAATAAATAAAATATAAAATTGTACGTTCTCTACCAATTTTACCTCCAAGTTTTTTGCACTCCTACAAATTTACCACATTTAGAATAACTTACAAAAGTCGAAACATTATTCGACCACAACCCTTTTAGTTTTTTTTTTTACTCTGATAATAATCTATAAACTATTTTTATCATTTGAAACAAAGAACCCTAAATACATACATTTACATATGTTTGTATATAAATCCGTTACATATCTTTGTTCATATACAATACAAAGCACATTCTCTTTAGATAATATCATTTCTTACCAAATATATTCCATGGACCTGCAAATTTCCAAGCACAATTACTTAAGGCTTTTCCTTGAACATCTAGTAAATGCATTGAAATGAAATTATTCATTTCGGAGTCCGAAGCCAACATTAATGGAGTTTGTCCTATTTGTTAAAAAAAATAAATGAAAATAATAACAGCACTAATAATAGTAGAAAGCCAAGACTATGTACCTGAATATGTTTCGAGTAAAGGATCAGCTCCGTATGATAACAACATGCGCACAATTTCAATATGCCCATTTTCGCTCGCCTCATGTAAAGGTCTTATTCCGGAATGGGCACCTTCAGAATGATTAGCCCCATATTGCAATAAAATTCTGGCAATTTCTAAGCTTCCATTCACACAAGCATCGTGTAGTGGAGTATAACCAGCATTGTCTTTATGATCGGGATTTAAGCCCATCTTTTCAAGACAGTAAACTATTACATCTATGTAGCCCAATCTGGCTGCTTTATGTAAAGCGCTTTGCCCAACGCCCTTATTTAAAACCCATTTTTGAATTTCTTTCAAAACATCATTTTCACTTTTGAATTGGAGATTCGCATCTGTTATATAGTTCTCCATTCTGGTTTTTAAATGCGGGTAATTATATAAGGGATGGTTGTTCGACTTTTTCCTTTTGCGTAAGTAATCAAAACCGGAACGAAATTTTCGCCTATAAGGTCTTCCACTTCTTTTTCTTTTACATTTGCTTGACACGATAGACTGATCATTGTCTTTTGTAGAACTGTTTATCACATAGTGGGAATCGTCTAAGTTTCTCTTAACATGCGTTTTAATTTCCTTGTGTTGTTTGCAATCAATTGGGCTCTCAACATCATTTTCTATACTGAAGTTAAGAAGCTTAAAACATTTATTATAATTTTTTTCCAAGGCTATTTCGTAACTGCTCTTAACATTACTTATTTCAGGAGGTGCTGATGCTGGCCGCTCACTACTTCCAAAGATCTCACGAATTACTTCTTTATTTAGTTGCATTTTATATTCCATACGAGTTCTGGATGTTAAAACCTGTGTTTCAAATACATTACGATGCTCACGATAAGAGCAATTACTACTATCACATTTTAAAGGTTCAAAATTCAGATCCGAGTTATGACAACGTTGCATTGTTACTTTAGAAACTTGTTGGTGTTCTTTTTTTGAATGTTTTTGAGTGCTTTTGACCTGACACTTAGATTTTACTACTCTCGAATGAAGAACATCAATGATTGATTTAGGAACATCCGTCACTTTACAATCACTATTAACTTTCATTGTTTTATTTTCTAGTGCATCTTCAAGATTTAAATCCAAGTCAGGCAAAGAGGCAGATATTCTTTGCGTGTGCGGATTTCTTATTGTTATTAGATTAGGTGGGATTTTCAAAGCTCGTTTATATCTATATACTTCTAAATACAATGCATCAGGATCATTTGATAACTCACGTTCACTTAGATTTTGATAGCGATTGAGTATAATTTTACTCTTTTTACATTTATTTGTATTGTTGGACTCGCCTATTTCATTTTTTTTTTTTATTTGGAGCCTTCGATGGCGTAAACGCGTTGTAATTGTACTCAATTTTGATTCAGTATTTCCCAGTGCTGTATCTACATTTCCTTGTCTTCTCCGAATGCATTCAAAAGATAAATTTGTCCTTCCTAAAGTTGAGTTAGATATACATGGTAAACTTTGCCCTTTTTTATTGACATTTTTGTTTAGGATTGCATTTTCTTCTGTTTTGCTTGTTTGGACTTGATTAATTTCACAATCTTTTAGTTTAAAATTAACGTTATCACATGGAGTATACCGCTTAGAAGAATATTTTTCCCTTTTCAAACGCACAACTGATACTTTAGTACGATCAATAGCTCTGGAGATATTATTTAATTTGTTTTGTTCCTTATTTTTATTTCCTGCTGTGTATTTCTTGCAACTATTGTTGTTTATATAATTCTGAACTCCATCGAACATTTTGATACAGATATCTTTTTGATTTGGCTGGATTTTTTCTGGACACATATTCGATTCATTATTGTTAGGATTGACAGTATACTCTCCCTCAATAGAAGCACTCTTACCGTTATTTATTTCATTACTTCTTAAATCAGTCTTATGTTTGAGAATGTTATCACCGGCATTCCCCTTGAAGACAGATGTTGGACCAGTGATATTACTTAATGAAAGCGGATCGCGTGTTGTATTAAAACAAATATTTTTATATTCCATAATTTGATTACATGACTCTTCAAACAAATGTCTCTGTTCAGAATTATTTAATTTATGAATATCTGGAAGAATATCTTTTTTGGGATCAGTCGATTGATTTGTTTGCAATGGTTGAAGCGACAGTTTATTTTCACATGATATAGATTCTTTGATTTCAGCATGCGAATTCTTATAGTTCCTTAAAAGTTGGTCTACGAAACTGTTACAAGTATTTCCCCATTCTCTGAGGTCTACCTCATCTCTTTCTGATGGCGATTGGGTACCGTAGGGACATTGACAGTTCTCTTTATTCCAAAATGGCATTTGATTTGTAACTTCTTTGTCTTCTTGAAATGTAAATCCCTTAAGTTCACCTTTTGTACGTATTCTAGCTGAAAAAGACGATAAAGCCCCTTGATTATTATTATTAAGATTAGTTCGCAACTTGTTTATTGTTGGTTCATTTTTGGCTACCATTTCAGTTTTAGAAATAATCATATTTGTTTGTGCATTTCTTTCATTTTCAGTAGTTAGTGGTTCTTCAATGCTTAGGTTATAAGTATAATCGGAGGAACCTTTTTTTAAATCCAGTTGAGAACGTTCAGGATATTTAAATGTGGATGCGTTAAAATTCGAATGATAAAAACGTTCAAGGCATATTTTCTTATGCATCAGTTCATTGTCATCATCATTATCGAAAGGAATTGTTCTTTTCAGTGTCACTTCTACCTTAATACCTGTGGTTTGTTTACTATCTCCAGTGTCACGCACAATTTGTGGGCAATTCTGTAAACTGCAAATAATATTGCCATTTATTTTTGGTATTGAAGTTTGAAGCATAATTTCATTTTCCAATCTACATCCAACCATTGATTTATTAACGCTTAAATCATTGTCTGTTCGATTGCAATATTCAGCAAAATGAGTTCGTACATTCATATTAACTTCACTTTTAAAGTTTTTTTGCACCAAATTTGTAACAGTTCCATTTGTTTCCCTTATTTTACTGTCTGCATTCGAAATCAAACTCCGATTTTCAGAGAAGTCTGGTCTAAAATTATACTTCGGAGGATATCCATTTTGTGTAACTAAAACTTTACAATTTACGTTGTTTTCCGTGGAATCGGCCTTGTTTTTTATTGTTTTAACAGATAAGTCTAATGGGGTAGCAGTATTTGCTTTAGTTCTGAACAAAGGTTGTGGCTCCCGAGATTTTAAACAATTACTTTCATATGAATCCTCAAATATATTATTACTGGGCGGTTTAGTGGACAATTTTCTCGATAAAATAGAATGTGGACCTACTTTTGATTGCTGATTATAATTCAACGTTCTTTTTATTATTTGCATGTTTAAATCATCCTCTGATGTTGCACTGCGTAATGCATGAACGTGGTTTATTAACTCACGATAATTTGGTTTTCTTGTTTCTCGTATTACATTTTTAGCGGGCGGCATAATCAAATTAGAGTAAGGTTTTTTTGCATAACTTTCATGCATTGCATCGCTTTTATATTGCATGTTTCGAAAATCATGACACGGTATGTTGCGTTGACTATTTCCAGATGTATTGCATGTCGTACTAAAGTCTGTAATTCCATATATATTTGAATTGTCTAATTCAGTTGAATCTGCTCCATTGCATTGTTCCAATGGAAATGATATTGGATTGTTTTTGTTTTGAATAAAATCAGTTGGACGATTCGAATCACTAACACAAGAAAAGTTTGCATTAATATTTGTTCCTCTTTGGTAATTTTCAATTTTCGAAGAAATGCAATTTTTTTCATAATTGCAAATATCCTTCTTAATGGGTAAACGACGATGCTGCTGACGCATTTCTAAGCCAAATGGCTCGATAGATGTCTTAAGACGCATTAACGGGATGTTCGAACTCTCTACAAATTGTATCCCAATAAGGTGATCATTACTGTTAATTAAAATATTTTCCCCAGTTTGAATTAAGTGATTTTCAGGTGCTTGGTATTCACAACCATTCGAAGGCATACTTTGATTGTTATACAAATTTCGACTACAAAATTGACTGCTTTGTTTTCTTGGTACAATGCCTGTTTGGTTTTGATTTACAAATTTATCCACAGTGAAATATGGAGGTGCAACATATAAGTTATTACCGGCAGACGCCGGCACAGATCCTGAAACAAAGAGTGTTGAACCGTGATCTTGCCCATCTTTTAAAACTTTTCTATCTTTGTCGGTGTCATCTCTACATATATACTTATTAATTTCACTGTATAATGAATTTTCAGCTCCTGGTGCTATATTTAATTGAACATGATTACAAGAGGATATATTTTCTATTTTGTCTTTAATACATGATGTTCCTTCTTTCATATATGGACGTCTACTAGTTAAATAAGGATAATAAGTTACATTTGACCTGTTTTTTGCAGACTCCGAGTTTCTGGAAGTATCTGTTTCATTTAAAGTTTCATCCCATACCAAATCTGTATAAATTGATTGATTTCGAGCAATATATAAGTTATTTATTGCACTCATTTTTCCTTGTGACTTAACGGATTTATAATATGAATACGTATCGAGATTTGTTGGATCACATTTTTCCTGATTTGTTCTGGCCTCATAATTTTCTATATAAATATTTATATTTTGTTTTGTACACATTCCATTACATTTAGGACTTGTGTCGAATTCGTTTTGTTTGTCTTTGACGGTCATACAAAGACATGTGTTTTTACTTCTATACATTTCACAATAATCAATTTTACTATCATTTGTAAGAGCTGCAGGGTTTAGTATTCCATTGCTGCACCTTAGCTGCTGTTCATTTCTCTCCATTGAAATTCTGAAAATATACAAGAACATGGTTTTAATGTTTACAAAGACTAAGTACTTTACTCTTCTCGATTTCTCAATCTCAAAATATTTTCAGGGATACCTATACGTCAAACCAATTGGAGCTTCTGATGAAGCGAAGTAATTTCTGACATCTGTGTTTATCAGATCACTTAAATTATTAAAGTAGAATTCTCCGAAGTTGACCCTTCTTTTACCGGAGAGAGCTGAACAGCTACAAAGAAGGTGGGGAATGGTTTCCTCATCCTCTTCGTCCATGTAGCTTCTACCAAAATCATTTTAATATACGCCAGGCCTTATTGCATGCTTGCCTATTCGACAATGTGCCGTGATGACACTTATTACGGTGCTGATAGGCGGTCAGTTGAGAGAAATTAAATTCTTAGGGCGAAAGAATTCTCAGCAATATGGTAACCATTTTTTGCTAAGCTGTTCATCGTTTTAAATTTTTCCTTTTACTGATTCGCCGCACAACATCCCTTTCTCTCGAAGCTCAGACTGAGACTGAGATGCAAGTAGAGATCATGCATGTGTCCTTCTCATTCTCTATTGAATTCGTCTGTGAAATGTGTGTGGAATGTAAATGCGCTGAGATTCGTTTCGTTTCAGTTATAGAATACCAAACTAAAAACGACTCGACTCGACAAATGTCGCCCGTTTGTTTTTCGACGACAACATCGGCAATAGGGTTGAATGTCAGAACAGATGCGGTACGTAGATATCTAACAAACCTAAGCATCCACAACATTGTTATTAACTGAATTGAATATGGTAGGTGAGAGGTACATTACAACTGAACTTAAAAGAACCTCAAGGCGGAGTAATTTCCCGACTGCTCTGGATTATAGTTTTAAACGAAATTCTCCAACAACTCAAGAACAGTGGCGTCAAAGTTACAGCTTATGCGAATGACATAGTGCTGCTCGTAACAGGCAAACTCGAGCAAATCTCAGGGGCACTAAAGACCCTAGACTAATATCTAGGACTAATGCTTGATAAGAAACTCAATTGGGGACCAAATTCCAAAGTTATCATGTGGATATAAAAGGCTATAGTAAGACCAATACAGACCTACGCCAGCTGGAAGTCTAATACCGCATACCGCAATCCTTTAGAACATCTAGGTAATGCGCTAACCACTGGTTATACAACGGCATACCTAGACTTCCAAAGACAATTTTTAAGCGTCTTTCCAAGCAGAAACAAATCGAAAAGCAATCAAGCACCTAATAGACAATCGATAGCCGTCTACACCCACGTATTTAAATTGAACATTGACGTAGGTGCAGAAATCTTCTCCAAACCGCTGGGAATAAGCAAATCTGTCCACCTTTCGAACCACAGCAGTGTTTTCTAAGCGGAGTTCTTAACAATGACAACATCGCCCGTGAGACTGCGATGAAGGCAATACCGGGCAATGATATTACCTTTTCCATTGACAATCAAGCAGTTATAAAAGCAATTTCTGCTATAGAAATAAAATCGAAGCTTGTGAAGTGCTGTCGAGATGAGCTCAGGGTTCTTGGAACACACCACAAGGTTATGCTCTGTTGGGTCCCTGAGCATGAGGGCATACCAGGGAACTAGAAAGCTGACGAATTGGTAATAAGGGGTTCCGCATTAAGTCCAGAACAAGCCAAATCTTAGGTAAAGATCCCGCTCATTGCAGCTCGAAGCAGGGAACAAAGCTCCAAGAGAGGCAAACAACAGATGATCCCCATTAGACACTTGTGTCATCACAAGGAAGTTATGGACTATATTTGATAAAGCTACGACCGACAGGGGTATATATACAAAAGGATAGAAAATCCCTCTCCACTCTTGAAGGTGTGATTACGGGACATAACACTCTGTGGTACCACATGAAAAAGAAGATTTGTGTAGAGGTTGCAGCGACGAGGAAGTTCATGAGGATAAACCCACTTCCTTTCCCACCTGGCCTATGGAGTTGACATTTAAGAATTAAACTTCAAAGCGTCAAAGGTCTATGATAGTTAAAAGTTGACACTTCGGGAATGACGCGAAATTTAATATATCACCTTTTGTTGGATGACCCCATATTATCATCAGGGCGAAAAAAAAACTTCCCGATTAGAGTGAACTTTCAGTGGCGAAGCTGTTCGGCGAAACAAAGTAAAGAAGAGAATTCTGTTGTCGGAAGTTTATTCTTTTCGGTTTTGTGTTTCTTCTTCTACAAAATGAATAGATATAATGCGTACATATGAATGTATGGATATCTATGCAGGTTATATGTATGTATGATTTTGGTTCAGGTGACGGTTGCCGTGGCTATGATGTCTGGATTGTTCTTTTGAGATTTTTTTGTTTCTGACTGTTGTCAGTTGACTGCAAATTGCTTCGAGAGGCATTCGATTTAATTCAATTCAATTGATTTCACGAATTTACTTACAACTTTAAGATTACAGAATCTTATAAATTAGAAAAAGCCTTACAATTTACGTTAATAGAATTAAAGTTAATTTGGTATAAAAATTAAAAATATTCGTACAAAAAATTAGAATGAAATTGCATAGTTGATCAAAGTTATTAACTATAGAATTATTATTTCGGTACTATTTACAATATCATATAAAAGAAATGAAGGAAGAATTATTTGCTCATTCAACGGCCAAGTGTTCTAAAAGAGAAAGTTTAAAATGTATTGTGTTTGGTGTAGTGGTGTAGAGTGTTCCAGAGTCGGGTGATATTAACAAAGAATTGACATTCCGAGATTAGACATTAATACTTCGGTTGCACCAAAATGATCTACGAGATTGGAGGAACTGAATTCTACTGTACAGATAGTCGGGTTTGCTTGTTTGTATGATTTCGTGTAGGAGTGGGAGTAGTAGGAATAAATATATTTTATCGCTAAGTGCGAAATCTTTCAAAGCTGTTTTTCTAGTTTTTAATTTGTTCATAACATAGTGAGTTATTTTTTGCCTCAAATGAGCGTATGTATTGTAGAATAGGAACTTGGTTTTTTTATGCGAAGTCATAGAAAGGACGAATATGTGGGTAGGTTTTCATGTTTTTTTCAAATGAGGTAGAATAAGAGATGGATTTTGTTTCTTAAGGTATCCGTATCCCCCATAAGCTTATTCTTCGATTCATAATGATGTATTTTCTGGCACTTTCCATTCTTTCGAAATCATTCCTTTTTATCATATGAAATTTCATTCACTTGTAAATAGAACTCTGGTCTACTTCAAAAACGCAGTGTTGCAACAATAGAAAAGCAGCAGGTTCAATAAGGCAAGATTTTCGCAGCACTACTTTGCTGTACACTAAACCATTTCATGGTCTTGTATCCTGTATGGGCCACTTCGGATTCAAATCCAAACGTTGGAATCCAAGCATTGGACAACTCTCTTAGAAAAATATTTAACTCAGCCAAATGTACAAAACCATCACAAATTAGTGATTTTTTTCCTCTACAATTTCCTTAAGCATTTGATACGATTTTATTAATAAAGTTTTCTTTTTTTTCAATTTTATTTTCATTGTATCGGATATGACGATGAATCGGTTATAACGATGAAATTCTACGGTCCCTTCGACATCGTTATAACCGATTTTCACTGTACATACATATGTAGGTCCAAGACAATTTACACACAGCTTTGGCTTTGCCAGACCTACTAATAACATGCTAAAAATAACAATTTTAAAAACATAATTGGTATAACCAAAGTTTGAATACACCAACAAATTAATAAAAATCTCCTGATTATAAATATATAGGTTCCAGACGACTTACGCACAGCTACCTCTTTGTCAGGCATTCTAATAGTGTGCTAAGAAGGAAATTATTGTATACATACGATACAATACAAATTATGTTATAATACTGCCAGATCATTGCAACAAGTTTTCACCTCTTTTCATCATGCAAAACGATGTTGAAACAACATGACCATATATGATAGTTTTTTACTAAACCACTCTGTTTAACCGCTGTATTAATGCACCATGGCATATTTAAATACATTATGTACATACTTTTTTGTTGGTCCCAAAGTTAGTAAAACTTTATCTTAAGCAATTGCCTCAGAACGTTTTTGTTTCAAAAGATGAAGGACGCGGCTGCCGTTGTTATACGACTTATTTTGATAGAAATTCTGTCAAATTTAGTGTCCGAAATTGAAAACGACGAACACGAACAAGCCATTGCAGTCTCACGATATGTGCGAACACATGGCGCTGCACGGTACATTCTGGAGATGCGCCGACTGCAGAACTAAGGAAATCTGTCTAGGTCTCAATGTACATGCTTTTTTAATTACCAAGAGGAATACAACTTCTCATAACATACTTAGCATGAGCAAGGAAAGGGATAGCTTTGCGTTAATCGTCTGAGACGTACATCCATATTTGTAATCAGGATGTTCTTATTAATTTGCAGGCGTAATCAACATTTGATTATGCCAATTACGTATTTCAATTTTAGGTACACTATTGGTTCCATTGGAAAAGTGGTAGCTCTGTGAAAATCGGTTGGGACCTACATGTGTTTGTAATCGCTGCATATTCTTTAATTTAATACTAAATTTAAGTGGTTATAACAACGATCCAGATTTCGGAAAAAAACCCTTGGTTTTAACATACCTACTTTGATTACTTTAGAACTTCATTACCATGTACACATTTTTTGGTTATATTTCACACTCAAAATTTGCTGTGGGCTCTTCGTCCATGTACATATCCTTCAGGCTGCCGCATGGCTAAGGCGCCCAGTATCACGAGATCACTAAACAGCACAATGTCACACTCTTGGTCTCTAGGTACTGACAGTAAGATGACGTTTCCTAAGCACCTGAATTTCATCAATTTTTTACAGATGGGAAGATCTTGACTATTGCAACAATACTAGGCTTATAACAGGACACTGCATTATAAGCGAAGATGCTCCGCGTTTGGCCATTTCTGCAAGAGTTGCAGGGACGAGGAAGAAGAAGCATCTATGATACACTTTCTCTGTACTTGTCTCACCCTTGCCAGCATCACTTTTGGCGAATACGTATTCTACGATCTAAATGATCTGAACACAGCCAACACGGCCAATCTTAACTGTTACGTTAGGTCAGTTGTATCACAATGGGCCCCTTTTGATTTAAGTGCACCTCTTTTCTAGGGAACCACTCTAAACTAACTAGCGAACATTATTAGATTGTTAAACTAAAAAAAAAATATTAAAAACGATTAGGTACAAAAGCTTATGAACAAAATTAGGAAACACAGTATGCAAACAAATACATATTATTGTCTCTATTATTGTACTATAGTTATCAAAATGTTGTTTCATGTGCATTTACAAAAAATTTAAATTTAGAGAACTTAAGGAAAATCAATGCAGCCATCAATTGTATGCATACATACGTGCATAAGTATGTGAAAGCACTCTTGGCACTTTCAAGTTTGAGAACACTGTATTAATCAGAAATGGCAAAAACAGGGAATAAGCTTATGGATTTGAAACAGAAATTGTAACACTTATAATGCAATATGT
Source organism: Criorhina ranunculi (assembly GCA_951813785.1). Classification (NCBI taxonomy): domain Eukaryota; kingdom Metazoa; phylum Arthropoda; class Insecta; order Diptera; family Syrphidae; genus Criorhina; species Criorhina ranunculi. The sequence continues at coordinate 24,158,736 of OX638382.1, read as the reverse complement.
AACCCTCACTCATGTTGACATTATATTTCCGAAATAAATTACTTCATTTAATTTAGGCACATACAAAAGTAGGTACATATATTAAAATAAAATGAAATGTTATATTATACACTTTTCAAAGACAGTACCAGAAATACTATTTGTTCCTCGCTTCCAAACGAAAATATTAAACTTTATTTGCTTGTTTATATACTCCAGACAATGCAAATGACCACAATTCTACCACTCTTACGCCACATAACTTATAATTGTCAAGTACAACTCAAATCACTAAATTGCTGAAATGTATTTTATTTAACTCCCGTAATGTACATACTTTCACCGAATGAAGTCCAATAGTGCGCTTCCTATTGTGAATTGGCGTAAAAGAGATGAATCGATTGCTCGAAAAGATGTTTTTCACTTATGTAACCGGAACATTATATCACGTCTTCACGTCTCATCACTCATGTCACAGGAAGCTACTTTGTGGCCCAAGAAATAATACCATTAGCCGTGTTTTTTTGATAATTATACTCACTTCAGTCAAAAAAACGATCTATATTCACTTCATCCACAGTAGCAGCCGCACCAACCAATTGGTTTGTGGCTCGATTTCCTTTTCTTCGTTTGACAGTTTGCAAATGTCAAAACCGAGGAAAAGCAACAAATACGATCGGCTAAAGGCTTATTTATGAGATTTTTCGCGCTCTGTTGGTCAACTTATGTAGTTCTATCCTCACTTGCTGCTACTGGGAAATTTATCCCCACTTCGTGTGTTGTGCTTTGTGTGTAAAATCTTACTGGGCTGGGTATACAGCTATCAAAAAAACACGGCTATTGCAATTATTAATAGGTGTGTTTTTTTGGTATCCCATATGGGATTGGCGAAAAAAACGACATCGGGGACTCACAAAAAAATTGGCAGCACTGCGTATGGATTGACATTTCAACTCAACAGCTGTGAGATAGACAACCAAAACAAAAGCTAAATAACATCTCAGCAGCCCCAATTCCTCAGGTCTTGACCACTTTTTACGTATGCTAACAATAAATATAGATTTATCGAATTATTTTGCATATTGCATTTCTGCTTTTACGGACTTTCTGTCTTGCTCAGCCATTTTTTCATAACAAAGAATCGCTCGACTGACATCAACGCACGTCAGTTGACCCGTTTCCATAGAAACTGAAGTCTGGTAGCACTGTTTTTATCTGGGATAAAGTTAAGACCAGAAAATTTGGTGGTCTTAGCTAATGCTGTGTGGGATAAGTTGTTGCATTTAACACGCAAATTGCTTATCCCCGATGTCGTTTTTTTCGGCAATCCCATACGGGATACCAAAAAAACACACCTTATATGAAACTAATAGTTTAGAGTCTGTATCACCAGGAAGAAAAATAAGTTACCAATAGTGGTTAATTTTTCAGCGGTGGCGTTGTTCGACGAAAGAAAGTAAAGAAAAATAAAAAGTTGACGAGAATTCTCTTGTCAGTGGTTTATTTCTTTCGGTTTGGTGTTTCTTCTATCTCCTCTTTTTCGTAAACGAATTTCTGTTGAAGTTTTGTGTGATTATGACACTTTTCATACCAAATGAATATCGTACATACTTATGAATGTATGGATATGTATAAGATGTAGGTTCCTGTGGCGGTGGTCGTGCAATGATGTGTGGTTTGTTCTTTTGCGATTTATTGTTTCTGGCTATTGTCAGTTTGTTGCAGGTTACCGCAAGAGATTGGGATAAATTTAAAACGAAATACAATAAAGAAAAAAAAACCAACCTACAAGTAAAGGGTGGTTAAATTTTAAGGGCCGATGTTGAATGTGAACCACACCTAAATGTAAAATTTTGTTCTGCATTTCATTTGACAGTTCTCAATTTCAGACTAACTCAATTTGAACTGTTGAAATCCAAATCCAACCAGCACTTTGGTCATGACACCTCATCTTTCGTTAAACTTTATATGGCAATGCCATTTTATATTTTCTTTGTTCAAATAAATTAACATCTTTCATTCAAATAAATTAACAGGTTATGGGCCCAGTCCTAAATCATAACGAATAGATAATTTAATTTTAAACTGCTGAACTGTTGCAAGATGTCGATAGACATGAATACGATCAGGCCCCTTACAAGCGAAAATTACGACACATGGGTAATGCAAATTGAAGCGGTGATGACCAAGTGTGGGACATGGAAACACGTCAGCGGAGCTACGCAGAAACCTGAAGTGAAAGACGAAAACGAAGAGTCCAAGGGCAAAGGCTGATTTGATCATTGCTATTGATCCGAGTCTGTTGCGACTAGTGAAAAGATTGGACACGGCCAAGAATGTCTGGGAAAGACTGAAGTCCGAATTTGCATCGACAGGGCCAGTCAAGAAGGCGACGCTGTTGAAACGTGTGGCGACTTACAAAATGCAGGAAGGCGACGATCTGCGAAAGAATTTAATGGAATTCTTTGATGTAGTTTCACAACTGAAGTGCATGGGAGTTGATGTACATGAGGAGTTGTTGTCGATACTCCTGCTGAACGGGCTGCCACCTAGTTTCGAGTTGTTCCGATGTGCGATGGAATCGCATGACAATTTGCCAAAACCTGAAGTTCTGAGAGAGAAAGTTTTGGAGAAGAACGATGCCCAAAATCAACGTAAGGCGGATGGTGATACAGAGGCGATGCATGTCCGTCGAGGTGCATGTCAGAGCAAGTTAAAGTTTGAACGAGGTACGCCGCATAAGAAAAGCTATGGTAATACACGTGAAGGCGACAGAACATTCAAGTACAGGTGCTACAAATGTCATCTAGTGGGTCACAAGGCGTCTGATTGTCCGGAAAATAAGAAACCACGAAGCTAGTCGAAAGGTGAATCAAATAATATAGAAAGCACTTTCCGCATAGTGGAAGATCAGGCTTTGGAGGTTCTTAAGAGTGCGGGTGGAGGGCGATGGTGCCTGGACAGTGGCTGCACGTCCCATATGTGCAATGACGAGCGCTTGTTTTTATCATCCCCTTCGATGGTGCAAGGGAAGCTGCTGTTGGCGAACGATGCCAGCGTGAGTGTTGATTCAAGAGGAACTGCTGGGATTATCACTACAGACGGAAAGTCTGAAAGGTCAGTAAAACTCCAAAATACATCATTAGTCAAGAACTTGAGGACTAATCTTCTTTCTGTTGCGAGGATAACGGACCACGGGAACACCATCACGTTCGACAGGGAAAGAGCAATCGTTCGCGGAAATGATGACGAAGTCAAGGTGATTGCTAATCGAGTTGGAGAATTGTACTATGTCCAAGAAAGTTCTCCAGAAGCGTGCGTAATCAATGAAATAGGATTGAATTTTGAACTATGGCACCGTAGACTTGGTCACCTCAATGGACGAGATGTGTTAGATATGTCTCGGAGAAAATTGGCAACTGGACTAGACATCAGCAACGACGGGAGGAAATGACAACATTACCGTTTCCTAAGAAGTCCAGGAGGTGTACAAAGCTGTTGGATCTAGTGCACACTGATGTCTGGGGACCTTCCAGAACAGAGTCGTTGGCTCAGTCGAGGTACTTCATCGCTTTTATCGATGATAGCAGCCGATGGTGCGAAGTCTTCTTTCTCAAACAAAAGAGTGACGTTTTTCGAGCTTTCAAGGACTACAAAGCTCGCGTAGAGACTCAAACTGGTCGAAAAATTAAGTGTTTGATGTCGGATAACGGGCGAGAATTCCGCAACCAAGAGTTTGACGATTTCCTGAGAAGAAGTGGAATTAAGCGACGACTTACAGTTCCACATACGCCACAGCAGAATGGAGTGGCGGAACGCAAAAATCGAACGCTCGTCGAAATGGCTAGGTGCATGCTCATTCAGTCAGGCATTGGAAACGACTTTTGGGCAGAAGCTGTAGCAGCGTCAAGTTATCTGCGAAATAGGTGTCCTACCGTCAGTTTGGACGGACACACACCGTTTGAACGTTGGAACAAAAGATTGCCGGACCTGAGTCACCTGAAGGTGTTTGTAGCAAGGGCATTTGTGCTGAACAAAGCTCCTGGCAAGGGAAAGTTCGAGGCGCGTTCAAGTGAAGGCATCATGGTCGGATACTCTGAGGCATCCAAAGGCTACCGAGTGTGGGTTCCTGAAGAACGAAAAGTGGTTATTGCGAGGGATGTCCAATTTATCGAAAGCGAGTTCGTCGATGTGGAGCATCAAGAAAAATACTTTGCAGTTCCTGGTGAAAAACCTGAGAGCGAATACAAATCAATTTCTGTGCAGATGCCGATGACACGATCAGAAGAAGATGAAGAGCCCGAAGCAAGGACAGCACCACAGGATTGTAAGCGAGTTTCAAAAATTGGGTCTGAGTCCCAAGAGCAGATCAAAGGGGCTCGAAGAATATATCAAACGAGATCTTTATCGCGCGCCACAAATTAAAAGAGATTGAACAACAGAACCTGGACGGAGACGCCAGAGACGAGCAGGAAGAGGAAACAGATGACGAGGTTTACCTCGATCCATTGGATGGGGTCGGGGATGAAATGGCGAACGTCGGAGAGATATCACTCGAGGATGCGATGTCTGGAACAGAGGCACCAAAGTGGCTGGAGGCGATCAAAGATGAGATTCGAGGACTTATCAAGAACAATACATGGGACCTGGTCGAGCGTCCAGCGAATAGAGCTGTTGTGACCAGCAAAGTTGTTTTGCGAAATAAGTTTAAACCAGACGGATCACTGGATCTAAAAAAAGCTCGTGTTGTTGCCAGAGGATTTTCGCAACGCCATGGAATTGACTTCGGGGAAACCTTTGCACCTGTGGCTCGTCTTGAGTCAATCAGACTGCTAATGGCATTGGCTGTTTGTGAGAGATTAGCGGTTTACCAAATGGATGTCGTTGCCGCCTACCTAAATGGCGACCTAGAGGAAGAAATTTATATGGATCCTCCAAAATACTTTCAGCAAGCGTTGCAGATGCTAGTGAAGGAAGAAAGGCCAAGCAGATGCTCCAGAAGCTCAAAGAAGGTAACAACGTGTGTCGGCTGAAAAAGGCGCTTTACGGTCTTCGACAGGCAGGGCGTCAGTGGCACAAAAAGCTGGACGAAACACTACGCTGTCTAGGTTTGAAACCGACATCTAATGATGCATGTCTTTATTTCGGACCACGTAAGGAAGACTTCACAGTCGATGCTGTTTATGTCGATGATATTTTGTATGCATCCAGAAGTCAAAAGACACTGAACAGTATCCGAGAGGGGCTTGCTGCTGCATTCGAAGTCAAGGATCTCGGATTGGCGCGGTACTGCTTGGGCGTCGAAATAACTCAAAGGGATGGCGAAATAAGACTGAAGCAGCAGGCATATGTCAAGGAGCTGTTGAAAAAGTTCAAGATGGACGAGTCAAAACCGATAAGCACACCGAGCGATACGAAGGCGAAACTACCAAGTGGAGAGCGTCGAAATGAAGGACGTCAAGTCGAAAAACCATATCGACAGCTAGTCGGGTCGCTCATGTATTTGGCGATTGCGACCAGACCGGATATCGCGTTTACAGTGAATCGACTGGCACAGTTCAACGATAGTTATCAAGATGTGCATTGGTCAGCTGCGAAGCGTGTTCTACGGTACTTGCGAAGTACAGAGAACCATGGGTTGGTTTATAAGAAGGACACACTTGGTCTACGAGGATTTTCGGATGCCGATCATGCGAACGACGAGATAGAGTCCCGTATACGAATACGGGATACGTTTTCATACTAAGTGGAGCAGCAATCACCTGGCGTTCTCAAAAGCAAAAGTCAGTGGCTATTTCGACAACGGAGGCAGAATACGTTACCCTATCAGAATCATCTAGAAAGGCAACATATCTTCGAAACCTGATGACTGAAATGAATTTGCCCGAGTTAGCTGAGATAACAGTTGGAACAGATAATCGAGGAGCAAAACACATAGCCGAGAATGCAGTTTGTCACTCACGTACGAAGCATATTGCAACCAGGTATCACTTTGTGCGTCAACAATTGAAGGATGGAAAGATAGCCGTCGTGTACACCCCAACTGAAAGGATGCCAGCGGATGTGTTCACCAAACCACTCCCTAGACCAGCACACTATGGATGTATGAGGAACATCCGGATGACAGCATGTTAGGATACGCTGTTTGAGGAAGGCGTATTGAAATCCAAATCCAACCAGCGCTTTGGCAGCATTCTGCCATGACACCTCATCTTTCGTTAAACTTTAACGAAACACTTGCCACACAGCTAACGAAACAATGGCTCTTTTGCGGGAGAAATTCAATGGCCGTGTTAATGTTAATTGGCGATGTTAATTGGCCGCCACGATCATGCGATTTGACACTGTTGGACTTCTTTCTTTGGGGTTATTTGAAAGAAAATGTGTACGTCGATAAGCCAGCAACAATTCAAGAGCTAAAGGATGAGATAATTTGGCACATTAACGGCATAGAACCTCAATTATGCCTCAGCGTCATCCAAAATTTGGACCATCGGATGGAGGTGTGCCGCTGAGGTCGCGGCGGCCATTTGGCCGATATTTTGTTCCATACATAATTGAACCATACCAATATTATCATAATAAAAAGAAATGACAATAATTTCCTAAATAATTTGTTTTATTCAAAATCAAGATCGGCCCTTAAAACTTAACCACCCTTTACCTCGCCTGCATGCACGTCTCCGTGTTTGTTGTTATTTTTTTGTGTTTTGGGTTGACGTTTGACAGCCCCCGTCGACGGCGTTATCGGCAGCGATAGAGTAGATTCTTTTCAAACTAAAAGCTTACACAAAAATATCAGAGTAGGGGCACGAACCTGAAAGGAAAACAGAAAGCGACGAAAATAGTTGTAGGGTCGGGGCTATCCGCAACGGTGGTGGTAATCAGACGATAGTGGGCTCATGATGGGTCGACATTGCAAGGTACAAAACGATATTTGGTTTGAATGAAACTTCTTCTAACAAAAAAAAAATAAAAAATTTAAATAAAGGAAAGTGTAGTACTGTGCTGTGTGTGCTATGCTTGTGACGTAAACCCCAGGCTCAACCAAACAAAAAAACAAAAAAGCAAACAAATACAGGGAAGAAGTTTCCATTTAAAAGGGGTGAGTGAGTGTTCGTGTTTTGCTAGAATCCTTAATCTTAATAACGTAAATGTTAAGGGATGATACAATTGGCGATCACCCCCCACCAAAAAGAGGAAGAAGTGATCGCCCGCGTTCTTTTTTTTTTGTAAAATAACAAAAAAAAAAAATTGCAACACCACCAAACCAGAGTTACAAGGGGGCTTTGTAGAGAGCCCCCTACCGCCTTTAGACGAACCAGCGCGGAGTATAGACCCCTTGAGGGCCAGTGGAGAACTCGTTTTGATTTGTTGTTTATAACATTTAACTTAGTTTTAAGGTAGTTTTTTTTGTATCTTTTGTATAATCGTACATTCAAATTTTGTAAATTTTGAACGATAAGGTAGGCAAGCTAGTGTATCCCATCGCTAAATTTACCTTGGATCAACTGAGGCACGCGTGCAAGGATGCTGAGAACGCATTTCCAAGTAGGGAGATGCCCAAGTCAGCGCAACCTGCAGCGAAGTGCACTGCAAACGAGGTTGATTATGAGGGGGATGACCCTTATAGGCACGAAGAGCATGCTGCAGCCATGCAATACCCTGGGGCTCGACCCAAAGTCACAAAAATATATGCAGATCCACATAAGCTAAACTGCTGGAACTGTCGCGCCAATGGACATTCGTTCATGGACTGCCTGTCACCTGTACGTAACATCTTCTGTTACAGAAGTGGACAGGAGGGGGTGATAACGCCGAAATGCCGGCGGTGCAACCCGGAAAACCGAGCGAAGAACGTGATGCCTTCGGGGGAGGCGCGTTCAACGCAGATCCCCGAGTAGACCCTGCAGAACCTAAAATTGTAAAAATATTAAAAAGAGAAAAGGAAGAAGTTGTAAGTGATATTGATAAAAATATATTTGAAATCAAGCCGTTACATGTTAGGATTAAGGAATACAATATAGCCAGAAGTAGGATCTTTAACACAGAAAACAAAGTTTCACAAAGAATACTTAAGAATAAGAAAGAGATTAGGTTAGGTTAGGTTAGGTAAGGTTGAAGTGGCTGCCAGTTATGGCCAGCGCACTAAGACCAGTGATAGGTCCATTGTGATAAAATATGGATCTGAAAAGATCTCCCTACCTACACGTTAAACCAATTGGACCTTTTTATGAAGCGAAGAAAGTTTCTGATATCTGCATTTATCAGATCGCCTAAGTTGTTACAGCCACCTGTAGTGGAAAAAATTTCTAAATAAAGACGGAGATTAAAAAAAAAAACCTGTCAAATAAATAAACACATCCCCACGAGGTCAGCTGTTTCCTTCTGTTTGACATTTTGACAACTGATCGGTGGGAGTCTGTGGAGATGGCACTGGTGGGTTGCGGTACTCGATATTCGAAGTCGAGGTGATTTAAGTACAAGGGTTGCCTTCGTACCTCGACCGAATCGAGCCACGACCTACCCTAACGAGCCGGATTACCCGGAGAGAGACTGAACATCGGATGATTCAACTAGCAGAATCTTTTTTGTGGGGTGATTTGTTGTCTCTCTGACCATAACACTGGCTACTGGATTGGTGCCCAAAGTCAAGCCATTCAAAGTCAAGTGGTCGGAGAGACAACAAGTCTCAGTTGTCGTCGAGGGTGAAGTTTTTCTAAAAAGTCCTATACATTTATACACAGTGCAGCAAATACACCGCACGAAGGTGGAAAAATATCTTTTTGGTTTTTTTTTTTTAAATATACTGTAACGTGTTTGCCGGTTCGCAATGATAAAACTTTTTCCGCTGTTCTATTCTATTTGTCTTTATTTAATCTTTTCACAAACTACTGATTATCTTTTATTTATTCCAACAATATTCAACTCTTTAAATCCAATTATTCACAACTCTTTTATTCCAAACAACTTAAACAATTAATCTCAAACAAATTCTTCTGTAATTTTAATTCACTATTAAAATCTCTATCCAAATCACTTTTCAACTGTATCTCTACTAAATCTCAAGTCAACTGTGTCCATGCTCTCAATGCTCGAAGTATTTATACCCGAGATACGAGTCCAGAATCTTCCTTCCTGGCGACGATTTGCCCATCTAGTGAGATATCGATAGCTCTGGAACGTGCCTGAGGTAAGTACTAGAAAATTCCTGAAGGTTCTTATAATTGCTGAATGCACTTAAATTTAGTACTACTCCCCACTAGATGCCACTGATCGATGTTCTAAATGTCGCTAATACAGTCGATATAACAATTCCACTAAATGTCGCTAATGCAGTCGATATTACACTGCCCCCCTCCTAAACTTGTCCGTCCCGAACAAGAGCATCTGCCTTGTTTCCATGGTAACGATGTAGGCGATCCACATGTATGATTTTCAACTTGCCTCTTAGTCCCCGTTGAATTCTGTAGACAACGCCGTTGATTCGTGTAACCACTGTATAGAGACCCTCCCAGTCCTGCTGCAACTTCGGAGACCTCTTCTTATGTCGATGGGGGTACAGCCTGGTACAGCCATTCCAGATCTCCCTCCTGCAATCCCAGCGTTGTTGTCCTCGCATCATACCTGGTCTTCACGTGATTACTGGCTATTTCTTGTGGCGACATTTTCTCAGTTCGTAGCTCTTGAAGCTCTTTATCGGTAGAGCGAAGTTTTTCCTTTAAAGCTTTGATTTCCTCCTCCAGTGGCACCATCAATGATCGTAGAACTCTAGCATCTTCTTGAGCCTTCTGCATAGAGTCGTCCTGACTATCATGATCACTGGTTGCTAAATCCGCTCCCACTTTGCGTGCTAAAGTTTTCTTAACGTTACTCACTACTGGAGCTAGGCCTGGAGTTTCCTGTTGGTATTGGAGAATGCCTGCCTTAAGTTTCCTGTTCTCCTGTCTCAATCGACTATTGTCCTTTTGCAGCTTCTCTAGATCTGCCTTACACTTGAAAGACTCCTCAATTGTTTTCTGCACCAAAACATGCAACGACGATATCTCCTCTTGAGTCCCTTGCTCATTGAACTTTCTCTCTCGATCGGAACTACACTCAGCTACATACGCAACACTCTTCATTTCGTCGTAATTGCGTCTGCCACGAAATGCATAGCCATCATCTCGTCGATCTCTCCACCATTCTCTATCGCAACCACTACCGAACCCAACGCTACCTCGGTATCCATTGTTGCGATTGTTACGCCAATCGTTGTTCCAGCTGCGATTCCAATTGTCGCCTCCCTTTCGGTCAAAGTTTTGTCTTCGGCTTCGGTCATGCGGACAGCTTCCGTTTTTTCGTGGTGCTCTGCACTGCCGTTGTAGATGTCCAATCTTGTTGCAATTCCAGCAACGAATCTGCCGTTCTGCGGCGTTATTTTGGCGCTCGGCGTCCACTCTCTGGCAGGAGCATTCCTCGGTGATTATTTCCCTGACACGATGGATTCTCTGGGAGGCCTGATCTGCTGCCTCCATTGTCAGGGCTAAAGCCAAAGCCTCAGCAAGTGTTTTCTTCCCAGCCATTCGTACAGCCATTTGTAGTTTGTCGTCGGCAATGGCTTGGATAAACGCTTCGGTTGCCATCTCGTTGATGATCTCCTTTCCAGTATTGGGGTAGGACAGATGTGCCAGACGTTCCACATCTGCCTGTAGCTGCTGCAGTGTCTCCCCCTTCATTTGAGCCCTTCGGCGCAACTGGACCCTGTATACTTGTTGCATATGGTCATCACCGAATCGCATCTCAATGGCCTTCAGTAGCAAGCCGTAGTCACGATGTTTGTCATCCGCGAGGGTTTGGAGTAGTTCGGCGGCTGAGCCTCGGAGTGCAAGTGTGAGTGCAATCGATTTTTCTTCCTCGTCCCAATTGTTGGCCAATGCGGCGGCTTTGAATTGTTTCTTGTATATAGGCCATGATGTTTGACCATCGAATACCGGGGGCTGCATTTCCTTCCTTCTCGGACCTTCGATTGAACTCACGCGAAGTTTTTGCCTCTTCACACCGTCGAGTTCGTTGGTCAGATGTTTGAATTGTTTTTCTATTTCTTCGTACTGACCTCCGAATTTCGCCTCCAATCTCTTTTCGACATCTTCGAATTGTTGGTCGATGGCCTCGAATTTGACGTCTAGACTTTCAAATTTTCCGTCCAGAATATCAAATTTGGCGTCAAGCTTGGCGTCCAAAGAGTGCTTCTGCTCGTCGAACTTTTTATTCTGCTCGTCTAACTTGCCATCTAGAGTATTCTCGAACTTTTTGCTCTGCTCATCTAACTTGACTTCCAGAGAGCTCTTCTGTTCGTCGGACTTCTTATTCTGCTCGTCGAACTTTTTATTCTGCTCGACGAACCTGGCGTCTATAGAGCTCTTCTGTTCGTCGATACTGTTCTTCGTCTCGGTGAGCAGTTTGAATAGCGCAGACATTTCACTTGTTGTACTTACATTCTCCTCCTCTTCGACGTCAAATAGCATCGTTTCGGGGTCCCCACCGTCTTCTAGTACAGCATTCTGCAACCGGAGCACTAATTCTCATTTCAGTCCACTGGTCTGGAGATTTCTCCTACCCAGCTCTGATTTTAGCTGGACCAGGGACAAATTTTCCAATCTGCGACCCATTTCTATTCAGATTTCTCTTGTTCAGAAACTGTGTCTTGAACGTTCTTATCACTCTGAAAAAGTTTTATCCCACTTCTGACACCAAATGTAACGTGTTTGCCGGTTCGCAATGATAAAACTTTTTCCGCTGTTCTATTCTATTTGTCTTTATTTAATCTTTTCACAAACTACTGATTATCTTTTATTTATTCCAACAATATTCAACTCTTTAAATCCAATTATTCACAACTCTTTTATTCCAAACAACTTAAACAATTAATCTCAAACAAATTCTTCTGTAATTTTAATTCACTATTAAAATCTCTATCCAAATCACTTTTCAACTGTATCTCTACTAAATCTCAAGTCAACTGTGTCCATGCTCTCAATGCTCGAAGTATTTATACCCGAGATACGAGTCCAGAATCTTCCTTCCTGGCGACGATTTGCCCATCTAGTGAGATATCGATAGCTCTGGAACGTGCCTGAGGTAAGTACTAGAAAATTCCTGAAGGTTCTTATAATTGCTGAATGCACTTAAATTTAGTACTACTCCCCACTAGATGCCACTGATCGATGTTCTAAATGTCGCTAATACAGTCGATATAACAATTCCACTAAATGTCGATAATGCAGTCGATATTACACTGCCCCCCTCCTAAACTTGTCCGTCCCGAACAAGAGCATCTGCCTTGTTTCCATGGTAACGATGTAGGCGATCCACATGTATGATTTTCAACTTGCCTCTTAGTCCCCGTTGAATTCTGTAGACAACGCCGTTGATTCGTGTAACCACTGTATAGAGACCCTCCCAGTCCTGCTGCAACTTCGGAGACCTCTTCTTTTGTCGATGGGGGTACAGCCTGGTACAGCCATTCCAGATCTCCCTCCTGCAATCCCAGCGTTGTTGTCCTCGCATCATACCTGGTCTTCACGTGATTACTGGCTATTTCTTGTGGCGACATTTTCTCAGTTCGTAGCTCTTGAAGCTCTTTATCGGTAGAGCGAAGTTTTTCCTTTAAAGCTTTGATTTCCTCCTCCAGTGGCACCATCAATGATCGTAGAACTCTAGCATCTTCTTGAGCCTTCTGCATAGAGTCGTCCTGACTATCATGATCACTGGTTGCTAAATCCGCTCCCACTTTGCGTGCTAAAGTTTTCTTAACGTTACTCACTACTGGAGCTAGGCCTGGAGTTTCCTGTTGGTATTGGAGAATGCCTGCCTTAAGTTTCCTGTTCTCCTGTCTCAATCGACTATTGTCCTTTTGCAGCTTCTCTAGATCTGCCTTACACTTGAAAGACTCCTCAATTGTTTTCTGCACCAAAACATGCAACGACGATATCTCCTCTTGAGTCCCTTGCTCATTGAACTTTCTCTCTCGATCGGAACTACACTCAGCTACATACGCAACACTCTTCATTTCGTCGTAATTGCGTCTGCCACGAAATGCATAGCCATCATCTCGTCGATCTCTCCACCATTCTCTATCGCAACCACTACCGAACCCAACGCTACCTCGGTATCCATTGTTGCGATTGTTACGCCAATCGTTGTTCCAGCTGCGATTCCAATTGTCGCCTCCCTTTCGGTCAAAGTTTTGTCTTCGGCTTCGGTCATGCGGACAGCTTCCGTTTTTTCGTGGTGCTCTGCACTGCCGTTGTAGATGTCCAATCTTGTTGCAATTCCAGCAACGGATCTGCCGTTCTGCGGCGTTATTTTGGCGCTCGGCGTCCACTCTCTGGCAGGAGCATTCCTCGGTGATTATTTCCCTGACACGATGGATTCTCTGGGAGGCCTGATCTGCTGCCTCCATTGTCAGGGCTAAAGCCAAAGCCTCAGCAAGTGTTTTCTTCCCAGCCATTCGTACAGCCATTTGTAGTTTGTCGTCGGCAATGGCTTGGATAAACGCTTCGGTTGCCATCTCGTTGATGATCTCCTTTCCAGTATTGGGGTAGGACAGATGTGCCAGACGTTCCACATCTGCCTGTAGCTGCTGCAGTGTCTCCCCCTTCATTTGAGCCCTTCGGCGCAACTGGACCCTGTATACTTGTTGCATATGGTCATCACCGAATCGCATCTCAATGGCCTTCAGTAGCAAGCCGTAGTCACGATGTTTGTCATCCGCGAGGGTTTGGAGTAGTTCGGCGGCTGAGCCTCGGAGTGCAAGTGTGAGTGCAATCGATTTTTCTTCCTCGTCCCAATTGTTGGCCAATGCGGCGGCTTTGAATTGTTTCTTGTATATAGGCCATGATGTTTGACCATCGAATACCGGGGGCTGCATTTCCTTCCTTCTCGGACCTTCGATTGAACTCACGCGAAGTTTTTGCCTCTTCACACCGTCGAGTTCGTTGGTCAGATGTTTGAATTGTTTTTCCATTTCTTCGTACTGACCTCCGAATTTCGCCTCCAATCTCTTTTCGACATCTTCGAATTGTTGGTCGATGGCCTCGAATTTGACGTCTAGACTTTCAAATTTTCCGTCCAGAATATCAAATTTGGCGTCAAGCTTGGCGTCCAAAGAGTGCTTCTGCTCGTCAAACTTTTTATTCTGCTCGTCTAACTTGCCATCTAGAGTATTCTCGAACTTTTTGCTCTGCTCATCTAACTTGACTTCCAGAGAGCTCTTCTGTTCGTCGGACTTCTTATTCTGCTCGTCGAACTTTTTATTCTGCTCGACGAACCTGGCGTCTATAGAGCTCTTCTGTTCGTCGATACTGTTCTTCGTCTCGGTGAGCAGTTTGAATAGCGCAGACATTTCACTTGTTGTACTTACATTCTCCTCCTCTTCGACGTCAAATAGCATCGTTTCGGGGTCCCCACCGTCTTCTAGTACAGCATTCTGCAACCGGGATACTAATTCTCATTTCAGTCCACTGGTCTGGAGATTTCTCCTACCCAGCTCTGATTTTAGCTGGACCAGGGACAAATTTTCCAATCTGCGACCCATTTCTATTCAGATTTCTCTTGTTCAGAAACTGTGTCTTGAACGTTCTTATCACTCTGAAAAAGTTTTATCCCACTTCTGACACCAAATGTAACGTGTTTGCCGGTTCGCAATGATAAAACTTTTTCCGCTGTTCTATTCTATTTGTCTTTATTTAATCTTTTCACAAACTACTGATTATCTTTTATTTATTCCAACAATATTCAACTCTTTAAATCCAATTATTCACAACTCTTTTATTCCAAACAACTTAAACAATTAATCTCAAACAAATTCTTCTGTAATTTTAATTCACTATTAAAATCTCTATCCAAATCACTTTTCAACTGTATCTCTACTAAATCTCAAGTCAACTGTGTCCATGCTCTCAATGCTCGTAGTATTTATACCCGAGATACGAATCCAGAATCTTCCTTCCTGGCGACGATTTGCCCATCTAGTGAGATATCGATAGTTCTGGAACGTGCCTGAGGTAAGTACTAGAAAATTCCTGAAGGTTCTTATAATTGCTGAATGCACTTAAATTTAGTACTACTCCCCACTAGATGCCACTGATCGAATATCGATCAGCGACATCTAGTGACGAGTAGTGCTGGATTTAGGTCAATTTAGCAATTGTCAAAACCTTCGGGAATTTTCTAGTACATATCTCAGGTACGTTTTTGTCCAACGGAATAAGATTCTCTACGCTAGTCAGTCTGGTTTTAGAAAAATGCACAGTTGTACAACCGCACTGCTCAAGGTCACTGATGATTTGCGAATAACTTTAGACGAAAATCGAATATCATTCCTAATGCTACTAGACTTTTCCAAGGCCTTTGACACAGTCAATTACATCATATTGATAAATAAACTTTAGATGTTATATGGTTTTTCAAATTCGTCTGCAAAATTTATCCTCACCTATCTGCAGGGAAGTAGGCAAGCGGTCTTCTACAATCATGTTTTTTTTCGAATTCATTGAAATATTAACAGGCGCCCCTCAAGGTTCAGTTCTTGGACCTCTTCTTTTTATGCTTTTCGTTAATGATCTTCCTACTGTTATTAAATATTCATCAGCACACATGTATGCAGATGATGTTCAACTGTATCTCAGCTGCAAGCCTGGGCTAACAACTGAAGCTATACTCATGTTAAACCATGATCTTCGCAGGATTTTAAATTGGTCTCAAGAAAACTTCCTGAAACTGAATCCCATTAAATCAAAATGCATGGTCATCAGTAGAGTTGAATCAGATGTGAGCCGTTTTCCTGCTATATGCCTTGGAGATAATCCAATCGAGTATGTTCGCAAGGCTAAAAACCTTGGCATCTGGTTCAATTCTCTGCTAAGTTGGGATGATCATGTTGCTACGATTATCGGTAAAATTTATGGTTCTCTTAGGAATTTATCGGTATCCCAGAGTTACACGCCGCTCAAAACTAGGTTTATGCTAGCAAAATCTCTTTTCGTGCCCATCATAGCTTATGGTTGTGAAATCTGCTGCTGCGTCAAAGCAAATACCAAGAGAAGACTCAATGTTGCGTTCAACACTATTATTCGATATGTCTATGCCTTAAAACGCTATGATCATGTTTCCGCCTACGCCAAAAATATTCTTGGATGCTCACTTGACCAGTACCTGGAATTCTGCACTATTAAATGTCTTCACAGGATTATAACAACCTCCAAACAGCCTTCATATTTGTTCAATAAACAAACTTTTGCGCAGTCTAATCGGTCTTTAACTTTAGTTCTCCCGCGGCATTACTATCTTTGCACCGAGCGTTAATTTTTCGTTCATGCCATTCGCATTTGGAATGCACTTCCTCTCAGCATAAGAAGATCTTGTTATGCAAACTCCTTTGATCACACTCTCTTCAGGTATATGGCGGATAGTTAATTAATTAGGTAATTGAACTGATTTTGAAATAGTAAAATTTATTTAAATATAAAGCAAATTGTTGTTTTCAATTGCTATTTTTTTTTTCTTCTGAATTGTCATCACACATATTAATTGAATTATTGTTTTTCTATTTTTCCAAATTGCATCTTCATTTATAATTTAAAGATTATATTAGTCTACTGTAAATGAAATTAATGAATAAATAAATATAAAATATGAAATATGAAATACGTTCCAGACCTATCCAAATCTCACTAGATGGTAAGATCGTCACCAGGAAGGAAGATTCTAGATTCGTATCTCGGGTATAAATACGACGAGCTTCGACGGCAGAGACACACTCCGATTGAGATGTCAGTGAAGTAAAGTTCGAGCTGAGATTAAGCAGAGATACAATTGGAAATCGATTTGGATAGTGATTTGGATATAGATTTTAATAGTGAGACAGTTGACTTGAGATTAAGTAGAGATTCAGTTGAAAAGTGATTTGGATAGAGATTTTAATAGTGAATTAAAATTATAGCAGAGTTTGATTGAGATTAATTGTTTAAGTTGTTTGGAATAAAAGAGTTCTGAATAATTGAATTTAAAGAGTTGAATATTGTTGGAATAAATAAAAGATCACCAGTAGTTTGTGAAAAGATTAAATAAAGACAAATGGAATAGAGGAACAGAAAAAGTTTTATCATTGCGAACCGGCAAACACGTTACAATACTAAGAGGTGAGTGATGTGTTTTTTTTTTTGAGCTTTTAGGCGACCACCGCTGTGAATAGGCGTAGTGGACGCCAAGTTTTTCTATACCACGCCAAATATGGTCTCACCGCGCATACTAATATAATATCTTCACGAAGAAAGGTGCAAGGGCCCAAAATCTGCCAAATCTACCCTCAGTAGTATATAGAAGATACATACATTGACAATAAAAATATATCATCCGTCCAACTGCGACAAATAGCCTACAGTTAGGCGACTAAAAGCACCGGGCAGCAAGATTGCTTACTTGTTGGCTCCCGGGAAAATATTGTTCCTGTACGAGTGATCCGGCATTAGTCTTAAGTAAGTTTTAAGTGTTGTTTAAGTGTAGTATAGTGTTCGGCAGTGTTAGTGATAAGTTAGTTTTAAGTGTAGCTAGTATTGTTCCTTTTTTTTGTTGTTGAATATTTCCGGTCTTGTATATAAATTGCATTCTTTTTGTGTGCTAGGTTTTGTTTCGCCGCGTGCGCGTCCTCCGATCAAGTTATTTTCCCCACGGTACTCCTAAATAGAGCTCAATTAAGGTAGGCGACTCAGATAGTGGGGTCACGGGGCTCGTTGTAAGAGCACCTCACGAATATACACCAAACCAAACCCGCAAAACAGAATTTAAAGTTTGAATCTTCCTGTTGTTTTAA
The DNA here is from genome assembly GCA_951813785.1 of Criorhina ranunculi. Taxonomy (NCBI): domain Eukaryota; kingdom Metazoa; phylum Arthropoda; class Insecta; order Diptera; family Syrphidae; genus Criorhina; species Criorhina ranunculi. The sequence continues at coordinate 24,140,903 of OX638382.1, read as the reverse complement.
TGCACGTTAATAGTATTTGCCTACTTACAGGATCAATTAAATAGTAATATAAACAAAATTGTTACGTGACGTGTCGAGATAAAGTGTTTTCTTTGGCCTCATAAGAGACCATGAGTTGGTAGAGAAACTATTTCAAGGGGTGTGACAGGGTGTATTTAATCACACCCGGCGATGGCAGCGTGACCCGGCGGCAACATTCGGGGTCCAAAGGGAAGTCCACTACCGGCCGAAGGACTTCCAGGCAAGGTGGGGTAGTGGTCTGCGCTGATCGTCATCAACAGCGCTCCCTCAGTGTGTTGACGTCCGTCCGTGAAAGGTAAGAGGCACGATTTGTGTTTTGTAATGTGTAAAGTTGTAGTGCGAGGACAAGAACCCTCCCATCCGGCGAGCTACCCGAGCTACGCAAGCGTGCCATGTTTTTTGCACTCAACACTCCTTTCCGTCTATTTCCGTTCCCATCCTTACATCCAGTCCACATTCTCACTTCCTTCCAACTCAAATCCTAACTCCCCGTGTTTACTCCACTTGCATATTACAAATGGCGCCCATAACGTTTGGCTGAGTGAGGGGCTGCCGCAACAACGGCGCCCACAAACGTCCTTAAAAGTGGTCGCTATCCCTATAGCGCCCACAATGTAAGTCCTTGTCATTCGTCCTTTATGTAGTATATAGTCCACAATTGTTCTTGCTGTCAGCATCGAAAAATTCGTAAGTCTTCAAGTGGAAGTTCTCGAACAGGCCATCGTGAATTGCGACGAATATTTTTGATGCTGACAACGACAATAATTAAATACCATGTTTGTCATCAGTCCTATCAAGTGTCTTTTGTCCACAATTGTTGCTGTGGTCAATATCGAAAGGTTCGCTAGTCTTCAAGTGGATAGTTCTTGCGCATGCCACCTTGAATTGCGACGAATACTTTCGATATTGACAACAACAACAATTGGAAACTATGTCCGTCCTTAATTCTAACTTCTCTCTCTAAATCATTTCTATGTCGTCTTCCGTTTCTTCTTTTCCGGAGTAGTGGCTTTGTTAGACGAGTGTCAAACACGTTGCACTACTCCGAGTCTTCTTTCTTACATGTCGTCAACTGTAATCATCTGCAATAGTGGCCTTGTTCGACGAGCGTCGGAACATGCTGCACTACTTCAGTAGTCGATCAACTGCGAAAAAAGCTGACGTCAACTCTACTGCATAGGCATAACATTGGCAGTAGGGTGGGCATATGGCTTGAAAGTGTTGACCGTAATAATGATATCGGGATGTTCGAAGGAAATACTGCGAATTATAAGCAATGGCAACAGTACCAATAAAATTCTCCCCAGTCATTCTGGACACCCACACCACCCTCGTAGCAAAAAGACAAAAGAGTTTCAAAATCACTACACCAACACTAGCGCTGTGCGAAAAGCATTATAAAGGTATTCATAACCCCTTTAGCGCTAGTGAATTAGAAAAAAAAAATAAAAAAAGTCCCAGTTCTCTTTACGTGTTGTTACTCAGGATTCATGTCTTTCAAAGCTAGGCAGCTTGGAACTGCGAAAAAATGAGTTACAGCGGTGTATGTCTATCGTCTTATCAATGTAAAAAAAAGCTCTATCGACACACTGAGGGATAAATTAAATAGTCCGTCTGCAGTCTACACGTCTACGATGTTGCCTTAAGGTCACCAGGGTGCTCACCCAACAATTCCACGGGTGATAGCTACCTGAAACACCACCGAATCTTATGAAAAACAAACCCACATACTGAAATTGCTACGCCCGTATTTCGTTTCGTCATTTATTTATTATTTTTCGTTATTTATTGAATACTAATCACATTTTCGTTATCAATTCATTATTACTAATTGCATTCTCGTTATTTATTACATTGGTCATATCTAGGTTTAGCTACTTGTACGTCCTTATATATCTACTCTATTCTTTGAACGTAGTTATTTAAGCATTTACTTATTCTTCAAGTTACATATTTATTTATTTATTATAATTGTTTTCTTGATTTGGTGTTGGGTTTGTCTAGTTTTGGTTGTTGTTATTTTCCCATGAAAACAAAATTCTTATAATTACAAATCTATATATATAAAAATGAAACCTTGTCGTGTTTGTTCACGCATAACTCGGCTGAACATCATCCGATTTGCATGGGGATTGGAAAATTCGACCTGAAAAGTCGGAAAATCGTGAAAACCCAAAATTTTATAATTTCATTGGTGGATGGTCACCTCTGAAAGTACGCAATTTTCTGATATCATTGGAAAATCGTAAAAATCCAAAATTGCATACTTTCAGGGTCACCATACACCCCTGAAAAATAGTCAAAATGCGAAATTGCATATTTTCAGGGGGTGGATGGTGACTATATCTGAAAATTCTATTTTGTATGAGGAGGAGAAAATATTGTTCAAAGGAGTGACAAACACTGCGGAATTGACAATCGGCTAATTTTGTCCCTCACGAAAATGCGATCACTAACAGATGGCGTTACGTTCTCAGACTCACGTTTGGGAGCTTAGTAAGAATATTCGATATTTCCACTTTGACGATTAAAACGAAGCGGAAATACGATACTACCGTCGTGGAAACAATGTTTGAGATCAATGTTACCTCAATCGGCGTGAACAGCAAAGGACACGTGCGCCACCTTTCAATTTAAATCTAGCTGCATTTCGCTATGATTCCACATTCGCTTACAATGATCTTCCGTGCGTTAATATTGGGTCATTGATTGTCGTCAATCACTGGCAACGACGGATACCCATTGCATCGGCGTCGATCACCGGATGACAATGGCAGAACAGTCGCAATGAAGTGAAAGGGAAAGATGTGTTGGTGGACAAAACTAGGATTGTTCCATATTGTCCTTTTTCTCTCCAAAGTATTCAAAGCGCACATCAATGTTAAATATTGCGATTCGGTGAAATCCATCAAATACGTTTGCAAGTACGTCAACAAAGGAAGCGACATGGCGGTTATTTGCATTGAACGTCCAGATAAAAATGACGAAGTGTCGTGTTATCAATTGGGCCGTTATGTCAGTTGCAATGAAGAGATTTGGAAAATCTTTTCCTTTCCGATTCACGACATTTGGCGGTTCACTTGGAGAATGGTCAACGCGTATATTTCACAGAACAGAATGCAGTTCAGCGAGCCGAACGGCCACCAGCAACAACGTTTACGAGTTTCTTCTCTACCTGCGCAAGTGATCCGTTCATCAGAACGCTGCTCTATTCGGAAATGCCTCGCTATTACACTTGAAATGCGTAGTCCAAAAAATTGCAACGCCGAAAACAAGGGCAAACTGTTGGCGGATACGCGGATGCGTATTCAACTGATGCGCTTGATCGCATCTATACTGTTCATCCGAAAAATGACGACTGCTACTATCTGCGATTGCTTTTGGTCAATGTACGTGGTCCAACTTCGTTCGAGAACCTTCGGATTGTTGATGGTGTGCTGTGCGCCACATTTCGAGAAGCCCGTCAGCGGATGAATTTGCTTGCCAACGACAATCATTAGGACGCAATACTCGCCGATGCTACAATTTCTGCGCCTGCGACTCAAATTCGTACATTGTTCGCTATCATCATCTCGATATGTTTATGGACAAATACAAGGACGACATGGCTGACAATATTTTGCATCAAGTTCATAGAACGACATCGAATCCGGAAACGGAAACGGCGGCATATTCTTCCTCGATGCATCTGGTGGAACTGGCAAAACATTCCTCATTTCGTTGATTTTGGCTTCAATTCGGTCGAGATCCGACATCGCGCTTGTGGTCGCCTCTTCTGGAATAGCAGCCACGTTGTTGGAAGACGGTCGGATGGCTCATTTAGCGTTTAAATTGCCATTGAATCTTCAGATTAATGACGAACCAACATGCAAAATTTCAAGAAACTCTGCGATGGCAAAGGTGTTAAAAACATGCAAAATTATCATCTGGGATGAATGCACAATGGCACACAAGCGAGCATTGGAGGCGCTTGATCGCACAATGAAAGATTTGCGGAACAATGCGAGACACTTTGGAGGCACAATGATACTGCTGGCCGGCGATTTCCGTCAAACTTTACTGGTCAACGCCTGCAGATGAACTCAACGCTTTCCTGAAATTATCGTATTTGTAGCGATACGTAAAGAAGCTGCAGTTGAAGACGAACATGCGAGTTCCGTTGCAGGACGATCCATCAGCCGATGATTTCTCAAAACAACTGTTGGCAATTGGAAATGGCCGAATTCCGGTTGATGCTGCAACTGGCTTGATTTCATTTCCGCCGAATTTTTGTGAATTAACATCATTGAAGGAAGAACTCATCAGTAAAGTGTTCCCGAACATCGGTCGCAATTATTTGAACCAAGATTGGCTGTGCGAACGTGCGATATTAGCTGCGAAGAATAAGGATGTCGACGCAAATCGCAGCCACACTGCATTCGTTCAAATCGGTCGATCGCGTAACAAATGATGACGAAGCAACAAACTATCCAATTGAATTTTTGAATTCGTTGGATGTGTCCGGTCTACCACCGCACAATTTGCAACTCAAAGTCGGCTCTGTCATAATAATGCTACGCAATCTCAACCAGCCGAAACTGTGCAACGGAACCAGGTTGGCAGTGAAGAAACTCACGAACAACGTCATCCAAGACACCATAATCAAAGGCGACGAAGTTCTCATTCCAAGAATTCCAATGATATCGACCGATTTGCCGTTCAAGTTTAAGCGCATTCAGTTTCCCGTTCGACAATGACAATTAGCAAATCCGGCTTATCAAGAATCCTGAGTTTCATAAGCGTACAAAACACATAGATGTGCGCTATCACTACATTCGAGAAATATATTGTAAAGGTGATTTCACCATAAATTATGTTCCTTCTGAACTTCAAATTGCCGATATTTTCACTAAAGCTCTTACTAAAGATAAATTTCAGAAATTTAGAAATTTGATTGGAGTTGTTAATAATCTTAATTAAAGTAAATTTTGTTGCAATTAAATTAATTCAAAAGTGGGAGTGTTAAAAATAATGAATACAAGCATTCGAATAAATTGAATTTGGCAATGCTCTCACTGGAAATTGTAGAATTGTACTCGTTATAATAATCTTGAATTATGTTAATAAAATCAGTTGCGCTTTTCATCTTTGTCAGTTCGGTCGTTTTATTTTAACAGGTTATGGGCCCAGAACACGCAGGAATATAAAAGGTTAAATAAAGAACTTTTTTTTTATATTTGGTACGCGCTGTTAAAAATCGGGAAACCGTGTTAAAAATCTGATTAATTTACATAATTAGAATCAAAGCCGTGAAAATGGAAAGTGAACAGACTTCCGAACAGTATTCGGTGTGGAAATTTCAAGTAACGATTTTATTAAATGCATCCGGGTTATTCGAGTACGTTGATGGTCTGACCTCAGCACCTGTAAAAGCGGAAGGTGAGGAACAAAATGCATTTGAAAGTCGTCTACTAGCTTGGAGGAGATTGGACAGCAAGGCGCAGCGAATAATCGCAACTAGCATTGGGTCTACTCCTCTTCGGCATATCGTTAATTGCCAGAATGCAGCAGAAATGTGGGTAAAATTGAAAGCCGTATATGAGCAAACATCAAAGGCAAGTATTCACTTATTGTTACAACGATTTTATTCCTTCCAAAAAGAGGCAGATGACGATGTGGCGACTCATATTTCTAAGTTGCAAAACATAGTTAGACAACTAAGAGATATAGGGGAGGAAGTTTCGGAGAGTATGGTTATCACGAAGGTGTTGATGACACTTCCAGAGAGTTTCAAGCATTTTTTCTGTGCATGGGAATCGACCGCCAAGGAACAGCAAACCCTTGAAAATTTGACCTCACGGCTTGTAATGGAAGAGACACGCATGTCATCGCATTCAGCAAGTACATCAGTTGCTTTGATGGCAAAGCAAAAGGCGCGAAAACAAAATCAAAGAGCGCCTAGGCCTGGAAGGTGCTTTGCATGTAATGAATACGAGCACTGGAAAAGAGATTGTCCGAAGAAAAGTGTGGTAAGTGATCGAAGAAAGTGGACTGGAACTAAAGGTGAGGAACGAAGAGGAGATGCACTGATTTGCAGCGTTGATGATAAAGAGAGGACTGGAAGTACAAGTGAGGAGCGAGGAGGAGACAACGTATTGTCATTCAATAAAAACTGGAAAAGAGATCATCGAAGAAAGTGGACTGGAAGTACAAGTGGGGAGCAAGGAAGAAATAACACATTGTCATGGCAAGATGATCGTTGTAGGCCTGGAAGTACAAGTGGAGCTCAAGGGGAATGTAAATTCAATTTTAATGCTTTAATAGCGAGTGGAAGAAAAGTAAGTAATGAGTGGTACTTGGATTCCGGAGCCAGTGACCATATGACTTGCAAAAGAGAATGGTTTATTCGTTATCAACAATTTGATGAACGTATTGGTATCCGAATTGGAAGTGGAGAAAAAATTCTTGCGATGGGTATAGGCGATATAAATATTTTAGCATCAAATGGGAATGTGTGGACTGAAAAGCACCTGTCTGATGTTCTCTATGTCCCAAAGATCACAATTCACTTGTTCTCGCAGGCTCGTGCTTTAGATAAGGGATTGCATTTTATATCCGATAGTTTGCAGTGTAAATTTGTGAATAAGGATGATACTATTGTGGCAGTGGGAGAGCGGCAGGAACAACTATTTAGAATGAATTTTAAAGTACGAGTGCCGACCGCGAATACGGCAGAGCTGGTGTTGCCAATCAAGGTATGGCACGAGAGGATGGCTCATCAAAATATTGCTCACGTACGGGATCAGCTAAAAAAGGAAAATATTGCTTTCAAGGACGATCAGAACTTCGTTTGTGACTCTTGTCTCTACGGCAAGCAGCATAGGCTATCGTTTCCACAGAGTGATTTTCAAGCACTTCATCCAGGTGAACTGGTGCACGCTGACGTATGTGGCCCAATGGAGGAAACTTCTCTTGGTGGTTCCAGGTACTTTCTGTTGTTTAAAGATCATTTTTCGCGGTACAAGGTGGTGTATTTTCTGAAACAGAAATCTGAAGTTTGTTCAGCAATTGAAGATTTTTTAAACAAGGCCAAGACCGAGAGTAGAAACGAAGTTAAAACGCTTCGCACAGACAATGGAACAGAGTTTGTTAACTCTTCTGTGAAATCACTTTTAGCCAAACACTTTGTCTGCCACCAAACTTCTGTATCTTATACTCCCGAACAAAATGGCAGTGTTGAACGTGAAATCAGAACTATCGTTGAGGCTGCTCGAACGATGCTGTCAGGGAAAAATTTACCAAAAAGATTTTGGGCAGAGGCTGTGAACACGGCAGTTTTTGTATTGAATCGAACAGGTGTTAGTTCCATCAAAGGTAAAAGTCCGTATGAGCTGTGGTGGCGAAGAGAGTGTAAATCTTCCGAATTTAAAGTGTTCGGGATTGAAGCATTTGTTCATGTTCCGAAGCAAAAACGTAGGAAATTTGATAGGAAGGCAGAGAGAGGTTTATTTATGGGATATGCGGAAAACAGCAAAGGCTATCGAATATGGATACCTGCTTCTAGAAAGGTGGAAATTTCCCGGGATGTTACTTATAGGGAAAAGGAGCATCCTGACCAGCTAAATGGATTGCAAAAAGCTGATGTTTCTTTGCTGGAGAAGTCTGAATCCCACTATTTGTGTGATGATTTGCATGAGGGGTTGAATGGGGCGTTGGATAAGAACTTGCATGAAGGTTTAAAAAAAACTTCGAAAAAAACGTGGAATAGCTGATACTGAAAGAAACATTTCGACCAGCGATGAGGTGTTGCATGAAGGTTTGCATGAGGACTTGCATGACGTATTGGCTAATACTTCAAGGCAGCAGAGTATATCTGATGATAATGGTGAAGAAAATAATTCTGCCAGAGAAGAATCATTTGAATCAGCCGACGAGGATAACGATCAAAACGTTGGAACCAACAATCATCAGGGTGATAGTGAGCAGATTGCATAAAGAGATCGGCTGCGAAGTGGAAAGAATCGATTGGGTTCAGGTATGCTTAGCTTTGCAGACAAACACGCTTATCTTGTGCAGGGTGAACCAGGTAGCTACGATGAAGCGATTGCTTGCGAGGATGCGCATCAGTGGAAAGCGGCAATGTCGGATGAGATGGACAGCTTATTTAAAAATTATACGTGGGATTAAGTTAAGTGTCCACCGAATAGAAAAATTATTGAAAATAAGTGGGTTTTCAAGCTGAAAAATTTGGATGTGCATGGGCGAAAGAAATTCAAAGCAAGGTTAGTCATACGTGGTTTTACTCAGGAATATGGGATTGATTATCTCGAGACATTCAGTCCAGTGGCGAAATTCAACTCTATACGTACGATACTTGCCATTGCAGCAAATGAGGGCCTGTCACTTACCCAATTTGACGTGAAAACGGCCTTCTTAAATGGCGATTTAAAGGAAGAGATCTACATGCGATGACGGATCTGGCAAGGTATGCAAGTTACGTAAAAGCCTGTATGGCTTAAAACAAGCGTCTCGATGCTGGAATGACAAGTTTACAAAAGTGTTAAAGGAATTCAATCTGAGGGTTTGTGAAGCCGACCCTTGTGTGTTTATGGGAAACAATACTGATAGGCGTCTCATACTCGCAATCTACATTGATGATGGGCTTATCGTGGCAAAAGAAAAGGAAGATAGCATAAAGTTGATCGGGTTTCTTCAGACGCATTTCGAGATTACGATTTTGGAGGCTGAGCTGTTTCTGGGTATGGAGTTGAAGCGGCACCAAACGGTGGAATCTTCATCAGTCAGGCGCTTTATGCAGAACGTGTTTTAAGGAGATTTAACATGGACCATTGTAAACCAGTATCAACTCCGGCTGAAACTTGTTCCAGTGCGGAGGTTTTGTCCTCAAAAGATGTTAAGTTTCCATACAGAGAGGCCGTGGGATCTCTGATGTACTTAGCACTAGCTACTCGACCAGATATCGCTTTTGCTGTGGGTGTAGTATCTCGTTACTTAGAGGCGCCTAACCAGAACTACGTAAATACAGTGAAAAGAATACTGAAGTACATCAGTGGAACCAAACAAATGGGTATTTATTTTGAAAGACTTAAAGATTTTGTTTTAACTTGTTACAGTGATGCTGACTATGCTGGCGATCCAGTGACTAGAAGATCCACCTCTGGATTTGTCTTCACAATTGGTGGTGGACCTGTCTCCTGGTTGTCACAAAGGCAAAAATGTGTGTCACTATCCACCACTGAACCTGAATATGTTACGGCATCCCAGGCTGTGAAAGAGATGGTTTGGCTACAGCGCTTGTTCTCAGAATTGATTCCAAGCAAAACTTGTTGTGGCTGTTCTGAATGTGGACAATCAGGGAGCTATCCGGCTTATCAAGAATCCTGAGTTTCATAAGCGTACAAAACACATAGATGTGCGCTATCACTACATTCGTGAAATATCACCCCTATCGTGGAATCCGCCGGATCGGAGTTTCACTTCACTTGTTCGATTCACTTTCACTTTACGTGGGTATTGTAGAATCCGCCGGGGAAGCCTCTTTACCGACGAGTGTGTCGAAAAGGCAGTGTCGCAGAAAGACAGCAGTTTTTGTGATAAGTGACAGAAGCAGCATTAATTTTTGTTTGATTTTTTTCAAAAATTAGCGAAACAAATTAAAAGACGGATAATATTGTTTTATTTTCGCATGATTCAGATTCAGATGAAGAGCAGGAGCAGCAAAAGCCATTATGGAATTACCAAATGTATTTACTTGAATAAAATTTTTTGTTGAAATTGGTTCCGGTTTTTCGTTTTTTCCTAAGAAATGTGTTTTAAATTACTTATTTGTTGTGCAAATTATAGAATTTGAGTATGTACACTTAGTTTACTTACATTTTGAATACAAAAATACAGAAGTAACAAAAATAAAAACAATCCGCAACGTAATCCGCAACTCTTGAGCTGCGAATAGAAAGTGAACAATTTTGTATGGGTGAGTTCCACCTAAACGGTTTCCACAATACTGTGAAACTCATTCACAATGCCGACAAGGGAATAGTTCACTTCAGCGGATTCAACGATACTGACAGTCAAATTATAGTGAATCTTTCCCCCCGACGGATTCTACGATAGGGGTGTATATTGTAAAGGTGATTACACCATAAATTATGTTCCTTCTGAACTTTAAATTGCCGATATTTTCACTAAAGCTCTTACTAATGATAAATTTCAGAAATTTAGAAATTTGTAATCTTAATTAAAGTAAATTTTGTTGCAATTAAATTAATTCAAAAGTGGGAGTGTTAAAAATAATGAATACAAGCATTCGAATAAATTGAATTTGGCAATGCTCTCACTGGAAATTGTAGAATTGTACTCGTTATAATAATCTTGAATTATGTTAATAAAATCAGTTGCGCTTTTCATCTTTGTCAGTTCGGTCGTTTTGTCGTGCTTAAATTGTCCACTTGTTCCGCGGTCGTAAAATGAATGTCTCTGAAAAAGAAAGGGAAAATCAGAGAATAAAAAGAAATAACACCTTTGACAACAACAGGGTTTTCGCTTGCTCTTCAAGTAGAAAAATCACATTAAATCCACAAAACATGTCTGTCGTACAACACTCACCACCTTCAAAGAAACCCCCACAACAGGTTAGGGAACAATCTTTCGAACTCCCCGCTAATTCAGGAGCTCCGATGTCAGTAAGTCGCTCGACCAGCTCCACAGAGTCCATTCGCTCACCATTGTACAGCAGCCTTAGTGAGCTCGGAGCAGCTTCGTTGGCAGCACGAACTGATAGTCTTCAAACTATCATTGACCAAGGGCAGACACAAAGTCCAACGGGCTCTGGAAGCAAACCCTGCAACACACAAATATAAAACGTTAATATCCCTTCAGACTTGAAAGCATATATCAACCTGGCTGTAGTGAATGCGGTTTCGAGCTACCAGAACTCCATTAGGGAAGATATATCGCAAAGCCTCAAAACTGAAATGCAATTATTAGATTTTATGAAAGTGATTAATTCAATTACTCGAACAACTCCTCCGCCCGAACAGACGTGTCCAAAACAAACAGGCAAACCGAGTACGGGCCATGATCAGGTTTCCCAACAGCAATCATACCCCAATGGGCAGTCCCAGCTAGATCCGACATCCAGACCATTTAATCCCATAGACAGTTCTAGTCAAAAACAGAAAAGTAGTCATGGTAGAGGAAATGCAAATAACAACTTTAATGCTTACCATCACGAGCAGAGTCAGTGATCATATCAGCAAGCTAGGAACACTGCCAATATGCCATCCGATTATCCACCACAACATCCTCCAGAAGTGTATTCCCATCGTAGAACTCGAGGTCCTATACGGATTGATAAGTGTGGAATATGTTTGGAAGGAAAGCCAGAAACACTTACAGCAGAAGACTTTATATTTCGGTTAGAAACCCTTCAACGACAGTATGACTGTCCCTGGTCTGAAATTCTGCGGGATTTCCACCTACTGCTTTCCGGAACAGCATATGAGTGGTTCTGGCAGTTCCAACGCTCCAACTACCGACCGGACTGGCCAATGATCAGAGATGCCTTAATGCGCCAGTTCCACAACGTAAAGTCGGACTTTGAAATAATGCGCGGAGGTAGGGTGCCTGGGAGTCGTCTCATGAGTTTTTCTCATCGATCTCAAAACTAAAGTCGCAGCTGAGGGTACAAATCCCAGAAGGAGAGCTGGGGAGCTGGTTAGAATCCTAAAAAGAAATCTAAATGAAAAGCTAGGAAGATTAGTGTACCCTATGTCCATATTTACGTTGGATCAGCTTCGCTATGCATGCAGGGACGCGGAAAATGCATTTCCGAATAGGGAACCACCAAAATACCACAGGCCGCCGGCAAAATATATGGCCAATGAGTTGGAATGTCAGAGTCCCGAGTCGTTTCCACAAGATGAACAAGTCTCAGCCTTGCAGTATGCAGGTGCACGTCCAAATCCTTTCAGGTATTACGCTGAGGCGAAAACCCTGGTGTGCTGGAACTGCAGGGTTGAAGGACACTCATTTGTCGATTGTCCGTCTAGTGTCCGTAACATTTTCTGTTACAAATGTGGTAAAGAGGGGGTGATTACGCCCAAATGTCGCCGCTGCAACCCGGAAAACCGGGCAATGAACGCGATGACGTCGGGGGAGTCGCGTTCGACTCAGACGACCCCCGAGCACCAGTAAAAGCTAGTATTGTCAGATGACGAAAGTCGTCCCCCACCTGCTAGAGAAAAAACTAAAATTAAAATTTTAAGATAAGGAAACAAAAATGAATAAAACAAGCAACATACCTGAGAGGAAACCATTACATATCAGAATTAAGGAGTACTGTATGGCTAGAAATAGGATTTTTCGTGGAGAGATTAAAATATCAAATAGGTTTTGAAAAGCAAGAGAGAGATACCGAATGAGAAAAGAGGTAAGGAAAAATCTAGCGTCCACGGTGTTGGACACAGCCACTGACCCAAGACCCTATGCCAAGGTCCAAATAGTAGGCAAAGAGGTTCTTGGACTTTTGATTAGTGGCGCTAGCGTCAGAATTCTGAGCAGGAACTGCCTAAAATTTGTCCAATCGCTAGAAGCAAAGGTCCTCCCGTTCCTCTCGGACGTCAACACGGCCGATGGAAAAAGCCAGGCCATAGTAGGCAAAATACATGTACCCGTAGGAGTAGACTTCTGGAAGGCATTCGAGATTGGACCTAAAATTGTGAGTTCAATAAGTATTTCGGATGCTTCAGATGTCTCAAATACGCACCAATTGTCGTTTGAACAGCAATCCGAGCTGGAAGCAGTCGAGCGGAAGTTCCTTTGCTTCACTCAGCATGGGCTTGGAAAGACGGCACTTGAAGAGCATGTCATCGATATAGGAGAAGCGGCTCCTGTGAAACAGCGTCACTACCCTGTGTCCCCAACGATACAAGCCCTTTTGTACGAAGAAGTAGATTGAATGAAGAGTCTAGGCGTTATCGAGGAGAGTGAGAGTCCTTGGTGTTCACCCGTGGTCCTTATACGGAAGCCAGGCAAAAATCGACTTTGCCTGGATTCTCGTAAAGTGAACGCGTTAACAAAGAAGGACACTTACCCTCTCCCCCAAAAACGGTGCGTACCGTGGTGGAATGAACATCTCGAAAAACTCAGGAAAAAGGTGAGAGCACTTTTTAATAGAGCTAAACGCACTAAAATGTGGGATGAGTATAGATCCGCAACCCGAATCAACCCAGAACTTTTTTTTTCGATATCTGCAAAAATATTTTATAAGCATGTTCTTTAGAGTGTAAGAAACCCAAATATACTTTTTATTTTCACCCACAAACTCGCTTGTCCAAGATAATGGATGTGACCATGTGGTCACGCTGGGCACAGCTGAGAGAATAATTTTGTATGTGAAAAAAAAACATAAAAAAAGTTTTCTTTCTTTATTTATCTGTTTTTGTATGAAAGTCTAAAAAGCATTTAACACAAAGGCCAACGGGAAAACCTACCTACTGGCCAACAGATAGGAATAAAACCCCGGATCTTGTCGACTTTTTCGTTACAAAGAATATCTCGTCAAACACTATAAAAGTAGAAGAAGGACCAGATCTTGACTCAGATCATTCCACAATACTTATGACACTTGGCGAAAAAATCACTCTCAAAGAAAATATCCCAAGACTAGCTAATAAACTGATTGACTGGAACTACTTCAAACAGAATCTGGAGGATAGTATCCACCTTTTAGGAACAATTGAAACAAAAGATCAATTAGAGGAGGCTGTACAGACTTTTACAGTTAATATCCAAAAAGCTTCAGGGGCTGCAACACCTAAAACAAAAACCAAACTAAAACAGAATTCTTACCCAAAGGAAATATGTGAAATAATTGCAAAAAAGAGGAAAGCTAGAAAACGCTGGCAACAATCAAGGGCGCCAAGCCACAAAACAATGCTCAATAATCTAGTCAGTAAACTCAAAAGATCGGTAAGAGAATTTAAAAATGAATCTCTTAAATCATACCTTTCCAATTTGACGAATGATGCTAGTACCGATTACTCGCTCTGGAAGGCGACAAAGAGAATGAATAGGCCAATAGCACATATTCCACCAGTTAAAACCATGAAAGGTAACTGGGCAAAAAGCAACAAAGAAAAAGCGAATTTATTTGCTGAGTATCTTGAAGGCGTCTTCCAACCGTATGAAGATAAAGACTGTCAAGAAACGGAAGAACTGTGCGAAGAAGAGGGACATATTCAACCGGTAACGGCAAAAGAAATTGCCAAAGAAATAAAAGAAGGCATCAATATCAAAAAAGCCCCGGGATTTGATTTGATAACAGGGGAAATCCTACGACAATTCCCAAAAAAAGGCCTAAAGAAACTAGCGCAGATTATAAATGCTGCATTCAGGATAAGGTATGTACCCAGCATGTGGAAAGTAGCGGAGGTAATTATGATACCAAAACCAGGCAAACCACCTAGTGAAGTCACCTCCTATCGCCCCATATCGATACTGCCTATGTTGTCCAAGCTATTTGAAAAGATGTTGATTAAACGTCTGCATAAAATCATTGAAGAAAAATCACTAATTCCAAACCATCAATTTGGTTTTAGGAATAAGCACTCCACGATTGATCAGGTGCACAGAATAACAGATAAAATCGAAAAAGCATTTGAAGAGAAAAAGATATGCTCTACTATATTTCTCGATATAGCACAAGCTTTCGATAAAGTATGGCACAAAGGACTGATCCATAAATTGCTAAAGCATCTGCCTAAGCAATACTCAGATATTCTAGAATCCTACATATTGCACACTGAGAGAAAAGATGCTGGAGTGCCACAAGGTAGTGTGCTAGGCCCTGTATTATATCTTCTGTTTACCAGGGATCTGCCAAATAGCGATGAAACAACCGTGGCAACATTTGCAGATGATACTGCTATCCTTGCTGTGGGAGAAAATGTCGAAGAAGCGACAAAAAAGCTACAGATGGCAGTAAATAACATATCAAAATGGACAAAAAAATGGCAAATTAAATTAAATGACCTAAAGTCGGTCCATATTAATTTCACCAATAAGAATGTTCAGCATATCCCAGTGTTCATAAATGGTAATGCAGTAGAATATGCAAACACAGCCAAATATCTAGGCATGACCTTAGATGCAAAACTGCGCTGGAAACAGCATGTAAAGAAAAAAAGAGAGGAACTGAACATGCGTAACAATAAAATGTATTGGCTTATCGGGAGATACTCTTGTCTGTCAAATTACAATAAACTGCTTCTTTTTAAGCAAATTATAAAACCAGTATGAACCTATGGGCTCCAGCTGTGGGCATGCACATGCAAAACAAATTTAAAAAAAAATACAAACATTCCAAAGTAAAGTACTACGAAACATAGTAAATGCACCATGGTACATAAGAAACGCTGATCTACATAGAGATCTAAATGTTGAAATGGTTGAAGATGAAGTAAAAACAGTTGCAAATACACATAGACTCAGACTTCTCAACCACGTCAACGTAGAAATGACAGATTTATTAAATACTGACAAACTTGTTAGAAGATTAAGAAGGAAAAAACCATTTGAACTAACTACCTAAAGATAGTTAGAGTAAAAGAAAGGGAACTAAAACAATAGCATATAGTAGACCCAACACAACATTAAATAATTATATGAAAGAAAAGGGGAAGAAGGGAGAAGGGGTTAGTGGGTAGAAATCCCACACTGTTACTGAGTACGGGCTCAGTTTCGTCTTTTGAAGATTACCACCTCCCAGCGCAAAAAAAAAAAAAACACAAAGGCCAATGTCACACTTCGAACATTCCGTCCGTCCCACAGAAGTGCACAAGTCACCTCCACATAGTCTTCTTTTTGCGCAAGGACGAACAAAGTGATTATTGCCATCGTACCGAAGAGTTTCTTTACTACTGTCTTCCAAATTTCTTTTACGGGGACCAACAGCCTTTGGTTTTTCACCAAAATGCCTACAATAATATATTGCAATATTTCTCCTGAACTCCAACTGCGACAAATCGGGATGAGCTGAGCGGTGTAGTTGCCATGCGTTTTGTACCGAAACATCTACTAACCAAGTAAAAATACTGTTCCACCACTTCTTACCTTTTATTCCAATTCGATACAGGCTAACGTTTTGATCCATACGATCTACACCACACATGTATTTGTTATATTCTCCTATAACGTATGGTCCTTTTTCTTGTGCTCACTGGAATACCGTTGAATATTTGAAATTGGATTAATTCCATAAGAAGTAGACGCAATGCTAACTACAGCATTATCATTCCACTTGGTTAGTACGATGTTTGTTTCCTTCATTTTGATTGACTTTGTGAAACCTCGATACTTCTTCTTTAGGTTTTTCTTGTGTTCGATAGGGCAACTTTTGGGAATTCGGTTCTCTCGAATTGTTCCTGTTGCAGAATAACCTCGAGATTTCAAGTAAGTAAGTAACGGAAAGCTCGTGAATAAATTGTCGAAAAAAAAGGAAAAAGGCAAATTTTGAATTTCTAGTGGAAAGTCGTCTATCATATTTACGAGTGGTGCTGCGCATTTGCCGAATTTTTCTTCATAACTTTTAATTGCTCTTGGATTATTCCCTTGATATATTTCGAAATTTATCAGGTAGCCTGAAGGCGTGCACAAGGACCAAACTTTGTATCCAAAGCGCAATAGCTTTCCCTTAATAAATTGCTTGCAACCATGCCGGCCGAAATAGGAAATCATGCTCTCATCAAAAGAAAGGTGTTGTTCGGCGTGAAAGTGCTTCAGCATGTTAGCCTTTAGGTAGCCTGTAAGCGGCCGCAACTTCCACATTTTGTCCCCATCGTTCACCTTTTTTCCACTTTCTTCAAAATGAAGAATCTGGGAGATTTGCTGGAATCGATTTCTACGCATGGCTGAATACACCATCTAGTTTCGCATATTATCATCATTATTCCAGAATGACCTAAAGCTGTTTCGACCGTTATATCCACTTACTATTAAAATGCCGATATATGTTCTTAGCTCAGCGATAGTCATTTGAGGATTTGGTTTTCCAAGGAAGATTGCATATTTTTCCGATTCACTGACAATGTGTTCCAAAATTTCATTGTCAATAAATTTTTCTAATTGCTCATGAGGCTTCAGCTTATTGCAATCTTCGAAGTGAGCTAATGGAAGGATTGGGATCATAGCAACTGAAGTATCCTTTACCCACGTAAATTTCGTTTCTTTATTGAAGAAGGAAGACTTATTTTGGACGCTATCACTTTTTGCAAGGAACTATGCTCAACTCTTGAAGTCGATGGTTCAGTTGTTGACGATGATTGATCCAGTAAGTTGACTTGCAAATTTGAACTTGAATTGAAGAATATCAGCTAAAATAGAATCGCTGCATCCTATTACATCGACTTCGTCGTTATCGTTACAGTCCGCCTGAGTACCATCTAATGTAGTAATGCGTCTCCCATTTTGCATTACAATTTCGCACGATGATTTCAATTGACCAGCACATACATCGTCTGGTACACCAACATCATCCTCATCAGCATAATCCTCTCCACTAAGTATGCCACTTTCGATTTCTGGTGGTAAAAGGTAGAGTGCTTGAACTGATTCACTTTCATCGTCGTTGCAGAGCTCATTTATGAAATCAAGAGCTTCTTGCGCACTTAACGGTCTATAATTTATAAGAACACAGAAACAAATAAATAGATACAAATTCCTGAACCTAACATAAAAAGATACATTTTATTTATCTGCATACAAGTAGAAAATGTAAGTATTTACTATGTAACCCAGCGTGACCATATGGTCACACCTATAGTCACGGTTAATAAAACGTACTAATATCACAGATAAAGAATATACAGATGTCTCATGCCCATGTAAAAAATTGTCGTAATATTTTTCGCCAGCGGACAAAATAGCTTTTCGCGAAAAGCTCAATCAAAGAGAAAAAAGCTTTTGCCAGTTTCTCTTTTTCTTCCGATACATGCTCTTGAGTTCATGCTTTTGTGTGGTTGCTTTGGGATAACCTATACAGATGTCTGTATTGTGTATGTAGGAGGATCATATGGTACATTTTATTTGCGCCAAATTATATAGTTTTGCTCTCTTTTTTCAAAAAAATACGTTACTTTTGTCTTAAAAGTGAAGATTTCTTTATAAGTGCGGACCTAGTTTTCAGTAGACAAGTTTTAAATAAATACATGTGAGGTTCTTATTTTAGCCTGTTTATTGCATATTTTCTGTGCTATATACATATTTTCATATCGGACATTATTTTCAGTTAGTGAATATTTAAATTACAGTAGGTAAGTATATATTGACCTGATTATATAAACATTTTAAGAATTGTAGGTAGAAACTAGAAGAAAATGTCTTGGAGTAGAAGTCGGTGCACAATTACGCATTGTAATGCTGCGAATAAGATGTTTCCGGATAGGAAAATGTTCAAGTTTCCAAAAAAAGGAACTGAAACATACAAAAAGTGGCTATCACTTCTTTCGGAAGATTGCCGAAAAAAAGTGGAAAAACATAAAATTTCCCTTATATGCAGCAAACATTTCGAAACAAACAGTATTGGAAAACAGCATTTAAGAAAGAACGCTTGTCCAACTCTGTTCTTAGAAGCAAGTCAAGAGACGGAAAGTAATGAACACAACGAAATGTGCTTTTATTCCAATAATGCTCTCAACAACTATTCCGGGTTGGGGAATAAAATAACTATAACATCAGCAGCAGATGAAGTCAATATAGAAGAGCTAAACAAAATGTCAAACATCTTTCAGAGCAATAAAATAAACAATGAAATTGAATTCATATGTGAAAGATGTAAAGATGGTGCTAAAAACAGTGTTTTTATATTAAACAAATAAATAGATTGAAAAGAGACAATAATGCGTTGAAAAGAAAAGATAAGAAAATAAACAACTAAGGGCAAATATGTTACGAAGAATATACTATTTAAAAGAACAAAGCAAAAAGTTACAAGCGGAAGCGAAGCAAAATAGAAGAAAAGATTGATGCATTAATTGACGTTAGTGAAAATACGAAGATATTCTCAAAACTTATCCTCTCTCAAGGTCGACAGTTCACAGAACAAGAAAAATGGATGTCGCAATGTATTTTCTTTCGATCTTCAGCTGGGTACAATTTTCTGCGTGATCAACTTCAGTTGCATTTACCACACTCATCTTCATTACATAGATGCATAAAAATCAAAAGCCTTTCACCTGGGTAAGACCGAAATGTTTTAGAGCAAATAAAAAAAATAACATCAACATTGTCACCTAAAGAAAGAGAGGTTATTGTTATCTTTGACGAAATGAGTATTCAAGCAAATCTAACCTACAATAAATTCAAGGACGTAATTGAGGGTTTTATTATTTATTTCTTTATATTATGGAAGAAACCAAAGATTAAATGAATGTGCCAAATCCGTGTGTGTTTTTATGATTCGCAGTTTATGTGGAAAATTTAAGCAAGTTCTGTATCATGTTGCTTGTTCACCAAATATACCAGTGGAAGAACTTGATACTGAAATAAAGAATTGTCTGGATATATGTACAGACCTAAAGCTGAATGCAAGAGCAATATGCTGTGATCAAGGACCAACAAATAGGAGCTTGTTTAAGAAGTTAAAACTAACTGAAAACAACGTTTCCTTTGACAATAAAGGAAAATCTGTGTATGGAATGTATGATATTCCACACCTAATAAAAAGTATCCGAAACAACTTGCTTAAATTTGATCTAGTTACTGCTGATGGAGTTGTCAGCTGGAAGGTAATTGAATATCATAGTGTAAGGCCAATATGTGACCTTGTGCTATACACCCCCAGGTTTAACCATACATTCGGCGACATACATATAATGTAAATAAAAGCAGTCCAACTTTTGCTAGACTCGGCTCTCTTCTGGCAAAAGTCATGTCGCTTAAATTTTTATTTAAGTCGAAATTTTCTAACTGCGAAGATGACGATTCAGATTATCTTCAGTTAGATTGGAATGCTGTTATAGAAAATGTCATGAAAGGACAATTTTTAATAACACAAGAGGAAGCACAAAATGATTCTGTCCTTAAAGAAAGATTCGAAAATGATCAATTAGTAAAAAAGGCGAATGATGTACCTGTTGAAAGTAAAAAAACTGCCAGATATAAACGATGATCGTTTAAAAAGACTAAAATCAAATACCTATAAGTGCATATTATTATAATTCGTTCTAATTTGCGCTTCTAAAGATATCACTATTACTATTAAAAATGAATAACGTATTTTGGGTTTTGCGATTACTTTGCTTTAAGGTTTTATGAATTTATTTAGCTATACATTTATAAATAAAATCGGTGGGACTGGGTGGGAGGGAGATGATTTTCTGTCACGTCCACGTTCATGTCCCCTGGAAACCATTTCAGTTAAGATGATTAAGCTATGGGGCACACTTAGTTTTTGAATTAAATCGTATAATTGTTTGTTCATGCTGATTCCCTTGCTATGGAAATAACTTTCAAAGAAGTCCAACGGTGTCAAATCGCATGATCGTGGCGGCCAATTAACATCGCCACGACGTGAGATAACACGGCCATTGAATTTCTCCCGCAAAAGAGCCATTGTTTCGTTAGCTGTGTGGCAAGTGGCACCGTCCTGTTGAAACCACATATCGTCCACATCCATATCTTCCAATTCGGGCCATAAAAAGTTCGTTATCATCTCACGACTACGAGTTGAGGTGGACGGCACTTCAGCCACACTATCGAGAACAGCAGCAATATTTTCTGCAGTACGAGCTGTACGAGCATGCACTGGTGTTTTCACATCTCCTACAGACCCGGTTTGCTCAAATTTTTGCACGATTTTTCCGATTGTACGCAC
Source organism: Criorhina ranunculi (assembly GCA_951813785.1). NCBI lineage: Eukaryota > Metazoa > Arthropoda > Insecta > Diptera > Syrphidae > Criorhina > Criorhina ranunculi. The sequence goes on along the minus strand of OX638382.1, from coordinate 24,120,010 downwards.
ATTTGGACGATTAAATTGACCGAAAAAATCACGAAGTGCACGATATGCATTTTGATTTGAACGCCCATTTTCATAATAAGCCTGAGTAACTTTAACGCGTTGCTCGATTGTGTATCTTTCCATGGTTCAAATTGAGTTAGTCTGAAATTGATAAATGTCAAATGAAATGCAGAAAAAAACTTGACGCTTAGGTGTGGTTCACATTCAACATCGGCCCTTAAAATTTAACCACCCTTTACATATGAATGTGTGTACCTTGCAACAATTATTGATTAATCTTTAAATAGTCAAAATTAACTAAATTCCGCTGAGCGAAGAATTCAAAAATTCCAAATCATTCATAAAATCCAACAAAGTAGACACTGAGAAAATGATTCCGCACGCATTTGCAACATACATACACAAAAAAACAAAAACAGAAGAAACTGGAGTTTGTGTTTACATTTTGTGATGATTGCTAACCACAAAACCAAATTGGCTGAGGCAAATCGTATGCAAGGAGTAAAACACAAGAAAGAGGCAAAAAATATTGTATTATTTTTAAGTAAGAGAACAAATGGATACAAATGTCGATCTCTCTTTAATTGGTTTGGGAGCTTTTCTGAAAGCTGTTTTATGTGCCAGAATTCGGTTTCATATGAGAATCTTTTCCATAAGGATGAGACATCTGTATATTCTTTATCTGTGCTATTATGTTAAGTAAACACATTTCTGTATGAAGAGGCAAGTTAATTTTTTATAACTTATGAAGTTTTGTGTTCCTTTTTATGTGCTATGATTATTAATTTTTGTGTTCCTTTTTATGTGCAAAAATATTTTTTGATTTATTTGTATGAACTGATTTGTTACGTTTTTTGTTTTTTCTTTTATTATATTTATAAAATAAATATGTGTCTGAATTTAAATTAATTTATTTATTGTGTTTTGAACTGGAAAAAATCTTTGCTGAATGTGCCCCGGGCAATGACGAAAGTACCCCGTGTTGGGGCACATTCGGCGAAACGGCTTTTTTTCTTCAATTAAAAAAAGTTAAGTGCTTCGTAACTCACACGGAAAAGTTACTTATTTTATTTTAAACAATAAATATCAAACTTTCATTCAGTATTAAATGTTATCCTATATGTTGATAAGTATCGTAAATATGAAGTTTTAAACTTAAGGTGCCGAATGTGCCCCAGTTTACCATACGCATTCGAAATTCTATAAGAAGATAGTGGCAACGATATCGCTGTCCAATTCTACGGGCTCAAATGCAATATTATAATAAGCTGATTTCATCTGAAATTCACAAGCATCGTAATAAAGAGTGGAACAGAAATCTTCGAGATTTAAACAAAAGCTCTAAACCTTTTTGGAATATCGTTAAGATTATTAAAAACAAAAGCAGAAGAATAAACACCCTTGTAGATTCTGGTAACCTTTTATTTACAGATGCAGAAAAAGCCAATGCCTTTGCGTCTAATTTTCATAGTAACCATTCTGTTTCTCAGCATCTTGGGGATCCCAATACAACTCAAATGGTAAGTGATACAATCACCAGAGTCCTATCTCGTCCTACTGAAGAATCGACACAATTATACGTCTCACCACAAAGCATTGCTGAAACTATCCACAACTTACGATTGCGAAAAGCCGACGGCTTTGATCGTATTAAAAATCTGTATATCAAGCATTTGCCCACAGCTGGCATACGATTTATAAGCTTTCTGGTAAATGCTTGTTTAAAAATACAATATTTTCCTCTTGCCTGGAAATCTGCTAAGGTCATTCCCATTTTGAAAAGTGGAAAAACCAAGGAAATGCCCAACAGCTACAGGCCTATAAGCTTTTTAAGTAGTCTTAGCAAAATTTTTGAGAAGGTAATAAAAGAAAAACTAATGCGATACATAACTAATCATGATATTTTCCCAAAGGAACAGTTTGGTTTCAGGCAGCATCACAACACCTCACACCAAGTTCTAAGAATATGCCGTCATGTTAAATTAAATCGCAACATGGGTAAGTCCACAGGCTTACTGCTTTTGGACATTGAAAAGGCTTTCGACACAGTCTGGCATGATGGGATTTTATATAAAATGATTAATTTTGGTTTTCCTCTCTATATAGTCCAAATAGTACAAAGTTTTTTGTCCAACCGTTCTTTCAAAGTTGTCGTTAATAGTGGTGTCTTAGTTCCCCGTGAATTTGTCTCCGGTGTTCAACAAGGTTCTGTTATTAGTCCAGTTTTGTATAACATATATACCTCCGATCTTCCTCACCTACCGGAATGTGAAATTGCGACACACGCAGATGACACTGCCATATTTTCATCGCATCAATTAAGTCTCAACATTGAGACGAACATTTAGATTGCGTTTGGAATATTAAATGATTATTTAAAAAAATTTAAAATAAAGATGAATACTGAGAAAATGCAAGCTATCTTTTTTACCCGAAAAAGGAAGTATTGCTTTCTCTCAAATCCTCATCTTTGTTTAAATGGAATAAACGTGTACTGGCAACAGAACGTCAAATATCTGGGTATTCATTTGGATACAAAATTGATTTTCAGGGAACACGTTTCAAAAACGATCGATAAGATAAATATCGCCACCAGGTTGCTTTACCCCGATAGAATGCGCAAGCTCACTCTAAACTTTCGTAATAACTGCGAAATCTCTACCAACCCTCTAGTAAACCAACTAAGTTCAATATTATAGCTTATATCTACCTACATAGATTATTGTGTTGCATTATTTAAGTATTCATTGTATTCATTGTAATTCATTCATATAAATATATCGTAGTTATTTATTTATTTATTTTAATTAGTTACTCAAATCCTTATTTGTTTATCTATTATTTATCTATTAGCTAATTGTTAATTTATTTATAAATTTTTGTTATTTATGTTTCGATTGTTAATCTATTTATTCGATTATTGCGTTTTTGATTGTTTAATTACCTTGTATCTTATCAACTCAACTACATATTCACTTATTTATTCGCTTATTTAGTTACTTATTTATTTATTTATTCCATTATGTGTATATCTATCTAATTTTTATCTGTTAATTTATTATAGCAGTAATTCCTTTTATTTAATTCATTTTTTTTTTTTTTGTTATTTATATTGAAGGTTTTTGTCGTAGTTTCCTTCAAACTAAACTTCTTTCCATAGTTATTCTCATGTCCAACAAATAAACTGTTTCAGTAGAAAGATAACTAGTATTATCAAATCTCTGTACCTATGTAAATTGTGCGATAGCTACTTTGTAAATTATTCACGAAAATAAATATCTATCTATCTATCTATAAATATTATTTTGAGGATCCAGAAACTTGACTTCTTTTACTTTCAATGACATTATATAGATTTTCAAAACGGACCGAAGATGTTCATCTGTAAGACTTAAACGGTATTTAGATTTATTAATCTTCATTGTTGAAAACGTCTGTTCATACACATATGAACTTCCAAACATGCATAAAATGCGGGCAGCATGGTTTCTTAAGTTGGGAAAGCTATTTTGATTTTTGAAGTAATTTGTATAAAATGCCAAAATATCAACTTCATTGAACCTATACTCTTGAAAGCAGTATCACACTGCAAATCTATTAGTTCCATTTGCAAGTTAGTCGGTGTTTTATCAATATCGAACGTTAAAAGATCATTTGAAAGAGGAAAGTCGTACGTATTGAGCTCGCGAAAACCTGCAATCAACAACCCCATATCAACAATGAGATCAAACAAACGGTTCGAAAAATCTGCTATTTATCTGCACTGATTTGCATGCCGATCCCACGAATACTAGGGAAATGATCAAGATTTTATTCTCGAAGCTGAGACTCCCACAACTTTTCAATTGTATTGTTGACTTGTTTCAGTGATGGAAATAAAATATCGGCCATGTCTAGCATACATTCTTTTAAAAATTCGCCGTCATTAAAAGCTTTTGATTTTTAAATATAAAAATTAGGTCTAATGAAGCTTTTGAAAGTGACATTAGGCCGAATATTAACATTTAGCATAATGTCGCTTCGCAAAGTGACACCTGGCCAATTTGGCTGTATGTCGCGAGTTCGTTGAAAGACTTTGAAATATTGGGAATCTGTATTGCACCGCTTCGCTGCTACGGTCGTTTTATGTTCAAAATCAGTGAGGAGCAACAGGTTTTTGTAATATTCTCATCTGGTGTTATATCTCAAAAAAGTTTGGCCTTATGTCGCTTTTTGAAAGTGACATTTTTTATATTTGGCATAATGTCGCTTGTCACAATATCACGGTACCTAAATCCTTTACAAACGGCAATAATCCGATAGCAAATCAAACAAAGAGGTTTACCTTTCCATTCAATAAAAAAGTACAAAATGTCACAATTGGGCCGGAAAAGTTTGATTGATTAGAGTTCGGTTGTGTTTTTATATCGCTCTGTTAATCTCAGTTTTTCTTGCGTAATCAATAGTTTAATAGTGGTTTCTTAAACCTAAAATAATATAATCGAGTGTAAGACAGTGACTTTTGGAAAAAATTAGCTATTAACAACCAAAAAGTGTTAAATTTCGCTGTATCAAAATTTTAAACATATATAGAATTTAAAATCTATTTCAAATCCCATTTCCCCTTAGTTTGTTTTAACTGCTTTTTTGTCTCTCTGTTTAAGTTTTCGCTCTTCACACTTCTAAACATGTATAAGTGTGGTCATTGCGGTGAAAATCTTCCCATCGATGGAGATTTCGCGACATGTCTTAAATGTGACCGTAAACTGCATTTCAATTGCACTACAGTGACAGAAAAGTCATGGAGAACCATGGGAAGCAGAAGAGAATCATGGAGATGCCAAAATTGCAGAACCGGTACGAGTGGGGAAAATCAGAATATTGCTGTAATTGTTCCAGACAACACAACGACTGATAGACCATTAACACCTAACACCAACACAGCTGTTCTCCAAGAGCTCAAACAGCTGAGGGCCGAAATAAAAGAAATTGCTAAAAGCTGCCATTTTGTTGGAAAGAAATACGATGATATCAATGAAAATATAATAAAAAATAATAAACTCATTGAAAGTATGATGAAGGAAATCACTGAACTTAAAGAAAACAATAAGAAAAAAGATGAAACTATTGAAAACATGCAAGCACAAATTAATACAATGGAGCAACAAATGCTTAAAAATAATGTTGAGATAAAAAATATCCCACCCACAGCAAACGAAGATCTTGTGGAAATAGTTAAAGCAATAGGCAAAACAATAAATCATCACATAAATGACACTGAAATCACCGACATATATAGAACCAACACGAAAAACGCTAATAGATCGTCAATAATCGCTTCATTCTCTTCGCATATATGCAAGACAACTTTTGTCAAACGCGCACGATCAACTCGCCATATCGCACTGAGAAAGTTTATGGAAAACACCGGTCACTCAAACGGAGCCGTAATCGATTCCACCGTTTATATAAACAACCAGCTGACCAGGCAAAACAAACATCTTCTGTGGATGGCGAAAGAGAAGGCAAAGCAAGAAAATTGGAGATATGTCTGGGAGAATGCCGGAAGAGTATTAGCACGACGAAATGAAACCACTTCTGCGATTGTAATCTGTACCGCTAACGACGTGAGTAAAATTACCCATTCATAATCGTAACTTAATTGTATCTGTTATATAGAAAATTAAAAACTGTTTATAAATATGGAAAAAACAAATAGAAACGATAGATTATTAGTTAACTTAGATTTTAAGGTGATGCACGGTTTCAGCGGAATCAATGTAGATGAACTAAAGAAAATGAATTTTTGTTGCCTATGTTTTAACATAAGATCGTTGCGAAAGAATTGGAATACCTTTTGCGCGAACGTAAGAGATATTTTAAGCATATTAAAAGTTATTGTTTTACTGGAAATAGATATAAAGAAAAAGGAAAATAAATTATACACGATAAGCGGATTCACTCCATTATTTTTAAACAGGTGTGAACGCAGAGTGGGGGGCATCGCGATGTTCATAAAGGATGAAATTGAATATGACCCACCAATTGTTGGAAACACCACATCATATGAGTGCATGATGGTAAAAATAAAAGAAAAATTAAAGTCAACATATATTAGTGCAGTATATAGACCGCCGGGTTTTAGCATCAAGGAGTTCATCGACGAAATGGGAATTAACTTAGCACAACAAACACGAGATAAAAAATCGGATATCCTGGTTATGGGTGACATGAATATCAATATTCGTGATAATAACAAAACTCATGTGTAGAACTACTTGGAAATGTTGGCAGCAAATGGATTAATGAACGTTATCAACGAGAACACAAGGATAGATCCGAGCCGCGGGACAGCGACTCTAATTGACCACATTGCAGTAAGCATTCCAGACAATCCAATTTTGTCAGCAGTAATCGAATGTGATATTTCTGATCACTACCCAATTTTATATGGTACTCTTACACTAAGTACGACTTATGTAAAAGAAGCCAATGCACCGTATATTCGAAGCAGCATGGTGGATACGTACATACGTTCTACAAACTGGGAAGAGCTTTTAGTTGAAGATGACGTTGACGAAATCTACCGAAAGTTGACTATAAAGATGCAAGACATTTACGAAAGATCTACAATAAACAATAGTCCGTCAACTAAATGTCGCAAACAAAATTCATGGATCTCCGCCGATATCCGTTTAAAATGTAAGCACAGAGATGAACTGTTCAGGAGATGGAAGAATAACAGGCTTAACCAATCCTACGAAAAGGAGTATAAGAGTTTCAGAAACAAATTAAATAAAGAAATTCTAATACAAAAATCGAATTTTTATAAAAATAAATTCACGCAATCGAGAAAGGATCCTCGCAAAACATGGGCTTTAATCAACGAAATTATGGGAAGAAAAAAGCTCAGCGTAGATGATGTGATTGTCAAGAACTTTCCGACAATAACAAGCTTAGCAACTCTTTCTAACCATTGCGGCAGGCATTTCGCTGATCAAACACTCCGAATAGTTCATGATTGCAGCACAACCACGTCAAATCACGTAAATAAATTACAGCCAAACAGTATTTTTGTTGAAGAAGCAACTATTGAAGAGATTCATGAAATACTGACGCATCTAAACATGAATAAATCACCAGGAGTCGACGACATTAGAGTAAGAGACATTAAGGTCCATGCTGAAGTGTTCGCCCCAATACTCTCGAAAATAATCAATCAAAGCTTAAACCAAGCCAAAATCCCAGACAAACTCAAGATTGCGTTGGTACGACCGATTTACAAAGGTGGGGTCAAAAGTATGATTGCAAATTATAGGCCTATATCGATACTGCCAGTCATTGAAAAGTGTCTGGAAGAAGTTGTGACTAGGCGATTACTAAAATTTGTGGACAAATACTCAATAATTCACGCAAAACAGTATGGCTTCCAAAAAAATAAAAGCACAAATAAACTACTTGGTGAATTTTCAAACACTATAAATGAGAGTCTGAATAGAAGTCATCATGTCTTGGTACTTTTTATGGATTTCAGCAAAGCGTTTGATACTCTCAATCACGCAAAGCTGATACAAGCATTGAGTCGACTCGGAATCCAAGGGAAATTGTCGAATTGGTTGCATAACTACTTGTCTAGCAGAACCTTCCGAGTAAAAATTAAAGATTTCTCTAGCGACGACATATCGGCTCCTTATGGTGTACCACAGGAATCGAAGCTTGGACCACTTCTATTTATCTTATTTAGATAGATTTTTCTATCTTTCTGTGTGCTGCCCTTAATACGATTATACATATTACTAGCAGAACCGTGCTCGCGTTCCTTCGCAAAGTTATTAGAAAAACTTCTTTTGACATAATATTAAAACAAAAAAATATAAAACATGCTTTAATATCCGGCCACTCTGGATTGCATGGCATAGTTATGAAGAGATCTGACCGACCATGTTTTCTAACATATGTCATTGCGCCTTGAGTTTTTTCGTGAAAACACCTTGGTGATCCAGTGAACGTAGATGGCAAAAATATATATGTTGCCTTATATTCCGAGGATTAACATTAACATCATTGCTCACAGCGTCTCTGAGATCAATATAATTATTAGCTTTCAGAGTCTGCTGATAAGTTCTTATGAAAATAAGCCTCTCTGTTATCATTTTAGCTGCCATATCCACCACAAACTGACTCAAAAGCTTACACAATAAAAGCGAAAAGTTTGTCTCATTGTCCCTTACCATCAACCTTTAGGCGTAAAATTCCCTGCAAGATTCAGTTTTTGTTATGGACTGTATAAGAATTTTAATAATCGAGCAAAAAAGAAAGTTCAACTTCACAAGTCAGCAGCTAACCTCGATCTCACATTCTTTATTGTTAAACCGCATGGTTCTAATATACAATACATCACATGAACAAAATGAAAGAGATAAAGATATATAAACCAAAGGGAAGTACAAATGCATTTACATGTAAATACAGGGTGTTTATGAAACGCAATTAAACAATTTAAATAACAAAAATATCATATTCCAAACATTTGTAAATAATTGAATCCGAAACGCATAGTGTTAACATTTGAAAATAGTTGAATCCAAAACTGTTTTATTTGAATTTATTTTAAAACTTGCGGAATCCCTATGTAATAATCGGCCTCACCGCGAATGAACATTAATGGGTATAGGAGTGGGTCATATGATTAATGGAGCTCCGAAATACGGTGTAAGTGTCCATCTCTTCTATGTAAAACAATGCCTCGGGGACTCTTATCTTCTTCCAACAATAACACGGCAATTTAATTTGCTGTTGGAGAATTAAAGCGGCCACGATGTTCATTTGCAGGTCTATGGTCAGCCTTAATAATAACTTTGAGGTCCGACAAATTTGGAGGGGAATGTTCCAATGTGGTCTTGAAAATGGATATATATTCATTTTGACTATTTAGGAAACCTTAAAGTATTTCTATGATCTCCTGTTTGAGATTAGGAGCCATGTTTTGCCGCAAAGAGATCTGATCCGCTTCTGAAATGAAGTATATTTGGAGGAAGCTTGGATTGCTTGTTTGGGGGAGCAAGCTTCCGATGAGGTGGTATATTTGCCCTTGCACTTCAAAAGTCGACATGAAGTTTCCTTCCTTTATCTGTTTTCAAATGATGTCATTTGGAAAAGTGTATGATATGACCTCACATTATCAAGGAAATGTTTGGAGTGGGGGTGAGATCCAATGTGCATACTTCGTAAAGGTTTAGATAGTTCGGCTGTCAGTGGAAGCTTTATCTTACTTTAAGAGCAGCATATGCTACTAAATTTTTCGCTTTACAAAATATGCAAACGTTATCCATTTTACCTATATCTGTTGTTTCGCTATTTATGTAGGGAAACAGTGGTTTGTAATTAAGGGCTGCCCTATTGCCCAAAAACTGATTCACATTTGAAGTGTTAATACTTGCTGTTGCTGCACTTTGATCCCCATTTCAATGAATTCCGAAATTCGCTTTAACATGAAGTAAGAACTATTCCAGCGAGTATGTATTTGCTGAACAAGTTTTAGTTCTACTTTGTTATTGCGCTTTTGTCGCTCGCTAACGTGCTCTGGAAATATGTCGCAATAGGCTTTGCCGTTGTTAACATCAAAGCAAAAGCATTCACTTTAAGGCAATCTTGGACTGAATCCTAGTTAAATTTAAACTAGGAGTAAAACACGGAAGGTGACGAATTTTCAAAATATCTGCCGTTTTAATCATGTTGGTGATTATCGTTACAACTTTTTCGCGAATATTGTTCACTACCAAAGTTGCATTAATAGCCTGAAATAAAATGATGAAATGTTACAGCAAATACAGGCTAACCATAATTTATTTAATATCACACAATCCTGCATGCGCAAACAAAAATATACAAATTTTTTGTTTAAATCGATAGTATCGATAGTTTTTAAAATATTTTGATAGTATTGATAGTCAAAAACTATCGATACTATCGATGTTTAACCAACACTACTCTGACCTCAAAAAAGCTCTCTTTGGGATCCAGCAGGTATATTATGCCTTAGTGGAATCCAAATTAAGGTATGGAATATTAGCATGGGGAAACGCGTCAAAAACCCATATCGAAAAGCTGCAGAAACTCCAATTCACGATCGTAAAGAAGATTAACACCAGCGTACCACCCAACGCCCGCGAAGAAAACAGCATAAAAGTACTAGGAGTTAAGGAGATTTTTAAGATGTCGGTGGCGCTTGAGTACTACGACGACAACCGTTTCAAGATACCTATTCAACACCAGGTGAACACAAGAAGACGCGCCCAGGGGATGCTTCAAATACCTTCCAGCAACAACGAGTACGGGAAGAGACAGCTAAAACACAGCGTTCCGACCATATTAAACGAGATTCCTCAATCATTATCTCGCATCGTAAATTTAAATGTCAGGAAAAAACTTTTAAAAGAATTCTTTCTCTCTCAATCATGAAAAAAAAAAACACTTGAACTCTAATATTATACATATTTACATTAAAGAAAATCATATATATGCATATTTCATAATTGAAAAACAACCTTCTGCAGATAAGCCGCTAGGCTTCGCGGAAAACCAAATATTATTGTCATTATTTTTGAGATAAATAAAACTTAAACTTAAAAAAAAATCGGCACTCACTTTTCTTCTAGTTGACATTGCAAGAGTAAACAATTTCCAATAAATAGAGTTTATTAGACCGAACTTGCACACCAATAAGAACACAACAAAGTCTTTCTAATCATTGAAGTGTCTCAAATTTCAAATACAGAAAACAGATAAACGATTTAACGCTAAGGCTTAATCACAACACTGCATTGCCAGCCTTAGTTACTCATGAGAGCTATATATGTAGCTATCCAATGCAGAAAAATTTCGATTGATTTGAATTTTTGCGACAGTTCACAGGCACAGGTGTTTATTTGTTTTAATTTTTTCAATTCCTCTTTCTGCTCTTACTTATTTTATCCTGAGGTATAATCATACAAATATTTCATGCAGTGAAAAATTATTGACATTAGTAAATTTTACAAATTTTAAGTGAAATTCAATGGAAATATGTGTCTGGGGAATTAGATTATGTGTTTTTGTTATTTTTGATAAATATTTCTATTAAATTTCACACATTTTGAGCTCAAAAAATAAAAAAAAGCATAGTTTGGGCTACTTTAGAAATCCGAGAGAATCCATATTGTATTGAAGAAACATACCTTATAAAATATTTCGAAATAAATTGTGACAGCTTCAACAGCTGATTAGACAGCCAACGTCAGAATAAATTCCAAAATTGACAGCTTAGTGCAAAAATAAATCCTAAATCCCGGTGGAACCACCGCACATAAATCTTAATCTTTTTCAGCTAAATCTCGGATTTATTTCTGGTGGAAACATAGCATAAGACTGGACCTCCACTATCAAAATGTGTAAAATATGGTGTTCATCGTTACTGTTCCAACAAAAATTGCTTTTTGTCTTTTCACACTTAATGCTGGAAACAGATGTGCAGAATTTATGCATGCAGCGCTGCGTGCAAATCTGCACACGAAACACATAGGCAGAGTTTTATTTGACATGCATCGCATCGGCTGCTGTCATTCGGCAGTTAACAGCTGAAAGAAAATTAATGAAATAGTTCGAAAAATAATATAAAAAATGCAACAGGTACTGTTTTTCATTCAAATATAAAAGGGAATTCTTATATACTCCAGCATTTTTATTTAAAACCGCAAAAATTCCTGCGGCGAAAGATTTCTTTCATCAGTCTGTCTTGCAAAACACAAAAACAAAAAAGTGAACAGACATCGAACGATGCTACCAAATACTGTTAATTTTTTATTTTTTTTTCTTTTCTGTTGTGGTACTATTGCCTCTGCGCAGAGAAATTAGAAATAGAGACTGAATGCAGCGCTGCTCTGCATGCAGAATTTACGTGTGTTCAGCTTCATATAATCCTGTATATTCTAATTTCGCTGCATGAGAAATTCTGCGTGTGTATAATTTTTTTTTCGTAAATTTCTACACAAATTTGATGTATTGAACAAATAAACTTGCCACAAGAAATAATTCACATTAGTTTGTATCCGCACCATCATCGCCGCAATTCACAACAACAACACATTTCTCAAATGTTTTTAGTGTAAGCAAATTGTGGCAAGTTTATTTGTTCAATACATCAAACTTGTGTAGAAATTTACGAAAAAAAATTATACACACGCATTTTGCAGATATTCTTTCAATATCTGCGTATAAATATTTCACTAAATTATTAAACTTAATCACTTTAACACACATGAAATTTTCTTCAACAATTTTCAACCCCTAAAATTCGACCGCCGCAACGCACAACAGCGATTTCTTCACATTTATTGCTCCACAGACCCTATTTTTTTTTTTTAATATTAATAAGCACTATTTTTTGTGAATCGCCACGTTTATCTTATACGGAAATAATTCTTTTAACCGAAGTTATTAATGTTTTAATCTCAAGTTTCCAAAAAAAAAAACATGCAATTTGTATCCAACTGACAGCCAAATGTTTTGACAACTAGCCCACAGTCATGACAGTTCGGAAATTTTGACAAGCAAATTAAAAGGTCTATTCATTAGAAGAATAAATGTCAAAAGAATAAATCGTTTTATTTTCTATTCGGATGTAACATTTTGGCGACGAGAGAAAAAAAATATACAATAGAAAGCAATCGTGCATTACAAAATAAAATATAATTGATTGCGCAAATTACAGTATAATTACACAGAATTTGGGAAGTGCAAAGCAACGTGGTTACACACAACATGCATAACCTCAAATAGGGGTGACAAGGATACAATGGCGCAACCGGAGCAGCAGGCGATGTCACAAGTGGCAGGGATTAATTTCGAGGCTTTCGATGGTAGCACTACAACCTGGTCACGCTGCGTGCGGCGTTTTGAGACAGCATTATCACAATATCACAAAAAAACTAAAGTTTCTTTTGCATTTCATGGGCGCTGGAACTAATGATATTTTGTACGATAAACTGCTGCCGGATACACCGGAAAACAAAACATACGGGGAACTGACTAAAACTTTGAGTGACCATTTTGATCCCACACCGAATGAAATTCTGGAAAATTATCGTTTCCATTTGCGAAAACAAAAAGACAACGAAACATGTGTTGACTACTTGGAGGCGTTGCGCAGGTTATCAACCCACTGCAATTTTGGTGGATATTTAAATACAGCTTTAAGGAACCAATTTGTCTTTGGGTTAAAAAACCAAAAGATTCAGAGTCGCCTGCTGGAAAAAGCAGATTTAACACTTGAGTCTGCTATTAACACCGCAAAAACATACGAGCTTGCGGAAAAAGGCGGTATGGAGTTACACCAGCATGGAATGAAGGAGGGTGTGGTCGACCTAAATGGAGATAGGAAAAAAGTAATCAAAATTCCGGAAGCGGCAAGAAAAGAGAAGGCAGAAAGGAATTGTTAGCGATGCGGGAGTCCCAACCATCTGCCGAATCAATGTGGCCACAGGGAAACTATCTGCAGATTTTGTAAAGGAAAGGGACACCTGCGTCGCGTGTGCCTTAAAGCTTAACGGGAACTAAACCAAATTACGGAGGAAGAGGATGATATAGATGTCGAAACAGAGAGATGCAGAGTAAAAGAATTGATGCAAATTAGGCATGTTTTTTTGAAACCTTGCTAGTTGCTAGTAAAGTCAAATTTCACACGTAAAACAAATACAACAACCGGCTGGCTACAATAGAAAGATGGCAGTGAAAGAATGACAAGAAAAGATCAGAAAAATTATTTCAGAATGCTGCACAGGGTGTTCCGGTCATTTAATTTTTTAATAACTTTTTTTAAGCATTTTATAAAAGATACTTAAAGCATTCACATATGTGTTAGGCTAATTGATTTTGTTTTGTCATTAGATTGCGTGCTATTTTTGTTAAAATACTTAAAGATATGATACATGCGCACTCGTACATATAATTTTGTAGGATATTTTTTGTCTCTGTTGTCACTTAGTTTGCTGTTATTCTCCTTTCGATCTTTGTTTTTACTTTCTGTAATATTGTAACATTTAAAATTTACATTTTTACATTTTTAAACTGAAATTTGCGGCTAAATTATAAGCAATGCTTCAACTTTTGATGCCAACTTGAAGGTATAAAAAATCGGTTGGCTTTGGCTGGCTGGGAATCGTCTAAATGAACGACTGGCTAGCTAAGTTAGAAGGGTGGGAAGGATTGAAAATAACTGGTTGGGGGTAGGTCGTTCCAAAATATTTTGCAATTTATTAGTTAATTACTTTCTTTTATGTTTTGAAATTGATACAGGGGCACCGGTGACGATCGTCAGCTTGACAGACGCTAAAAGGTACTTTGGCAAGGCAACAGTACACTCGAATGATATCGCACTTTATAGTTACTGCCACACACTCCTCGACTGCACTGGCTACATCATGGTGACAGTAAGGACTCCTACTCCCAGTCCACCAGTGAAGTTATACATCGTTCGATCTGAAAGGAAGCCGTTGTTAGAACGAGACTGGTTGCGCTCCGTTAAACTTAACTGGCCAAAAATTTTGGGAGAACAAATACGAAATCCGGATAACTGCGTGAACGAGCTTTCAATGGAGGTGCCGGTTCTCAATACATATCCGCTGTTGTTTGCGACTTTAATGGGAAAAATAACGGGATACCAAGCACGAATACAGGTAAGGGAGCAGTCCGTACAGACGTTTTTTTAAGGCAAGGCCCATTCCATTTCCGTTAATGGAAACAAGTTAGCGAAGGGCTGTTCGCCGGTGTGAACACGAGTGAATGGGCAACACCAATCGCGGTGGTTATAATAAGAGATCGACAAGTTAGAATCTGTGGAGATTATAAGATAACGCTTAACCCTGTGCTAAAAGTGGACGAGTATCTCTTACCAATGGTAGATGAGCACAATGGCAGGAGGTAAAAAATTTACAAAAATTTACCTTTCAAAAGCATATCTGCAGCTCGAAGTCCACCCAGAGGATTGCCACTTGTCGACCTTAAACACCCTTAAAGGACTTTTCGAGCCGACCAGATTGATGTTCGGGATTGCATGTGCACCAGCAAAAAGGCAACAGTTCATGGAGCAGCTACTTAAGGGTATTCCGGGGGTGGCGGTGTTTCTGGATGATATTAGAATTACTGCTGAAACGGATCAGCAACATTTAGCCAGAATCAATGAAGTTTTAGAACGCCTGAATAATCACAACATGCGTATAAATTGGGATAAATCCGAATGGATGAAAGATGAAATCGAATATTGCGGTTACGTCATCAACAAGTTTGGTATACAAAAAATGGAAAAGAAAATTATAGCTATTCGGGAAATGAAGCAACCTTCGAACAAGGATGAAGTTCGAGCGCTACTGGGATTAATAGATTACTACGGATGGTTTGTTAAGGATTGGAGTTCCATTTTGTACCCCATAAATAAATTATTGCAGAAGAACGAGCCATTTGTTTGGGATTCAAACTGCGAGAGAGCATTTATGGAAGTTAAATAGCAAATGCAGTCTAAAACGATTTTGACACATTACAAAGCCAAGCTACCCCTAGTCCTGGCGATGTATGCCAGCCCTTATGGAGTGGGAGCAGTTTTAAGCCATGAATACCCGGATGGATCAGAGAAGCCAATACTGTTTGCGTCTCAAACCTTATCGAATGTTCAGCAGAGGTACTGCTAAATAGATAAAGAGGGTTATGCTATGGTTTTTGGTGTGCGCAAGTTCCATCAATACCTCTACGGACGAAAGTTCATACTAGTTACGCTGTCGCAAATATTTTCTCCCCATAAAGGACTCCCAAAGTTGTCTCCCACAAGAATGCAGCATTATGCAATATTCTTAGGATCCTTTGAGTATGAAATTCGTCTAAAAAAATCTAAGGAAAATGCCAACGCAGATGTGTTCTACCGGCTCCCAAGGAATGGTACATACAAAGATATAGAGGAGGTGGACGTGTTTGAAATTGAAGCAATCCAAAATTTAGCAGTTACTGTGGATGAATTAAGGTAGCAGACGGAAAAGTACACTGAAGTCCGGTTGCTTCTAGAATCCTTAAAGTATGGTCGTGAATCTGATGCCAAGGATCGCTTCGGTATCCTACAGACAGAATTCACTCTACAGCAGGGCTGCTTACTGCAAGGAATTCGAGTGTATGTAGCAGACAAATTGCGTAGTCGCATCATGGTGCATTTCGGCATAACTCAAATGAAAGCCCTGGCACGCGGGTATTGTTGGTGGTCATCAATGGATAAGGAAATTGAAAGCTTAGTGCTGAACTGCGCAGCATGCCAGTCTGTGCGGTCAGAGCCAACTAAAACGACACCAGTTCATTGATGGAATGCGGCAAAGAAACCGTTTGAGCGGGTACATGCTGACTTTGCTGGACATTTTCGTTTTGGTGGGCGCATATAGTAAGTGGCCCTAGGTTCATGTTGTACCCAACATAACAGTAGAAACTACCATACAAACATTGTTGCATGAATGGGAGTGCCGAAAATATTTGTGAGCGATCATGAAACACAGTTCAAGTCGAAAGAGTTTCAAAAATGTTTACTAAGCAATTGCATTCAACATAAACTAGGCGCCCCCTATCATCCGGCAACTAATAGTTTAGCAGAGCATTTACTCTTCAGAAAATATAAAAAAAATGTTTCAAATATCCTTCCAGCTTATCGTCGTGCGATACACTCGGTAACAGGGAAATCTCCTGTGATGCTTACGTTCGGAAAACAAATCCAATCACGTCTCAATTTAATCATACCAAAGGAACCAATAATCCTGTGGGAGCGCATATGACCAAAAAAGCAAATCACTGTGTGGGAAAGAGTGTCAGCGAGAGATTACACAACGGAATATAAATGGCAGTTTGGAAAAGTATTGCGAAAAGTTGGGGAGCTGCACTATGAAATAGAATTGGAGGATCAGCGTGTCTGGAAACGGCATATAGATCAAATGTACAAGGTCGGAGAGGAGGTGCAAGCTTCACCCAGAAAATTAAACATTCCGGATATGTGAATAAGTAAACCATATCAGCCGACAAATCGATTATATCGGAGGCCGAGCCTTTCGTCGTTGCGGAAGGGGAGCAAGGCAGTGCGGAGGGTATTTGTGATTTGCCGAGGTGCCCAACGCCTCAGCGTAGCGAAGCGATCGTCCCGGAGGCAACGAATAGCAATGAGGGTTCGGGAAATGATTTACAACTTCGCCGTTCAAAAAGAGAAGTTCGACCACCCAAACGTTTGAATTTATAAATATTGTAAGATATCAAAATTGTAAGGGGGGAAGAGATGTCAGAAAAATGAATAAATAGGAAACACTATTATAAATGTAAAGAAGTAGTAAAAAGGCAACACTGAAAGAATGTCAAGAAAGTATATTCATTAGAAAAATAAATGTCAAAAGAATAACTCGTGTTTTTTCAACAATAGCTTTAAGAAAAATAAAAGTCCAGTCACAAAGTTT
Organism: Criorhina ranunculi; assembly: GCA_951813785.1. Taxonomy (NCBI): domain Eukaryota; kingdom Metazoa; phylum Arthropoda; class Insecta; order Diptera; family Syrphidae; genus Criorhina; species Criorhina ranunculi. The sequence continues at coordinate 24,102,530 of OX638382.1, read as the reverse complement.
TTTCAAAAAAATTTTTTTCTTAGTTTCGCTTCTTAGATTGTATAAATAAATTAAGTTGGGTTACGTCGAAAGACATAGAATAACAATTAAGGTTAGCTTAGAGTGCCCGTGTAGGGCCAGCATGTTAGAATAGCATAGTTAAGTTAATTAAGCCAGTTTTAAGCATTTTTGTCTAGCATGTAAGATTTAATGGTCCTTAGTAATAGAAGATTTCAAACTTGAGTTTTACCTGAACTCAAATTTATCCCAAATTCTGTAGAAATAAACAATCGCTGTCACTTTTAAAATCGACAACTGCTTAGTTGCGGCTCACCCGTATCTAAGTCAATTTTAAGGTGACAGTCATAACAATTCAATTTGAGTAGTAAATGAACGAGATGTGTGAGTTCACAATAAAGAAAATGTGAAATTGAGTCACAATGCTTACGTTAGATTCGACTTTTGTTAATTTCATTTATTACTACGAAACCTTAAAAGTAGTTTAGCTACAATTAACAAAGTTCGACTTTAGAAGTGACTTTAAGGATTTCTATTACTAAGGGCCAATGAATTTAAATAATAAAAATGCGTTAAAAATGAAAAAAAAATGCAACTTTGTCCAACCCCCGAACGGAGGGACGTAGAGACTTAAATTTATGCATAAATACTGTTGAAAATATATATTAGTCAATATTAAAACCATATATAACGACATCTATTTGCCAATGTAAATAATAATATGATTGCCAACATTTAAAATGTTTACATGTAGTAACATATATTCTTCTTTTTCTCTTCCACTTCCTTTTTGCTACACATTATATACATAAGTTTTTTATACAATAAGTCTCTCTCTTTGCGTTAACTTCATCCAACGTGTTTCACTCCATCTGTCAACTCTGCTAATAGGTTATGGGCCCAGATCCCATGTAAATTTCAGTGCTAGTATAAAAAGAAAACTTTAATTTTTCATTTAAAATGGTGTCAATATCGGGAAAAATGCCATTATTCAATGGAAACAATTTTTTTACATGGAGCCATCAAATGGAGGCGGTGCTACATAAAAATAGGTTGTTAAAATTTGTCAAGGGTGACGAACCAAGACCAACGGATGCGATCAAATTGGAGGAGTGGAGGGACAAAGATCTGGATCCGTGAACTGATAATTGCAATTGAGCCGGAACAAGTGTCACTGGTACATGGAATAGAGACATCGAAAGGAATTTGGGATTTTTCGGAGGCTACGTACAACCGTAAGAAAGTGGAAGAGTTCCATAAGTTATTGAACTATAAAATGCATGAAAACATAAGTATGGAACAACACTTAATCAATTTTAATTTAATTCTGACGCGACTACATGAAATTAACGCCAAACTCGATGATGACCTGTTAGCTGTGCTGCTGCTGGATAGCCTGTCAGACAAATACAAGTATCTAGAAGCTGCGTTTGATGCTTCAAACGATTTTCCTACAGTTGAATTGCTGCGTGCTCGATTGCTGGAAGCAAGCGATAAGGAGAAGGATAATGATGGAGTTAAAGATGATGCCTTCAAAGTGAAATTTCATTCGAAGAGGTTTGGAAGTAGCCGACGTTCAGGTATGTCCCATTTTCAATTTAATTGCCATCGATGCGGGCGGAAAGGGCACATGAAAAAAGATTGCCGCGTGACTCTGCATAAAGATGCAAGCAATTCAGATAGGACACATCTTACACAGAAGGGTGAATTACCAGAGGAAGGTATTATTGCTTTGGAAATGTTGAAACATAATTGTGAGGTGCCAGTTAAGGCTGTCGTGCAAAATGTTAAAGAAAATGCTCCGGAACGCAGTAATTGGTACATAGACAGTGGTGCAACGTCCCATATGTGCTGTTTAGAGGAGCTTTTTGTGATTATGAATAGAGAGTATACTGGATTAGTGCAGGTGGCAAATAATAAATTTGCGAAAATAGACGGCATTGGAACCGTTAAGATTACTACGTTAGTTAGTGGAAAACCTAGAGGCATTTGTCTTTACCAAACACTTTTCATACCAGAACTAAGAAGCAATCTCATATCAGCCAGTAACGCAACGGACAATGGGTGCAGTATTATTAAGGAGATCGTGGGTTAATTGTCAAAAAGGGAAATATTTTAATTGAAGCTGAAAAATTTAAAAGCTTATATTAAGTGAAAGCAAGGAAATTTGTGGAATAGCAAAATTGAAACAAAACTCTGTAGAACTTTGGCATAAACGGTATGGACATCTTAATCCTACATCTGTTCGTAAATTGAAAGACAATTGTGTGGTTCAAGGCCTACCATCATTTTTCGTGTCATCTATTGATTGCGTAATTTGTTTAAGAGGGAAGCAAACTAGACTTCCATTTCCTATTAAGAAGCAAAAATCGTCAACAAATTTATTGAAAATTATTCACACTGATCTATGTTGTCCATTTAATACTGAATCCCTCAGCAAATGCGTATATTTTGTTACCTTCATTGACGATTGGTCTAGAAAGACGTATGTCTATTTCTTACAAAGAAAAAGTGAATATCTGAATGTGTTTAAAAGATATAAGAACCAGGTAGAAAATGAAACGAACAGAAAGATAAAAGCATTGCGAAGTGATAATGCACGTAAGATGCAGAATGGAGTTGCGGAACGAATGAACCGCACTCTAGTTGAAATGGCTCGTTGCTGTCTATTAGAAGGTAGTTTACTAAAGTTTCTGTGGGCAGAACTCATCCACACGACAGCATACATTCGTTATCGCTGTCCAACAAACCTAAACTTAAATAAAACTCCAGAACAAATATGGACAGGAAGAGTTCCAATAGTTAGCCACTTCCGTCAAATAGGCTGCCGAGCTTTTGTTTTGAATAAAACCCCAAATAGATTGAAGTTGGATCCAAAAAGCGAAGAGTACGTTTTAGTAGGGTATTCAGAGGAATCCAAGTCGTATCGATTATGGAAAAGAGGATCTCGAACAATTATCAGCAGTCGTGACGTACGTTTTATTGAAAATATTTCTGAAGGACCCTCAAATCATCATTATGATTTTCATCTAAACAATATAAATTGTAATACCTATCCAATATTAGACAGCAATGAAGTAAACATTAAACCGAAGGAACAAGAAGCTAAGGATAAGCTAGAAGAAAATGTCGATACTAAAAATGAAGTTAGTAATGAAGATGATGAATTTTTAGAAGCCGAAGAATTTTGGGATAGCACTAGAAAGGAACATTTAGAAAATCAAAAGGAAAATAATAATAATAGTGAACCGAGAAAGCGATAATATAAAAAAATCGATTAAGACCCCGACATCATTCAAAAAATTCCATAGAAATGAGTGTTTGTGCTAGCCAATTCGATGACCCGATAGATTACCAAGATGCCCGGAGTGCGTCACATGCAGAAGAATGGTATACTGCCATGAAAGAGGAATATTAGTGTTTGTTGCAACACAACACATGGACCCTCTTTGCGACCTACCTAAAGAACGAAACGCCATTGGATGCAGATGGTTATATAAAACTAAATATTTACCTGATGGCAGAATTTATCGTCGAAAAGCCCGACTCGACGCTCAAGGGTATAATCAAAAATTTGAAATTGATTATGTGGATACATATGCACCTGTCATACGCCAAAGCTCTCTGCGCCTTTTATATGCATTATCTGTGGAACATGATTTGGAACTTAACCACCTGGATGTGTCGACGGCTTTTCTTAATGCAAATCTTAAAGAAGAAATTTATATGAAACAGCCAGATGGTTTTATAAATAAAAGCTGTCCAAATAAAGTGTGTAATTTAAACACTTGCCTGGATTAAAACAGGCAAGTAGGCAGTGGCATAAGACCCTCGACGAGAAGTTAAAATCTTTGAAATTTACAAAATCGAAGTATGACCATTGCATATATTTTGAAATAATAAATAAACAAATAACTATATTAGGGATTTATGTTGATGATATAGTCATCGCAACAAATACTTATATTTTTTTAAATTAAATTAAAGAGAATCTTCCCAAAGTTTTCAAATACGTGATCTTGGCCACCCATCTTTATGTATTGGATTACAAATAGAAAAGAGGGAAGGAAAGTTATCAATATGCCAGACACGGTAAGTAACTTAGTTACAAAATACAATATGCAGAATGCGAAGATGTTTAAAATACCTATGCAAGTAAAGTTAAGATTGGAAAAGGAGCCAACATTTCCTGCAGAACGAGAACATGTAAGCACTTTAAAATATCAAGAACTTATAGGATCTATCATGCATCTTGCTGTGTATAGTCGTCCTGATATAGCTTTCAGTATCAGTACATTATCGTAATTTAGCCAAAACCCGAAGAAACAGCACTGGAGAGCAGCACTTCAATTATTACAGTACCTTCATGCGACAAAAAATGCAAAATTAGTCCATCACAAAACTGGTTTGCCATTAGTTGGTTATGTGGATGCTAGTTGGGCAGAAGATCGTAATGATTCCAAATCTCAAAGTGGTAATTCTTTTATCCTTGCAGGTGCTGCTATATGTTGGGAATCAAGAAAACAACGCACTTTTGCCACATCTAGCGCCGAAGCAGAATATATTGCATTGACAGAAGGAGCAAAAGAAGCCTACTCAATTCGTTATCTATTAGAAGACATGAATCTCGGATACTCTGCAGCTACGACTATTTTCTGCGATAATCAAAGCGCTCAACGTATAGCTGAATATGGGGGAAAGCACTCAAGAACCAAGCATATACGCTTCAAGTACCACTTCATAAGGGATGGAATTGAAAAGGGAGCCATTTGCGTTAAATATCTTCAAACTAGTCAAATGGTAGCTGATGGATTAACGAAAGCTGTGTCTCAAGATAAGCATTATTTTTGTTTTGAATCAATTGGAATGAATTTTGATATGTAGTTTATATATATATGGACATCTATTTGCCAATGTAAATAATAATATGATTGCTAACATTTAAAATGTTTACATGTAGTAACATATTGTAATATCGACTGCATTAGCGACATTTAGTGGAATTGTTATATCGACTGTATTAGCGACATTTAGACATTTTGAATATCGATCAGCGACATCTAGTAAGGAGTAGTGCTGGATTTAGGTCAATTTAACAATTTTATTATTTGCACGTGTTGTTGAACGCTATAACGTCATTCCACGAAGCTTCGCCCGATGTTTTGAACGACCCCCCTCCGATTTGGTTCAAAATTGGTGGAATTACTCTTTGGGGTGGAACAAGTCTTATGGCAAAACATTTTTTGCAAAATTCGATATAGATTGCGTGTAACGGAACTTCAAAGATTGGAAAAAAATCTAAAATCAAGACTTTTTCTATATTTCAAAAAAACATAGCTTTGGTCCTGCTCATCAGAATTTTGTGATATATACCTCGTTGAATTCAGGAAAACGTGAACTTTCAAGTTTTTAACATAAATTTTATTTTCAGCATGAAGGGCGTTCCAGAATGTCCTTTTTAACATGTATCCTTAAATAACTCAAAAAACGGTATTTTAATTTTTTTTATTTTTTTATATATTGTTATATCGACTGCATTAGCGACATTTATACATTTTGAATATCGACTGTATTAGCGACATTAAGACATTTTAGATATCGATCAGCGACATCTAGTGGGGGATTAGTGCTAAATTTAAGTGCATTCAGCAATTATAAGAACCTTCAGGAATTTTCTAGTACTTACCTCAGGCACGTTCCAGAACTATCGATATCTCACTAGATGGGCAAATCGTCGCCAGGAAGGAAGATTCTGGATTCGTATCTCGGGTATAAATACTACGAGCATTGAGAGCATGGACACAGTTGACTCGAGATTAAGTAGCGATACAGTTGAAAAGAGATTTGGATAGAGATTTTAATAGTGAATTAAAATTACAGAAGAATTTGATTGAGATTAATTGTTTAAGTTGTTTGGAATAAAAGAGTTGTGAATAATTGAATTTAAAGAGTTGAATGTTGTTGAAATAAGTAGAGGATAATCAGTAGTTTGTGAAAAGATTAAATAAAGACAAATAGAATAGAAAAGCGGAAAAAGTTTTATCATTGCGAACCGGCAAACACGTTACATTTGGTGTCAGAAGTGGGATAAAACTTTTTCAGAGTGATTAAAACATTCAAGAAACAGTTTCTGAACAAAAATAACAGTGGTGTGATTTAAAAAGTGTTTGAAATTTGAACAGAAATGGGTCGCAAATTGAAAAATCTGTCCCTGGTCCAGTTAAAAGCAGAGCTGAGTAAGAGAAATCTTCAGACCAGTGGGCTGAAAAGCGAATTAGTGCTCCGGCTGCAAAATGCTGTGTTAGAAGACGGTGGAGACCCCAAAATTGAGCCATTTGACGTAGAGGAGGAGGAGAATGTAAGCGCAACGAGTGACATGGCCGCGATTATGAAACTGCTCACCGAACAGAAGAATTCAATAGACGCCAAGTTCGACAAGCAGAGCAAAAGGTTCGATGAGCAGAGCAAAAAGTTCGACGAGCAGAATAAGAAGTCCGACGATCAGAAGAGCTCTCTGGAATCCTAATTAGATGAGCAGAGTAAAATGTTCGAGAATTCTCTAGATGCCAAGCTAGACGAACAGAATAAGAAGTTCGACGAACAGAAGAGCTCTCTGGAAGCCAAACTCGATGAGCAGAGCAAACATTTCGAGAACTCTTTGGACGCCAAGCTCGATGCCAGATTCGATGAGGCCAGGAACTCTCTCGATACCAAGCTCGAAGAGCAAAAGCATGTTCTCGAGAGTCTAGAGGTCAAATTCGACCAGCAAATAGAAGATGTCGAAAAGAGATTGGAAATGAAATTAGGAGGTCAGTACGAAGAAATGGAAAAACAATTCAAACATCTGACCAATGAACTCGACGGCGTGAAGAGGCAAACACTTCGTGTGAGTTCAATCGAAGACTTCCCTTAGGTTGTCTCGTTGTTCCGCAAACGTTTTTCCCACCACAATGACATCGTCCAGATACACCAAGCAGGATTTCCAGGTTTGTCCATGCAGGACGCGTTCCATCAGACGCTCGAAAGTTGCCGGAGCGTTGCACAAACCAAATGGCATGACTGTAAACTCCCACAGTCCATTTCCGGCAGTGAATGCGGTTTTCTCGCGGTCTTCTGGGTGAATCTGCACTTGCCAATAGCCGCTCTTTAGATCGAGAGTGGAGAACCATTGGGCTCCAGAGAGAGTGTCCAGTGTGTCATCGATCCGGGGCAAAGGGTAACTATCCTTTTTGGTAGCATCATTCAGCCTACGGTAGTCCACGCAGAATCGGGTGCTGCCGTCCTTCTTCTTGACTAGTACAATAGGCGATGCCCACGGGCTCTGGGAACTTTCAATTAGCCCTTCTTTCTCCATCGACGAAACCATCTCCGCAACCTCTGTCTGCTTTGCTAATGGCAGTCGCCTGGCAGGCTGTCTAATCGGTCTAGCATCCCCGGTGTCTATGCGGTGCTGTACTAAGTGTATTCGGTCGTGGTCCCCATCTTGTAACGCAAATATGTCAGCAAACTCACCGAGTAGATTCGCTGCCGTGCTTCGCTGCTCCTGATTAAGTTCACAATGTTGAAAGATGGTCTTCCGTAGTTCCGCCAATCTGTATGACGGAACCGGCTTCACAGGCTCCTCTTCAGTTGCTGCTGAGATCGCGGAAATCGGTACGCATTCTCCAATCACTTCCCCTCGCTTTAATTTGACGCTGTAGTTTTTCAGGTTCATGAGCCTTACTGGTACCATGTTGTTCTTTGGTTCCACAAGCATTCTTCCGACGATGTAGTTCTGGGAGTCTTTTTGGTTATCTGGCTCTATAAGGAAGAATCGATGGTTCCCAGGATCACCCTCCAAATTTGTTCAAATTACTGTCTCTGCAGAGGGTGGCAAAATTTCGTCCTTGCTGATTATTGACCTGAGATTTACTGTGCCTTTGTTTCCGTACACCATAGGAATCTCCACATGTCGATACCTCAGCACCTGCATTCCGATGTCCAGGATGATCTTGTGTGCTTCCATAAAGTCCACCCAGATGATGCAGTCGTCGCATATGTCAGCCACCAGGAACACGTGTGAGAATGTTAAGCCTGCCATTTGTATTCTCAGGCGAACTTCTCCGTAGACTTTTGCTGATTCTCCTGTCGCAGTCCTCAGGCAGTAGCAACTGGTGTTGTGTAGCCATGAATTCCGGACGAGATCCCTCCTTACGATGGAAGCCGTGGCACCGGTGTCTATGGTAGCCACGCACATGTTGTTGCCCATAATTGCTTCCACGATCAAGCTTTTGTTGCATCGCTTGGTTTGGGAGACTTGGATGGTGGTTCTGGGGCCATCGATTATAGAAACCAACTTCTGCCCCGCGAAGTTGGCTCTTAAGAATTTCCCGAGTGAGAAGCTTGACCAGCAGGACGGATGTTATCCCCGCTGGATGCTTCTTCGTCGCGTCTCCGGCTAGCACAATGCGGACAGCTTCCGTTTCTTCGTGGTGCTCTGCACTGCTGTTGTAGATGTCCAATCTTGTTGCAATTCCAGCAACGAATCTGCCGTTCTGCAGTATTATTTTGGCGCTCGACGTCCACTCTCTGGCAGGAGCATTCTTCGGTGATTATTTCCCTGACACGATGAATTCTCTGGGAGGCCTGATCTGCTGCCTCCATTGTCAGGGCAAAAGCCAAAGCCTCAGCAAGTGTTTTCTTCTCAGCCATTCGAACAGCCATTTGTAGTTTTTCGTCGTTAATGGCTTGGATAAACGCTTCGGTTGCCATCTCGTTGATGATCTCCTTTCCAGTATTGGGGTAGGACAGATGTGCCAGACGTTCCACATCTGCCTGTAGCTGCTGCAGTGTCTCCCCCTTCATTTGAGCCCTTCGGCGCAACTGGACCCTGTACACTTGTTGCATGTGGTCATCGCCGAATCGCATCTCAATGGCCTTCACTAGCAAACCGTAGTCGCGATGTTTGTCGTCCGCAAGAGTTTGGAGTAGTTCTGCGGCTGAACCTCGAAGTGCAAGTGTGAGTGCAATCGATTTTTCTTCCTCGTCCCAATTGTTGGCCAATGCAGCGGCTTCAAATTGCTTTTTGTAGATCGGCCATGATGTTTGACCATCGAATACCGGGGGCTGCATCTCCTTTCGTCTCGGACCTTCGATTGAACTCACACGAAGTGTTTGCCTCTTCACGCCGTCGAGTTCATTGGTCAGATGTTTGAATTGTTTTTCCATTTCTTCGTACTGACCTCCTAATTTCACTTCCAATCTCTTTTCGACATCTTCTATTTGCTGGTCGAATTTGACCTCTAGACTCTCGAGAACATGCTTTTGGTCTTCGAGCTTGGTATCGAGAGAGTTCCTGGCCTCATCGAATCTGGCATCGAGCTTGGCGTCCAAAGAGTTCTCGAAATGTTTGCTCTGCTCATCGAGTTTGGCTTCCAGAGAGCTCTTCTGTTCGTCGAACTTCTTATTCTGTTCGTCTAGCTTGGCATCTAGAGAATTCTCGAACATTTTACTCTGCTCATCTAATTAGGATTCCAGAGAGCTCTTCTGATCGTCGGACTTCTTATTCTGCTCGTCGAACTTTTTGCTCTGCTCATCGAACCTTTTGCTCTGCTTGTCGAACTTGGCGTCTATTGAATTCTTCTGTTCGGTGAGCAGTTTCATAATCGCGGCCATGTCACTCGTTGCGCTTACATTCTCCTCCTCCTCTACGTCAAATAGCTCAATTTTGGGGTCTCCACCGTCTTCTAACACAGCATTCTGCAGCCGGAGCACTAATTCGCTTTTCAGCCCACTGGTCTGAAGATTTCTCTTACTCAGCTCTGCTTTTAACTGGACCAGGGACAGATTTTTCAATTTGCGACCCATTTCTGTTCAAATTTCAAACACTTTTTAAATCACACTACTGTTATTTTTGTTCAGAAACTGTTTCTTGAATGTTTTTATCACTCTGAAAAAGTTTTATCCCACTTCTGACACCAAATGTAACGTGTTTGCCGGTTCGCAATGATAAAACTTTTTCCGCTTTTCTATTCTATTTGTCTTTATTTAATCTTTTCACAAACTACTGATTATCCTCTATTTATTTCATCAATATTCAACTCTTTAAATTCAATTATTCACAACTCTTTTATTCCAAACAACTTAAACAATTAATCTCAATCAAATTCTTCTGTAATTTTAATTCACTATTAAAATCTCTATCCAAATCTCTTTTCAACTGTATCGCTACTTAATCTCGAGTCAACTGTTTCCATGCTCTCAATGCTCGTAGTATTTATACCCGAGATACGAATCCAGAATCTTCCTTCCTGGCGACGATTTGCCCATCTAGTGAGATATCGATAGTTCTGGAACGTGCCTGAGGTAAGTACTAGAAAATTCCTGAAGGTTCTTATAATTGCTGAATGCACTTAAATTTAGCACTAATCCCCCACTAGATGTCGCTGATCGATATCTAAAATGTCTTAATGTCGCTAATACAGTCGATATTCAAAATGTATAAATGTCGCTAATGCAGTCGATATAACAATATATAAAAAAATAAAAAAAATTAAAATACCGTTTTTTGAGTTATTTAAGGATACATGTTAAAAAGGACATTCTGGAACGCCCTTCATGCTGAAAATAAAATTTATGTTAAAAACTTGAAAGTTCACGTTTTCCTGAATTCAACGAGGTATATATCACAAAATTCTGATGAGCAGGACCAAAGCTATGTTTTTTTGAAATATAGAAAAAGTCTTGATTTTAGATTTTTTCCAATCTTTGAAGTTCCGTTACACGCAATCTATATCGAATTTTGCAAAAAATATTTTGCCATAAGACTTGTTCCACCCCAAAGAGTAATTCCACCAATTTTGAACCAAATCGGAGGGGGGTCGTTCAAAACATCGGGCGAAGCTTCGTGGAATGACGTTATAGCGTTCAACAACACGTGCAAATAATAAAATTGTTTTATCAAAATGAGTATTCTGTTCGGGCAACGTTCCGCGCGCTTCGCCCATTTAACGGTCGCCATAATCGTCCTTCCAAGAGTACTATTTTTTATGTGGTGGATAAATTTGAGTCCATGTTCGTCGACGAAACGCAAGATCTGCCGAAAACATCGCCGCTGTCCATGAGAGTGTGCTGGAGATATTTTTTTGAAAACGACGCACAGTGGTTTAAAATGCGAATCTACCTGGACAAAAGTCAAAAAAAAAAGTTCTCAATTTAATAATTTGTTGTTATTTATGTATTGTTAAAATGTTGAAGAACAATGCTGCAAAATATTTCTAACATCCCTCCAAAAATAACGGCTATAGGAAAGATCAAAGTCATCCTAATGAATGCGATGAAACTGAATGAAATGTAGACAAATTTCATATGTCAAAGTAAGTGATCACATGCACTTGTGAAGAGTGCTAAATATAAAGTCGTATTATAGAATTTGTTTCTGGAGGTATATAGAATGTTACGATGCAGTCGGAGAAATTAAAAAGTTAGTTTAAATATTTTAATTAATTTTTTTAGTAACATACATAGTTACAATTGCATGAATCCAAGTAAGTAGTCAAAATTGTCCTAAGCTTGCAAGACCAACGACTGCCGGCGACCTCATAAATTATATATTGTCTATAAGTGGGAATAATGAACTATTCGTGTTGCAAAAATTGACTGCTCTTTGTTGCATATTACAAAGTTATGAGGATTTGTTTCAGACCGAAACGGAGTTTCGTTTAATAAAACAGATTGTGAAGCCGAGAAAAAAAAATAATTTCATCTAGTATACATAGTTTTGATGGAATTGTGGAAAGACAATGGAGGAGGTACAACAGGACGAATAGTGCATTCTTAAAGAAATATGAGGCGTGGGTAAATGAATACATTTCATTGCCAAATTTGAATGAAAGTGAACACGTATTTAATAGGTAGATCACGAAAATAATTAAGCGATGTAAGCTCTAGAAAGAAAAGGCGTAGAGTAGAACATTTACTGGGTTCAGAAAGCCATTTGGAATTGCTGTTTGCGGCAAAAGACGGGTAGTGGAACAACAAATGACGGTAAAACGGATCGTCGTTTTTTACGAAATCCGTCAAAATAAGCAGAGATTACTGGGATAAGCATTGAGTTAATTGGCTCGTTTGCAACAATTTCGAACAATATTTTCTGTGAATTTAGCATAAATATTGAAAAAATTTAGTGCATATTGCAAAAATACGACAGTGCTGTTTGTAAATTTGTATCCTTGGTACTACATGCCCGCAAGTGTGCACAAAATACTTGAACACGTTATTGTTCCTATTGGCAAGCTGACTGAAGGAGCGCAAGAAGCCAGAAACAAGGGCTACAAGCATAATCGGAAACATCATACCGGAAAGTTTAGCAAAAGCAGTACCATGGGAGATTTGTTTCATATGCTCCTTATGACATCAGATCTAGTTGTAAGCGTTTTTAGCCAAGAACCAAAAAAAGAAAAAAATTACTTTCTACACTATCAGTCATCAATTTATTGGACACTTGGGAAGATTTTTCCGATCCAGGGGTATTTGAAGTGAACTCTGAAGACACTGCAGACACTAGTTTCAATTTTGATTCGGAATCTGAATAAATTTTTTATTTATTATCAATAATAAAACATACGAAATTGTTTAAATAAATGCATAAATTAAATAAGACGATTTCAGTTTCAATTAAAATTGTGGAAATGTTACTTTTTTTAATTTTTTATGATTTTTTATCATTTTTTTACACAAAATTAATATAAACTCATAACTTACTTATGCGAAAATAGGTCAGCATCAATGCTAGTAAATAGACAAATGATTTAAGCTCAAAAAATAATTTTGTCCAGCTAGATTCGTATTTTTGACCACTGTGCGACGTTGGCCAGGCCATCACCGTCAAGGGAGCGCCATAGGTCGATGATTACCAACTTCTTTTGGTCTGAATTGGATGATATGGACACCAACGACATGTGGTTTCAATAGGACGGCGCTACGTGCCACACAGCTCACGCCACATTGGAAATTCTGCACGAGCGGATCGAGGGCATGGTCATTTCACGTGGAGGTGATGTGAACTGGCCACTGAGATCATGCAATTTGACCCCGTTAAACTTTTTATTGTGGGGTTTTCTGAAGTTGCAGGTCCATGCGAATAAGTCACAAACCACAGCGGCCCTCAAAGCCAACATAACCCATGCCTTCGGTCAAATTCAGCCTAATTTATGCGCCAGAGTCATGGAAAATGATGGACATTTCGGTATCTGTGGCCATAAGGAAAAATAGTTTAAGTCATTTTTTTCAATTTTCCGGGAGAACAGTTTGAATGTTTACTTTTCTTGTGCAAACTGAGCAGAAAATGACATGTTTTTCTTTCTTCTATAATTCAAAAACCGTAAGAGATAAAAATAAGACAGCACTTTTTTCTTGGACGGAAGAAATAACCGGTGCCAGATCAGTGCAGAACCAGGGTCTATATCAAACATAGTGCGGCATAATCACAGCGTTTCCCGTCTAGCACCGGTGGACATCGAACTCATCACAGCGAAACCAGTGCGCACTAGGGTAGTTATCAAACACACTTATTCTAATTGGAAAATACATTTTCGAGACCTGGAATGCGGGTGGAAAGTGAAATATTACATACTTTCTGATATAAATATGACTTATAGGTTAGAGGTGGTAATGTAAATATCGCAATAGAATTGTTAAAAAACAAAGTAAATAATTATAAAGTCAAGTAATATGAACGCGGAGATTGATGTTTTTATAAGTAATTACACATTAATTGATTCAGATATATTCCAACAATGGATTGAAGGATTTTCTTGTAAGAATAAACAATTTTAGTTGCAAATGTTTTTTTTTTCTTTATAAATGTTTTGTTTTCTTTTCAAAAAAGCCTCTGAAGCATCGTTTTATCTGAAGCAGAAGTGCTTCGGGCTGTTTATGGGGGCACATATCGACTTAATCGTTTCTGACATATTGGATCAGTATCGAACATATTCCTTACTCGAGCGCTTGTTACATGCTCCAGTCAAACTGTGCGAGCAATCTTCATTTCAATTGGAACCACAAACGCGCACATTAATTATTGAAAAGTAAACCTAACGGTCAGTTATAAGAACAAACATATTTTTACTTAATAAAAATTTAAGGTATTATTCTATTGATGACTCTGTTGCAAGAGAAATATTGGGAAAAAAATTATCGTCTCGCTATCGTAAGGACTTGGATGAGGTTTCGGAGAAAACATTCGTGAAACTGAAGTCTTGCAGGTAAAGTGGAAAATATTTAATATTATTTTTACCCTGTTGGTTTTTTAAACTATACAATTAATGCTTAACAATCTACCATTCTATTTGTTTATTATTTTTCCTGTCGAAATGTTGGAACACTACACTTGAGCACTAAGACACAAAAACAGGTCCATTGTACTACCCTTTTACTGTGTTTTCTTCTTTCTAAGAAAGTCGAGTAGGAGCTTCAGTAATAAGGAGCTAAGGTTACCAGCACTCATCACATAAGCCCCAAAAATCTGCCACCTGATACGAGCAATGGCAGGACAATCACATTGGAAATTTTCCGCAGTGTCGGCGCCCTCTCCACAAGCGTCACAGACAGTGGTGTCACTTAAACCTAACACGTTGAGGTGTTTGGCAAAGGAGAAATGTCCCGTAATAATGCCAATAAGTTGTCTGCAGTCTTTTCGGCTGAGAGACAGCAAGAATGCCGCGGATATCTTACAGACGTTGGGAATGATCTGTTTAGTCTGCCTGCATCCTGGAGAGTCATGCAATCTTCAGTTGTGTTTGCTAGAATCCCAACCATCGATAGAAGCCCTTACCGTAGATACGGGCAAACCTAACGTGGGTTCAGGACCGGAAAACTTCTCTGAATCTTGTCTGGCAAGTCTTAGCAAATTCAGTCTTCCAACCGAATTCAAAATAGACCTGCATTCTTGAACTATAATATGTTGAATCTAGTAAAAGGATTCAGCTAGGCCTTACAATATGAAGCGTTTTTGGAATGTCTTTAACCGAGATATTTTTGAACTGGGGCTGAGAACATCTAAAAAACACGGTTAATTCATTCTTCAGCTTTTTAAAATCAAAGAATGCACTATACGAAGACTCAAGGCATTCAAAGCTTCAGTTGGAAATTTTTTTTCATACTCAACAAACTTTTTCGTAGAAAGTAAAGCTAGGAATTTAAATTTCTTCAACGAATCAAACCTGGTTTCCATTTTTAGAGACAATCACCCCTATCGTAGAATCCGTCGGGGGGAAAGATTCACTATAATTTGACCGTCGGTATCGTTAAATCCGCTGAAGTGAACTATTCCCTTGTCGGCAATGTAAATGGGTTTCACTGTATTGTGGAAACCGTTTAGGTGGAACTCACCCATACAAAATTGTTCACTTTCTATTCGCAGCTCAAGAGTTGCGGATTACGTTGCGGATTGTTTTTATTTTTGTTATTTCTGTATTTTTGTTTTCGAAATGTAAGTAAATTAAGTGTACATATTCAAATTCTATAATTTGTACAACAAATCAGTAATTTAAAACACATTTCTTAGGAAAAAACGAAAAACCGGAACCAATTTAAAAAAAAATATTTATTCAAATAAATACATTTGGTAATTCCATAATGACTTTTGCTGCTCTTGCTCTTCATCTGAATCTGAATCATGCGAAAATAAAACAATATTATCCGTTTTTTAATTTGTTTCACTTATTTTTGAAAAAAATCGAACAAAAATAAATGCTGCTTCTGTCACTTATCACAAAAATTGCTGTCTATCTGCGACACTGCCTTTTCGACATACTCGTCGGTAAAATCGAACACGTGAAGTGAAACTCCGATCCGGCGGATTCCACGATAGGGGTGAATGTGTCGATTATCTCAAAAAATAATTGGCGATATCCCAGTTCAAAACTTTCTAAAGTTGCGCCTCGTTTCGGTACAGGATGAATTGCATTTTTGGATACTACTAACGCTGTCAATTTGTTCACAACAGAAATTAATGTCGAATATTTTGTTTTGTAAAACATTAAACAAAATATCTGTATGAATAAAGACGTCGTTAAAAGTATTAAGCAAAAAAACTGTATTGAAAGATTTCAAAAATTGCAGAAAACCTCTTGCTTGGATCGCTTCAGCTGCCCAAGTATTTGGGTCATCAATCATTTCGTCAAATAATGCGACTAAATCACTTAAATGTGTTTGAACAAAATTTACAAGACGAGATGAATAATTCCATCTTGTTGGGGCAACGGTAGGTAATCTTCTTTTAATTATTTGATCTAAAAAATAAAATCTTTTTGTAGACTGGGAGAAGAAAGCGAACAGACCGATTAAAAAAAAAAAATGTTCACCTCCCGAAGAAAATTTACGGATTGTGATAAGACCAAATTAAGAACATGAGCATTGCAATGTACATACTGCGTACTTAAATTGATTTTTTACTTGAGCCTGGGTTTCATTAAGCTCACCGGACATAACCGCGGCACCATCGTATGCCTGGGCTAGCACTTGGGAGCCCAAAAAGCACACAGCATCTATCAGCCGCTCCAAAACTTTTCTGTTTTCGGATACTTGCTCGTTGTGACGAGACACAGTTGCATTTCTTTGTGCATCGAGCAACAAGTCAATGCGGGTAGTTCCGAATGTTTTAAATGAAACGCAACAATAAATATGGGCCTGGGATACGATGTGTTTATTCGAGGCAACGCTAAAATGATTGAGATCGGAGTAACCCGAACACCATACACTCCTATCTTGGTTACTTGTAAAAAGCAAGCAAGGCCAGCAAAATAATTTGCTTAAAGCGGGACAACCACACCGCCAAAGTTTCACGTCATAAGTTTTTTCTTGAAAATATCTGGTAAAAGATTTATTTTTTGTGGAATTCTTGGAAGATAGGTTAGGTTAGGTTTTAGGGGTGGTTGCGTTGTGTACAACCTCACTCGGATCTCAATGGATCCATTGTGTTCCCCGATGTGGTGTGGGATACCTAAAATTAAATAGAATAGTGTTATTATTTTCAGTTGGCCTCCCTGAACCATCTCGAGTTCCGAAGGATGGTTTTCGGTGGCTTGCTTGACAGTTTGCCCAGATCACTGAAGAAATGTTCTCCGAGGATTGTCTTTCGGTTTTTGCTGAGGTTAGGGCACTCGCATAGGAGGTGGAAGGTGTCCTCCTCGGCATCCTGTCGCCACATCCTCTGCATAGTTCTGTTGTGTTCAACCGCATTCTCTTTAGTTGGGCCGCTAGCAGGTTCTGACCTGTAATAATACCTATGAGAAGTGACAATTGACTTTTGTTGAGTGTGATGATTTCCATTGTTTTTTTCTTGTTTAGTTCTGTCCAGAGTGTTCTTGAGGTGCGGCATGTTGTGAGTGAGGTCCATCTCATTCGCGAGCTTTACGGATTTCACGGTGATGCTGGACTTTAGAAGTTCTATTTGGGGCAGGACTGAGTCATCGGCCATTATTAGATCCATCTCCGAGCCTGTTCTTGCGAGCTCGTCCGCCTTTTCGTTCCCGTGGATGCCCTTATGTCCCGGGACCCAGATGAGTGTGACCAAAGATCATATAATACCAAGATAGCGCAACTGGCACTTTAAATTGACGAAAAGTAAAAAGCTCTCACAGGCACGGGCGGTCGGGAACCGGAAGTGATCATTCACAGAGAGGAAAGCTCTTTCCCTTTTTTGCGGATTGTGTGTTTATCGCCTTTTCGTCGCCAATCGAAACGAAACACATTTTCGTTGCCGCAGCAACCACTTCATGAGTATGATTATGATGATTGATCGGCGAGAGGATGAATAAGTATCAGCAGTAGCGGACGAAATCTTCCTTTATTTTTCTGGCTTCTGATTTGTGTATATTTTTTGTGGTACAATTTCATTCATGATTTTCAAGGTTGTATGCGATTGAGTATCTTACGCTTTTTTTGAAAAGAATTTTGTTCGCATTGATATTTTTGTACTTTGCCTTATTTTTGGTTGAAGAAAACCTTAAGAGAGATTCCGATAATTTTTTTTTTTAAATTAAACGGCTCAATGAAGGTCCGTCAGAAAATTTGTTTTCTAGTATTCGACAAAAAGGCGTCAACAACAATAATCCCTCTTTGGCAGAATTTAATGCATTTATAGCCAAAATCATTGCAGCAAGCATAGCCCAATTTACTCCACTAGCCAACTGCGGTCATTAATTAGACCTCTTGTGGTATCAGGACTGAGGAGTTGGAAGTCAATATTATGTGATAAAGTCTTTGTTTGATACCTAAAATACTAAATTAAAATTACCAGATTCTTAAAGTTCAAGGTTAAGGTAGGCAGCACCGTTGCAGCATCAGGACTTAAAAATCGAAAGTGGAAATTATCATAGTACATATTGCATTGTGCGGACTAAAGGCCCAACCTAGTGTCATAACCGAACGAAAATTTTCCTTAATTTGTGTCAAAAATAGAAACTGCCCATAATGCAATTAATGCAAATTAAACATCTGTCAAACTTTTTCCTGCAGATTTGTTATTAAATTTGATTAAAAACGATGAAAAAAGCATATCGTCAGACATTGCGATTTCTTTTTTGTTTTGTTTTGATAATTTTCTTTTTCTTCTCTCTTCTGTCAAATTCAATTAAGTGGCGAATGAATGAATGAAATTGATGAAAACTTAACGAAACTGAACGAATCTGAGCGCGAAGTACATTATGGTCAGTTCATATGAATTCTATGTGTTCGCGTCATCACTAACTGAAACTTGATCTATTATGGTTGGGCCTTAAATACGCATACCAAGTCTCATCGGAATCGATTGTCGAAAAATCGATTGCAAGATTTGAAACCAACAAATAAATATACAGAGTGAAGCTAAATAAAACTGTTTAATAATAAAATAAAATAAAAACAAAAGAATACTGCAATACCATCAACAATTAAATCCAACAAGTAAATGTGCGCATGGATCTACCTACTTCAAGGCACACAAAAAATAAATCAAACAAAAAAAAAAGAAGAAACGAGCTAACCGAGTTTCTGCTCATCTTTTTCCCTCCCCTCGTAAATGTATGAACGCATGGATTTACCTACCTACCACACCACACAAACAAAAAAAAACAACAAACAAGAGCAAAACGAGTTTCTGTTCATCTTTTTCCCTCCCCTTGTTTATTTTGCGAAAAATACTCAATAAAAATAAAATAAAAACTACAAATTCGTGAAAGTTCTGAGAGCGAATGAAATTTTTAGAGCGAATATATTCTGAAAAGCATGGGGTCGCGTTATAGAACTCCACCATACAAACATTTTCGCAAAAGCTTTTTGTATGGTGTGCACTATCTTGGTATTATATGATCTTTGGTGTGACGTTGTGATTAGCGCTGAGAGCTTTAAGCTCGTCGTTGCAGCGTTTCACAATTCTGGATCTGATTGTTGTTGATGTGATGGCTTTAATGGCTGTTTGACTGTTTACGAAAATGTCAATGTGGCTTCTTGGGAGTGACCGTTGTGATAGTTCACGCGAGGTCTCGGTGATTGCTAGGACTTCCGCCTGAAACACGCTGCTGTGATTCGGAAGTCTTATTGACCGTGCAATGCT
Source organism: Criorhina ranunculi (assembly GCA_951813785.1). NCBI lineage: Eukaryota > Metazoa > Arthropoda > Insecta > Diptera > Syrphidae > Criorhina > Criorhina ranunculi. The sequence goes on along the minus strand of OX638382.1, from coordinate 24,082,960 downwards.
TGGTTCTGCTGCATAAATCCCGGAGCCCACTCCCTCATCCATTTTTGACCCATCCGTGAAAATGGATATATGGTTGGGGTTAATGACCCCTCCTTCTGTCCAGCTTTCTCTGGAGGGAATTTTCAATTCGAGGTTTAGGCTAAGTTCCAGAATTGGTGTTAAATATGGGTTTTGGTCTCAGCTACCCACTTGCACTTGTGGTTCCTACGCAAGCCAGCCGCTGGATCTTTGTCAGGATGTTTAAGTTTGTGGTTTTTACGGCGGCTGGCCACCAGACGAGGCATGCAGACGTAAGTATGGGCCTTATAATGGCTGTGTACATCCAGTGTATAGTGGCGGGCTTCGGCCCCTGTCTTTTGCCGAAGATTCTGTTGCATGCGTAGAATGCAGTTGAAGCTTTCTTTGTTATTTCCATTAAGTTTTCCTTCCAGTTCAATTTGCGGTCTAGTATGCATCCTAAGTATTTTGCTCTTTCCGATATATGGAGTTGTTGTCTGTTGATAGTTGACCACGGTCAAGAACGGTCGTTTTGCTTAAAGTGTTGTGAGGTGCGCGCTTTTACAAAGACCTACATACAGCCAACTTACTCAAGTCATCTTTTCAAAAATGCATTGTTTAATTTGCAAACAAAAAATTGTCCGGACTGATGTATCTAAAATTACTTGTGTCGATTGCAATTGGATATTTCACTGTGCGTGTGCGAACATTAATCCTAATGACATCGAATACATGTCCGCTAGCAATATTAAATATCGTTGTGACAATTGTACCACTCTCCGTCGAAAATCGCTACAACCACAACCTACAACTTCAACCGATGCAACAGCCATACCACCTCCAGCTTTACAACAACAGCTACATCAACATGCTGAGCAGCAGGTTAAACCCAGGCAAGCAAAAACAACAAGCACTATGTGTGAGCAGCGAGAGAGTTCGAGGGATCCTCTACAACTTGATCGAGCGCAAAACACTCTGTTAGGAGGTCAATCGCAGCCGCCGCCGTCTAGCTGCACTCTTCAACATGATACGACGAGATATTATGTATAAAAAAAAATTAACAACGAAATTCTAAGCACCGTCCAGCAGTTGAATGAAGAGAATGTGTCTCTGAAATCGAAGGTCAATGAACTTGAAGGCAAATTGAACTGGTGGGAGCAGAAGCAGTTTGAAAATGTCATAGAAATTGTTTGTGTACCAGAAGTAAATAATGAAAATGCAGAAGAGTGTGCGCAAAAAATTTTTTGCGATGCTTTGAACGTCTCTGTGTCTTCGGATGACATTAAAAAATGTTATGTGAAAAGAATCGTAAAGAGAAATAAGACAGCAAATATTCTATGCATTCATCTCTCATCGACTGATGCTAAGCAAAAAATTATGAAGAGCAAAAAAACCGGAAGGAAAACCTAAATACAACAATATTTGGTGATACTACTAAAAAGAGTTCCAGCATTTATATCAACAATTACTTCACGAAATATACTCGTAGTTTATTTATGGCAGCTAAGAAGTTAAAGGTAGAAAATAAATTTAAGTATTTATGGTATAACAATTCATAGATTTTGTTAAGGAAAGTGGATGGAGGAAAGGTTGTTGCTATAAAATCATTTGATGATCTTTCTTTAATTAAAAACGATTAAAATTATTTTGTAATATGAACGACTACTTTGATTTTGTAAGCAACAACTTTCCCTCAAGTTCCATAACTAGTTGTAATGATAGCATTTTTCATGACAACTCAATTAAAAAATTTATTTTCGTAATACACCAAAACATAAGAAGCCTTCGGCAAAACTTTGATATATTAGTTGGTAATCTTGAAGCTCTTGTGAACTTGCCTGAAATTGTTTTTGTATCCGAAATTTGGATTTATTCTTATGAGATCAATGATTACAGTATCCCTGGCTATACTTTTTATGCTAATCCCAATGATTCGTATGCTGCAGGTGGAATGGGTGCCTTTGTGAAAGATTTGTATGACGATTGTGATATAAAGTGTTATAGTTTGTCGAGTGCTGACATCATAAAAGTCTTGCTCCATATGCGGTGAATCCTTTACCTTTGTTTGTGCATGTAAATTTAATTCACAGTCGTTAAATGTATTTCTTGCTGAGTTTTCGAATTTTTTGTGTAATGTAAAAGCAGCTAATCTTGTTATTTTAGGGGACTTTATCTTGGATTTGTTAATTTCATGCCCTTATTTAGACTCATACCTTGCACTTATTGCCGAGCATGGGTTAACCTCTTTTGTCAATGGAATCACAAGACCAACTGCTGGTACCTGTCTTGATCATGTATTTGGTCGGTTTTCAAAAATTCAGTCAAATCGTTGTGCTGCTGTTAATCTTGACCTTAATATTTCTGATCACTGTATGACTGGTTTATGCTGAAGCAAATGCCTCTAGAGCTTATGAGTTATTTATTCAAATTCTGAAAATCTCCATATGCGCTTCCAGTGTCATAGCTGTGCAGAAAAAATCAGAAATTAGGTTAAAACCATGGATAAGCTCAGCTCTTCTTAAAAAAATTAAACAGAAGCATAAACTGCGGAAAAGGTGCAGCAAACATCCATTAAATAAGTGTTTAAAAAACCGTTATAATCATATATGCCGTAAAATTAACAAGGAAATCCGTCTGCAAAGGGAAAGTTACTACCATAACCAAATAAGAATGGCCCATGGAAACCTTAAAAAAGAATGGAAAGTGGTTAACAGTATTATTATCCGAAATGTTGGTAAGCTTGATACTTCTATAACTTTAAGCGACGGTAGTGTAACTATTTCAGATCCTACAGCGGTAGCTAACGAATTTAATGAGTTCTTTTTCTCAATTGGCCAAATGTCATTTCCGAATGATTCTGATAATCATTATGTTGGGCTTAGTTATGGTCATATGGAAGGCGATCTTCATAGAACTCGCTTCTTTTTTGAACCCATTTCTGGTCTTGAGTTAGTAAAAACTATTAACTCTTTAAACAACTCGAATTCATGTGGTAATGATGGTGTATCTAATCTTGTGCTAAAAAAAATTGCCCTGAACATAGTTGATATTTTAACGCACCTTTTTAATTCGAGTATTATCACTGGAAATTTTCCTGAAGAGCTGAAATTGGCCAATGTAATACCACTCTTTAAAAAGGGGAGCAGAAAAGAAAAAAATAATTACAGACCAATCTCGTTGTTGCCTTCTATTTCAAAAATATTTGAAAAAATAGTTAAGGGCAGGGTTTTGAAATATCTCGGAAATAAACATTTTTTTAGTTCGAGTCAGTTTGGATTTCGATCAGGCCTTTCAACTGAGGATGCGCTTCTGGAATTTTGCTCCTTTATACATAAAAAATTAGACGAGAAAAGATTTTGCAGTGGACTATTTGTAGATATAACCAAAGCCTTCGACATGGTTGATCACAGCATTCTTTTGAACAAATTGTATAATGTGGGGTTCCGTGGTTGTATCTCGATTGGTTCGCTTCTTATCTAAAGGACAGAAAGCAAAAGGTGAAAATAGGAACCAGTTTTAGTAAGACTAAAATTATTAAACTCGGGGTCCCTCAAGGGTCTGTTATTGGGCCTATTTTGTTTTTAGTTTACACTAATTCCATTTTCGAACAACCGTTTGCTGGAAAAGTTACGGCCTTTGCAGATGATTAAGGAATCGCTTACAGATCAGTTAGCCCCTTGAACTTAGTAGCCGATATAAATCACGACGTTCATTTAGTTAGAATTTGGTTTGCTGGGCATAAACTTTTGGTTAGTAACAAAACTAAGCTTATGTTTTTTAGCCTTAGTACAGAAGCAACTCCCAATATTGATGTTACCTTCCATGCAATAAATTGCACAATGTGTTTAATAACGCGTGTTTTGATCTTAATGTCGCTTGTAATGTCAATTGGTTAAAATTGAAAATGTTGACAACTTTAAATACCTAGGTGTTATAATCGACCATAATTTAAGTTGGTCCGGGCATATTTTAAACCTGAAGCAATATCTTCTTTTCACCATTCGCTGTTTTTATCGTCTTAAAATGTTTTGTTCAAACCATATTTTGAAAAGAATATATTACGGAATTTTTCATTCTAAACTGCAATATGGAATAAGCTGTTGGGGGGGCGCATATTTAAGTAAACTTGAACAGTTAATTGTGCTACAAAAATGTGCAATAAGAAAAGTTTGTAACTCCACCCGTGTAGCTCACTCCATGCAACTGTTTAGGCTTGCGAAAGTTCTCCCAGTTAGGCATTTATTTTATTATAGGACACTTAGGATTTTCTTTTTGAGAGGTGGGTACTTGTAAAGTCCAATCTCTGGCGCATATATTTTACAAAGCTTTTCTCAGTCCTATGTACCAATCCCTGGCTTTCGCACTACAAGCTTTAGAAACACCTACTCCATTGTTTCGTGCAAATTGTTCAACAAACTCTCTGCAGACATACGAATCTCAACAACTCTGTGCTCTTTTTTGCGAAAAGTAAAATGCTGGCTTCTTGATTTCAACCACAATGAAATTGAAGTTTTGCTGCGCTATATTGTTTAGTTATTTTAGTTATTGTTTTTGCTTTTTTGCGTGTTTTGCTGTCATGAATTTTGCTATCAATAATTAACATTTCATTTTGCTTTATTTTTTCACTTTTGCTTTTAACTTAATGGATTTTCACTAATTTTTACTTTTTAAATTTGCTCACCGCACATGAATAACTTATTTTGAAGTGGCATTAGCTCTATTCTTTTTAATGAAATATAAATGCCACTAGCTATTCTCTTTTTAATTTATCTATTATATTAAGTATAAAATTGTATATAAACCATGTAAAATGAGAATACAAATACAAATACAAAATTTAATCTCGGGGGTTCAAATACTGGGATATTCCTTTTGTTGGTGAATTGGACCATTTCCGTTTTCTGCGGGTTTATGTTAAGATTGTGGGTATGAACTTGCCTGTGGCCAGTATGACTACGTCGTCGGCATAGGCAACGACCCTTATTCCACTTCTCTCCAGCTTCTTTAACCCATTAATAGCCACTGTACACAAGCAGGTACAGAAAAACAGTGACATTCAAAGAGCCGTTGTTTCAATAAAAAAAACAAATTTGCAAAGTTCTTTTTGCGTTTCAATCACACACACTGTGCTGAACAGCTGCATGTAAATAAAGAAGCGACCAAAAATAACGGTTGTTGTTATTTTGTTTTTCTTTTATACGTCTTCGGCAGTTTCACGCATTTTTAGTAGTTTAGCGATGATTTGGCTGCTTAGAAAGTGTGTTGCATCATAATTAGAAATTTATTTTGTTGATTTGGGAAGGAAAAGGGTTCTGTGTTCACTTTGTTGACAAGTTGAATAAAAAAAAAATTTTTTTGATAACATTTGGTAAGTTGGAAAAGTAGTGTACTCGCTTGAGTACAATGGCTAATAGGGTAAGCATTTCTTTTAGATAATTATTCGCATCGAAATGGAATTTGGAAGCATCAAACCATCAACCTTTTATGGCCAAAGATTTCAAAACTTGGGTAGTGCTTTGGATTTTGTGGAAAGTTCAAACCATGTCACTTTCGACATTGCTTTGATTCCGCCAGATCCAGATTGTAATACTGATGAGGAGGAAGGTGACTTCGAGAATCTGTATGCTAACATCATGCCGCAAGATGTTCCAGGAGAAATTGAGGTATTCTGTAGCAGCGATAGTGAAGACGACATACCGCTTCAAGAACTGTGCCGCAAGATAAACCATTCAAAACCTTGTGAGAATTCTCCAAAATGGTCACAAAGATCTTGTGTTGTTGAGATGTCGAGGACTTGCTTTTTCTTGGAAAACAAGATGAAAATGGTATCGGATTTAGAAGGAAAGTTGCCACTTGAAGTGTTCGAAACTTTATTTGACAAATAAGTGGTAAATTTGATTGTTGACCAAACTTGCCTCAATGCTTCAAAGGCTAATGCGCACAATTTTTCAATCAGCGAACACGATTTGAAAACGTTTTTGGGTATTCTGCTATATGCTGGCTACCACTCTATGCCAAGAGAGAATATGTATTGGCAAACAGACTAAGATACTCGTTCGCCAATCATTGCTAACAACATGTCCCGGAACAGATTCAAGGAAATCAAAAAATACCTCCACCTTGCTGACAATAATAATTTGATGGCTAACGACAAAATGGCTAAGGTTAGACCCTTAGGAAAACTTTTATCCAAGAAATTCTGCCAATTCGGATACATGCATGAAAAACTTTCAATTGACGAGTCAATGGTACGATACTTTGGCAGCCACTCTTCAAAGCAGTTCATTAGAAGCAAACCTGTAAGATTTGGTTTTAAAAATTGGATGCTGACAAGCAGCTGCGGCTACTTGTACCAGTTTGACACCTATTGTGGAGCCAAAGGCGTCAATGCGGGAAAACAACAAATGCCACTTGGATCCAGAGTCGTTGTTGACTTTTTGAACAAAGTGCCCAATCCTTCTGACCACATTGTTTTCTTTGACAATTTTTTTACGTCCTATGATCTGCTTACGCTAAAAAAAAGGATTTCGAGCTATTGGGACTGTACGCGAATCAAGAACAAAGAAATGCCCGTTGAAGTCAAACGCAGTATTCAAAAAAGAGAAAAGAGGATTCTATTATCACAGATACGACACGGTCAATAAATTACTTTTTTTTAAGTGGAATGACAACAGCGCCGTAACCGTTGGATCAAATTTTGAAAGTATTGAGCCGATGCATTCCGTCAATCGATGGTGTTCGACAGCAAAAGCAAAAATAAGTGTCAAACAACCAAAACTAATCGCCGAGTACAACTCGGGAATGGGAGGCGTTGACCTTCACGACCAAGCACTCAATAATTATAGAATAAAAATTCGTGGTAAAAAGTGGTGGTGGCCGCTTTTCACAGCAATGATGACTTCTGTTATGGTCAACGCTTGGAAATTGTATAAAACAGCCAACAATTCTAATATAGACTTACTGGAGTTTCATCGCACCATTGTCCGCCACTACCTACGAAATTACACGCAGACTTCGTCATTATCCAAGCGATCAGCTGTTTCTTCTGTAGCATCTACTGCTGGAAATCATTTTCCAAAGAGAGTTGAAAAACCATTGCGCTGTCGTCAATGCCACAATCGAATAAGATGGATTTGCGAGCAATGCGGCATAGCACTCTGTGTAGAAAAAGACTGCTTCAAGATTTTCCATACAACAAAAAATTGAGCTCATATGAGCCACATATTGTGCCATTGTACCCGCTTGGGTACAGTCCCAAAAACCTACTGAATAACAGTTTTTTTTTCATTTTAGCATATTTTTTGAGTTTCTTATGTTCCTTTCATTCAAATAAAATAAATGGATCTCAAAAATTTTGGTTTTAAATACTCTTGGCTTTTAATGGGTTAATATCTCGTTTACTACTAGGACCCATAATAGCGGTAATAGGACTCCTCCCTGTGGAGTGCCTCGGGAGGCCAAGGCATGTATTTGGCATTCCCTAAGCTCGGAGCTTATGCATTTCGTTCTGAGCATGCATCCTATCCAGTTACATAAGATTGGGTTTATTTGCAGTAGGTCTAGTGATGTTCTTATAGCTTCTAATGTTACGTTGTTGAAAGCTCCTTCGATGTCCAGGAAGGCCGCTAACGTAAATCCTTTATGGTGGAGCGACTTTTCGATCGTTGCCACCATTTCGTGCAGCGCCGCTTCTACCGATTTGCCTTTCATGTACGCATGTTGCGTTTGTGAAACGTCTCTTGGATTCAATTTGGAGCGGATATGAATGTCTATAAGTCTTTTCAGTGTTTTCAATAGGAAAGATGTGAGGCTTATTGGCCTAAAATCTTTGGCAGTTGTATGGCTGGGTTTTCCGGCTGGGAAAAAGTGACATAGTCGGACACTTTCCAGTCCCTGACCGTCAGGGACTTCGAACTCAAGGTCATCGCCACGTCTATAACTTTCTCTCTATTTCTTACGACAAAGGTGGGTTCTGACCCTTTATTTTCAATGGAAATGTTAACAACATTAATTATAATTATAAATTCAAATAACGACTCACCTCTTGTATTTGTGACCCGGCTACCCGATTGAACATGATGTGAATTTGCATCACATCCTATTATCAGGTCCCATTTTCTCCTGGCCGCTTCCTTAGCTGAAGTTGGTGGCGGCGTCGGGTCGTCGTACGGGAGGTATAGCGATGTGAAGATGAGTGGCGTAGTTTTGGGCCTCTCAAGTCGCACCGCTATTTGATCTGCTTTGCTGTGGGGAGGTAAGGGAGTAAGGTGTATGTTACGCTTGGCCAAAATACATGAGCGGTACTTACTGTTTGATTGGCCCTTTTCGTGGAACAGGTCAACTAGGGCGATGTCAATAATATTTTCTATTATGTAGGTTATTAGGCTGGCGCTGGCCAGCTTGCTATGATGAAGATTAATTTGAATTAACTTCATCATTTATACGCGTTGCTGGCGTTTCTGCCGTCCCCTTTTTGTCTGAGAGGGGCCTTACCTTCACCATGTTCAAGCCGACTCTTAGTTTGTAGCCCCTTGATGGAAGCATGGCTATTGTCTCGTGATTAAACATCACAATGGCGTCTTGACCCGTTTCTGTGGGTGTTTCCATTTCCAGGACTTTCCAGTCGTCGCTTGGGAATTCGGAGTTTAGTTTTTTCAAAAACTGCTCTAACCTTTTCCTACACATACATGGGCCTGAAATGAGGATCCTGGCTTTGGGTCTGGTTGGTAGGTCTTTTTTCAGGGTCACTTTGAGTTTAAAACTTTCCCATGGCGTCACTATTTTCAGGACTTCTTCACTGAGCCATTTGAGGGTGAAGTCGTCCTGGCAGGCCAATATGCGGAAGCCCTTTATATTCGTAAGCTGCCCGAAGAATGGCATTGGGCTAGATGACGGTTCTTCTAGCGCTATAGCCATGCGGTCGAGTAGCGCCAATTCAACATAGGCCCATTATTGGTCATTCAGACGTTGTTCTGGGCATGCCTCGTTTATGACGGCAACTTGCAAATGATCCTTGGCATTATCTGCTAAGGCGGCCATATGACCTGAGGTCTTTGGCTTTTTGCATGTTGTCGTCATAGGGACTTTTGAATCATTGCGAGCTCTCTTTGAACAGCTCGCTATCGGTTCTTTATTGGCCGATCTAATGGTTAGTCTTTCGGCGACTGTTTTGGTGGGTGGTCGGTTCGACTGTCGGGTGGGTTGAGCTTTGGGCGGGCCCGGTTTGGGCTTGTGCTCTATTTTCTTCCCTCCCTGGCCTTCTTTTCATTTGGCCTCTCTCCAGGCTTGTTTTCTTCTCTGGGCTTTTTTCTGGATATTAATTTTTGGGCCCCCCGAAGGCGATTTCGGTCTCTTATATTAAGGCTGGCCTCATCTACCTTGCCAAACCTTAGGACCGTTCTATATGCATTTGCCAAGCGCTTTTCCTCTTGCGAGAGCATACTTCTCCGACTCTGGGTCTCGGATTGGGGCCTGGTATCTACTGGGCGGAAGACTTTTGTTGCCCCAGATGTGCTGGCCACATTCGTGGAGATGGGCGTAGAAGTCGGGATGGCTTCTTTTTGAGCCCTCATCGGTGTGGCGGCAGCGACCTCGCTGTATGTCGGCCCTCTTGCGATGGCAGTGACATCAGCTTCGGAGCTTGAGCAAGACATGTAGTCATCCTCGTCCAGTATCCTTCTCTCTTCGCCGGAGTCGATGCTGCTCTCCTCATCGGTGTCCCTATTGGCGAGGTCAAGGTCCTCTTTGGCCAAAGTTTTGGGTAGCTTATATAGCTTGGTGATTTATTTCTTGTTTTTTTAGTCTCATCTGGGGAGTAGATTCCCGAGAATCTTTGACACTACTAAGAGCCCCTACACCGCGTTAAGGTATATAGTCACGTAGGAGTCTTGGAAGTTAAATTTGGTAGAGGGGGTGTTGGCCTACCAGAATTAATAATTTGTAATTTTTCCACAGACGAAAGCTGTGAAAATGGTTTTTCAATTAGTTTTTCAACTGCGCATCAGCAATTATTTAGATTTTCTGCATTCATTTTTCACCTCAGAGGTTAGACACTAAGATACGAAAAACGATCTTTTCGTTCAGAAGACCAGACCAGAAATGAATATATAATTCAATGAATCCATACCGCAAGCGTAAGTAATATGAAAGAAAAAAAAAACTCTGAAAGTATAAATAAAGTAAAGCTCTTTCTTTACACGGCGTCTCCTCGAGCAATATTTCATAGTTTGCCATCTGTCAGTTGATGGCATACTATGAAAATTGCTCATGGAGACTGCAAATAGTATTCTATGAAAAATGGTTTTCCATGTATTGCTCAGCTCATAGCTTGCTATGGAAAGTATTCTATGGGCTGTCATTTTTGTTTGACGTTTGTGTTTTTTTTGGTTAAATATTTTTTGGTTCGACGATTGTTTCTTTTTTAATTATTTTTGGTTCGACGATTGTTTCTTTTTTAATTATTTTTGGTTTGGTTTCTATGTTTTCCTTTTTCCATTTTTTCTTCTAATTCTTTTAATGCCGCTAATGCGAGAATACATCGAAGTGCTTGCCTCCGCGACATTTCCACGAATGAAATAGAAAGCTATGAAATGCCCACCCCAAATTTTATAGCATTCTATCTGTCTTTCTTTCTATGAAAAGCGACAGATGGTAAGCTATGAAATATTGCTCGTGGAGACGCGGTGTTACTATACCCCTTTCTTTGCTTATGTGCCTGTATCAGCATCGTGGTATCTATGTTTGTGGTACAGACAGTGAATCCGCACCTCAGCAAGCGAAATGAAAATGAACAAGAATTCACAACGAACTGCTTCTGCCTTCAACACAACGTACTGCCTACAACCGAGTGTGGAATGAACGACCGACGGTGTACTGAATCAGAGTTGTAAAAGAATTAAATCTTTTGGAAGAGTAATTCTTTTGAATTCATCTAGAAATGATTTAAAGTTTTTTTCCAAAAAAAGAATGGGATTTAAAATAACTTAAATCACCATTCTTTTGATGTCAGTGATTAATGCATTCAATATTTAGCATTCACTGAATTGAAGTCAAATGATTGCATTCTTTTATAACTCTGCACTGAATGTTGTTGAAGCCTAACCATACACATTTGTATTTACCAATTTTGTCTTCTCTTTCTGTCTGATTTTTTTTGATATGTGGATTTGCTTTTCTTCGGTGCGCTGATGTGGAGAGAACACCCAAAAGTATGCATTTTTCTTGTTCTGATTGAGAATGAATTCTCTTGCCATTCGGAAGAACCAAAGGAGGACCGTTGAGATGTGCGCTTGATAAAGGTGAACACCAAGTGCTATGGATTTATTTATCAGAGAGTAGGAATTTCGTGTTTTAGGTGGATTTCGAAGAAATACTACCTATTGCAGAGGTCCTCATGACGCAACTTTCAAAAAATTTGAATGCAACTTTTCAAGACCTCTATAGTAAACACCGAAACCATGGTCCGTTCAAATGTTTATATATATATATATCTATATATATATATATATATATATATATATATATATATATATGCAATATAACGAAATCTTGTCACCACGATAGGGGCCGCAGTTCTTAACCGAATTGAACGAAACTTTGTACACATGTTGATATGGTGAATAGCACGGACGAGTTCGTAGATGGGCGAGATCGGTTGAGAGGGGGGCATGTCACGCCCATTTATGCAATACAACGAAATCTTGTCCGCACGATAGGGGCCGCAATTCTTAACCAAATTGAATGAAACTTTGTACACATGTTGATATGGTGAATGGCACGGACGAGTTCGTAGATGGGTGAGATCGGTTGAGAGGGGGGCGTGTCACGCCCATTTATGCAATACAACGAAATCTTGTCCGCACGACAGGAGCCGCAGTTCTTAACCGAATCGACTGATACTTTGCACACATGTTGATATAGTGAATAGCTCGGCTGAGTTCGTAGATGGGCGTAATCGGTTGGGAGGGGGGCGTGCCACACCCCTTTACATTTTTCAAATTCCGCATTAATAATTGTTGAATTTTCATTTTTAATAGTATAGAAGTGGTAATAGTAAAATAATATTTTTGGAAAAAAATTCCCGCCATTTTGAATCCGCCATCTTGAAATTCTTTAAAATTGCTCCGATTTCGTTGAAATTGAAAATGTATACTCGTTTATGGGTACTTCTTATAATTTCGCCATTTTGGATTACTTAAATATTACTTCAAAGTTGCATACAAAGAAAATCCACCTATCTCTTGCGGCTGGTGCCGGAAGGTCTTTTTTTTTAACTTTGTACGTGGATTCGGTGCGCTAAAGTTACGAGAACAGCTTTGATTGATAGCGGAATAAACGCAATAAACTATGGCAATCATTCCTAAGATCCAGATCTCGATCTGATTTCTTAAATTATAAATTAGTGCAAAACGACTTCTCCGCACTGTGTGAATCCTTTTATTCCGATTACCTTAACCGTATGCAGTCCGAACTTATTTTTAACTCAAGGGGATTTTTTCAATTCATCAATACCAAAAGAAAATCTAACGGCTATCCCTCTACCTTAAAATTCTCAAATTGTTCGTCCGCCGATCCTTAAGTATTAGTAAACCTCTTTGCAGATTTCTTCAGCCAAGCGTTCTCGAACGACACCGTCGAACCCGATCTTAACTACTTCAGTTACATGAACGGGTGCACTCAAACCTCCCTAACTGCCATCAACATAACAACGTCATCAGTGATTGACAAGATTAATTTTCTTCAAGACGATTACTCATCCGGTCCAGACGGCCTTCCCGCTATAGTTTTAAAAAAATGCATGTGCAAATTAGCCCAGCCTCTTTCTATTCTTTTCCAACTCTCAATACCGCATGGAGTCTTCCCCCAGCTGTGAAAAGAATCATTTATCATCCCCATCTTTAAGAAAGGCTGTAGGAGCGACATTTCCAACTATAGAACCATTGCTAAACTCTCATGCATACCTAAGCTCTTCGAGAGCATTGTCTATGACTCCCTCTTCTTCCACTGCAAATCAATTTTCTCCCCTAAGCAGCATGGATTCCTTAAAGGCAGATCTACAACCACAAACCTTATTGAATTTATTTAAAGCATTCAGTAAAGCATTTGATAAAATTTCTCACCAGATCGTCCTCGTCAAACTTAAAGCTCTGGGTTTTCCGCCACTGTTTATCAAATGGGCCAAGTCTTATTTGCAAGATCGTCAGTACAGAGTTTTTTTTAGATCTTGTACTTCAAATCCAATCAAGGCGACCTCAGGAGTTCCTCAGGGTAGCCACTTAGGACCTCTGATCTTCGTACTGACTATAAACGATGTGGAGTTTGTCATTACGCATTCTCACCTTGAAATATATGCAGATGATATGAGGATTTCTAAGCAAATTTCTTGCGCCGCCGATTCCTTTTCGCTTCAGGCCGACCTAAACACATTCTTCATCTGGTGTAATAAAAATCTCTTAGAACTCAATGTGAAAAAATGCCAGTCTATCACTTACTCTCGTAAGCGCCTTCCCCTGCCTCACAGGACCTACTTTATTAACAACGAGCTGGTCTCCACTGTAACCTCCGTGCGCGATCTGGGCATCACCTGTGACACTGAACTGAATTTCCGCTCTCACATTGACAGCATAATTAGCAGAGCTAACTCAGCACTCGGCTTTGTTAAACGTTGGTCGAAAGAATTCTCAAACCCTTACGTCACCAAATCCCTATATATGACCTTGGTCAGACCGCTCCTAGTATATGCCTGCCAGGTCTGGTCACACTACCATCAAGTCCACATTCAGAGAATCGAAGCCGTCCAGCGTCGTTTCATACGCTTTGCTTTGCGTGGTTTGGGCTGGGATGACCCTTTTAATCTGGCCCCCTACGAGAACCGGCTTAAATTATTAGGCCTTCAGTGCTTAAACACACGCCGTGTTGTGGCCGATATACTATTCGTATATCAGTTATTAACAGGAACCATAGACTGCCCTCATCTTCTCCAACAGGTTTCTCTTAATATTAACCCCCACCGTTTACGATCAGTCCCTCTCTTTCGTCTCCCCTATCTCCGAACGGAGTATGGTCAACACGAACCCCTAACAAGAATGCTGAACAACGTAAATAAGTTCCCTCACATCTTTGACTTACATCTAAGCAAATCCTCAGACATTCCTTGCGCAATTTGCCTTCCTAACCTCTCTCTCTCTCTCTCTCACATCTCCCCTTCCTGTCCATAGCTCGTAGTTTAGACTTAAGTTCCAACCTCTTGACTATCTGTAACCCTTAGCATATAGTCTAGACTTAAGTTTTTAACCATTTGTCTTGTAATTTAGTTCGTAGTTTATCGATTAGTTTAAATGTTTTAATGTTTTACCATGTTACTCTTAGAGTTAAGCCTTAGAATAAGGATTTAGATTTTTGTGCCATGCTTGTGTTAAGCGAATAATAAATAAATAAACTAGGTAGTTGCAAGATAAATACAAATGAGAAGACTTAGGTATTTTGGTAACATGCAAAATAAAGATTTTGGTAGGGTGTGCGGTGAACGTCACTGAATTTGACAGATCACGAAGTTTAGTTTTAGTTTAGTTTTAGTTTAAGCATAGCAGAGCAAGCAGATCTGATTAAGCCATACCGAAATCCCAAAAAAACTGACTGGGACGTTTTTAAAAAAGAAAGCCCCTGAGTAACAGTACGGAGGTTGATGAAGAAGTAACTCTTCTCACTAAAGCCCTTAAGAAAGCCTTTGAAAAATCCTGTCCCCTAACAAAAGGAAAGAAGAAGCTCAACCCCAGCTGGTGGTCAAATGAGCTAGCCCAACTACGGCAACTGGCAAGAAAGCTGTACAATGTGGCCAGAAGGACGAAAGATCCCAACGACTGGGATCGCTACAAGGAAAGCAAAGGCCGGTTCAAAAACAGAACTACTTACGCTAAAAGGGCCGCTTGGAAAAGATTCTGCAACGATATGGAATCGACAAAGGATGCGTCGGGACTAAGAAAAGTGTTGTCAAAAATACACGTGACACCAGGACTCCTGAAAAAACAGGACGGTTCGTGGACTGAATCTAACCTGGCAACACTTGAAGTCCTCATCGACACCCATTTCCCAGGATGCTCTTTCGTCAATGCACCCCCGTCGAGAGGGCCCTGACCGCCCATAACAGTAACACTAATGAGCTGTGTTACCAAATAATTGATGAAAGGAAGGTGGCCTGTGCTATCAGCTCCTTCTCTCCATATAAAGCTCCAGGACCTGACGGCATAATACCAATCATGCTGCAGAGTATTGAGGAAAACATCCTACCTTGGCTTGTCCAAATTTTTAGAGGTTGCCTCAGCTGCACTCATGTGCCAAAACTGGAAAACTCAGCCATACAACTGCCAAGGATTTTAGGCCAATAAGCCTCACATCTTTCCTATTGAAAACATTGGAAAGACTTATAGATATTCATATCCGCTCCAAATTGAATCCAAGAGACGTTAGAAGCTATAAGAACATCATTAGACCTACTGCAAATAAACCCAATCCTATGTAACTGGATAGAATGCATGCTCAGTACGAGATGCACAAGCTCCGAGCTTAGGGAATGCCAAATACATCCCTTGGCCTCCCGAGGCACTCCACAGGGAGGAGTCCTATCACCGCTATTATGGGTCCTAGTAGTAAACGAGATATTAAAGAAGCTGGAGAGAAGTTTAATAAGGGTCGTTGCCTATGCCGACGACGTAGTCATACTGGCCACAGGCAAGTTCATACCCACAATAACAGACCAGCTACAATCAGCCCTAAACGCTCTAAGCAACTGGGCCACACGATGCGGCCTTAACATTAACCCGCAGAAAACGGAATTGGTCCTATTCACCAACAAAAGGAATATCCCAGTATTTGAACTCCCGAGACTAAATGGACAACAACTCCATATATCGGAAAGTGCAAAATACTTAGGATGCATACTAGACCGCAAATTGAACTGGAAGGAAAACTTAATAGAAAGAACAAAGAAAGCTTCAATTGCATTCTACGCATGCAACAGAATCTTCGGCAAAAGATGGGGGCCCAAGCCCGCCACCATACACTGGATGTACACAGCCATTATAAGGCCCATACTTACGTATGCATGCCTCGTCTGGTGACCAGCCGCCGTAAAAACCACAAACTTAAACATCCTGACGAAGATCCAGCGGCTGACTTGCGTAGGAACCACAAGTGCAATTAGAACAACACCAACTGCAGCACTCGAGGTCATGCTGGGTATAATACCTGTCGACCTTTTCACAAAGGAAGTGGCCGCGAAAAGTGCGCTCCGCCTACAACAATCCAATCTGTGGAAAAAAGGGCTGATAGGTCACCAAGCTATCACCAAGTGGGTGAGCACTGAGACCAAAACCGACTACTTAACACCAATTCCGGAATTTAGCCTAAACCTCGAATTAAAAATTCCCTCCAGAGAAAGCTGGACAGAAGGAGGGGTCATTAACCCCAACCATACATCCATTTTCACGGATGGGTCAAAAATGGATGAGGGAGTGGGCTCCGGGATTTATGCAGCAGAACCAAGCATTGCACGGTCAATAAGACTTCCGAATCACAGCAGCGTGTTTCAGGCGGAAGTCCTAGCAATCACCGAGACCTCGCGTGAACTATCACAACGGTCACTCCCAAAAAGCCACATTGACATTTTCGTAAACAGTCAAACAGCCATTAAAGCCATCACATCAACAACAATCATATCCAGAATTGTGAAACGCTGCAACGACGAGCTAAAAGCTCTCAGCGCTAATCACAACGTCACACCAAAGATCATATAATACCAAGATAGTGCACGCCATACAAAAAGCTTTTGCGAAAATGTTTGTATGGTGGAGTTCTATAACGCGACCCCATGCTTTTCAGAATATATTCGCTCTAAAAATTTCATTCGCTCTCAGAACTTTCACGAATTTGTTGTTTTTATTTTATTTTTATTGAGTATTTTTCGCAAAATAAACAAGGGGAGGGAAAAAGATGAACAGAAACTCGTTTTGCTCTTGTTTGTTGTTTTTTTTTGTTTGTGTGGTGTGGTAGGTAGGTAAATCCATGCGTTCATACATTTACGAGGGGAGGGAAAAAGATGAGCAGAAACTCGGTTAGCTCGTTTCTTCTTTTTTTTTGTTTGATTTATTTTTTGTGTGCCTTGAAGTAGGTAGATCCATGCGCACATTTACTTGTTGGATTTAATTGTTGATGGTATTGCAGTATTCTTTTGTTTTTATTTTATTTTATTATTAAACAGTTTTATTTAGCTTCACTCTGTATATTTATTTGTTGGTTTCAAATCTTGCAATCGATTTTTCGACAATCGATTCCGATGAGACTTGGTATGCGTATTTAAGGCCCAACCATAATAGATCAAGTTTCAGTTAGTGATGACGCGAACACATAGAATTCATATGAACTGACCATAATGTACTTCGCGCTCAGATTCGTTCAGTTTCGTTAAGTTTTCATCAATTTCATTCATTCATTCGCCACTTAATTGAATTTGACAGAAGAGAGAAGAAAAAGAAAATTATCAAAACAAAACAAAAAAGAAATCGCAATGTCTGACGATATGCTTTTTTCATCGTTTTTAATCAAATTTAATAACAAATCTGCAGGAAAAAGTTTGACAGATGTTTAATTTGCATTAATTGCATTATGGGCAGTTTCTATTTTTGACACAAATTAAGGAAAATTTTCGTTCGGTTATGACACTAGGTTGGGCCTTTAGTCCGCACAATGCAATATGTACTATGATAATTTCCACTTTCGATTTTTAAGTCCTGATGCTGCAACGGTGCTGCCTACCTTAACCTTGAACTTTAAGAATCTGGTAATTTTAATTTAGTATTTTAGGTATCAAACAAAGACTTTATCACATAATATTGACTTCCAACTCCTCAGTCCTGATACCACAAGAGGTCTAATTAATGACCGCAGTTGGCTAGTGGAGTAAATTGGGCTATGCTTGCTGCAATGATTTTGGCTATAAATGCATTAAATTCTGCCAAAGAGGGATTATTGTTGTTGACGCCTTTTTGTCGAATACTAGAAAACAAATTTTCTGACGGACCTTCATTGAGCCGTTTAATTTAAAAAAAAAAATTATCGGAATCTCTCTTAAGGTTTTCTTCAACCAAAAATAAGGCAAAGTACAAAAATATCAATGCGAACAAAATTCTTTTCAAAAAAAGCGTAAGATACTCAATCGCATACAACCTTGAAAATCATGAATGAAATTGTACCACAAAAAATATACACAAATCAGAAGCCAGAAAAATAAAGGAAGATTTCGTCCGCTACTGCTGATACTTATTCATCCTCTCGCCGATCAATCATCATAATCATACTCATGAAGTGGTTGCTGCGGCAACGAAAATGTGTTTCGTTTCGGTTGGATACGAAAAGGCGATAAACACACAATCCGCAAAAAAGGGAAAGAACTTTCCTCTCTGTGAATGATCACCTCCGGTTCCCGACCGCCCGTGCCTGTGAGAGCTTTTTACTTTTCGTCAATTTAAAGTGCCAGTTGCGCTATCTTGGTATTATATGATCTTTGGTCACACTCATCTGGGTCCCGGGACATAAGGGCATCCACGGGAACGAAAAGGCGGACGAGCTCGCAAGAACAGGCTCGGAGATGGATCTAATAATGGCCGATGACTCAGTCCTGCCCCCAAAGAACTTCTAAAGTCCAGCATCACCGTGAAATCCGTAAAGCTCGCGAATGAGATGGACCTCACTCACTACATGCCGCACCTCAAGAACACTCTGGACAGAACTAAACAAGAAAAAAACAATGGAAATCATCACACTCAACAAAAGTCAATTATCACTTCTCATAGGTATTATGACAGGTCACAACCTGCTAGCGGCCCAACTAAAGAGAATGCGGTTGAACACAACAGAACTATGCAGAGGATGTGGCGACAGGATGCCGAGGAGGACACCTTCCACCTCCTATGCGAGTGCCCTAACCTCAGCAAAAACCGAAAGACAATCCTCGGAGAACATTTCTTCAGTGATCTGGGCAAACTGTCAAGCAAGCCACCGAAAACCATCCTGCAATTCCTTCGACCTCGGGATGGTTCAGGGAGGCCAACTGAAAATAATAACACTATTCTATTTAATTTTAGGTATCCCACACCACATCGGGGAACACAATGGATCCATTGAGATCCGAGTGAGGTTGTACACAACGCAACCACCCCTAAAACCTAACCTAACCTATTTTTATGTTCCATATTCTTGCGTTGAATCTTTATCTAGATCCCCTCTATGGCAGGCTTCATTGCCTACGAAAAAAGAGAAATAAGTTATGGGCTGTTTTCCTTCGCACCAGATCCTTTTCCAACTATTTCAACTATCTCGGTGCTTTTTTTTCGACTCGTCTGTTATAGAACATAAGTTACACCAACTTAATGAAGAGTTTATGCCCGGCCCAGATAGCCTCCCGCTATATTTTTCAAAAAATGTTCAAAAAATGTTTATTTCCCCTACTCTTTCTAATCTATTTCATCAACCCCTTTCACAAAGAGAATTTCCTCAGGTTTGGAAAACTCCTTCTTAACCCCGATCCACAAAAAAGGACCAAAAAATGAAATAACCAAGTACCGTCCCATTGCGGAACTCTCTCATATACCCAAACTCTTTGAAAGTCTCTTGTATGAAACTCTAAGCTTTCAGTACAAATCTTTTAATTCCCCTAGACCAGTGGTTCCCAATTTTTTTCGGCCACGGAACCCTATTGATCAAACTTTTTTTGGTGGACCCCCATATTGATATTAAAAGAAAGCATCCCGTTTTGAGCCAATTGTCAATTATCACGAACTGAAACAAAAAGCAGAACAAATTCTAAGTTTCTAAGCAGTTTTGCTTGAATAGCTAAAACAGCCCTTACCTACATATGTACATATCACAAATCTAGTCGAATTCATGCCCTTTGCTGTCTCAGCTCTCGAAAATGGTAACGAAGTCGACGTTATTGCAACTGGCTTCAGCAGGGCTTTTGATAAAATCTCCCATCAATTCATACTATTCAAACTGTCTGCCATCAGCTTCGAACCCATATTGTTGAAATGGATATCTTCTTAACTGGAAAACAGTTTTTATAGTGTTCGCTATAGGTCCACCCACTTTCCTCCTTTTCTTTAGCCACCTTTGGTGCCCTACAAGGCAGCCATCTAAGTCCCCTTCTTTTCATACTTACTATTAACGATCTCTATAGGATCATCAATCACTCGTCTGTCTCCCTTTACGCCGACGATACAACCACCCCTATCGTAGAATCCGTCGGGGGGAAGGGTAGCTAGGTAGGTAGAAGGCGTTGAATCTGGTGAAACCTGCTAGAGACACAAGTAGCGCAGATGCGCCGTTTTGATACCACAACTCACGTGACCTGGATGTTGATGGGCGTGACTACGAGTGTGTTTTTCAAATCCATCCTGTGGAGTTAAGAAAATTAATGATGTTACATAATTTGATGTTGGAGATCTCGGATAATTCCTTGAAAAAAGGTTTTCCGAGTGTGCGCTGCCTAGCTCTGGCTAGTGCTGGGCAGTCACAGAGGAAGTGAAATATGGTTTCCATTTCGCGAGAATTGCCGCAACTTCGGCAGTGGGGGTTGGACGGGATGCCTAACTTGGCAGCGTGAGGGCCGATTGGCCAGTGACCCGTGCTAATTGCTGTGATTCTTGCAGTCTCAATGCGGTTCCTATTAATGAGGTCATTCGTTCTGCTTTTATCATAGGTGGGCCATATCTGTCTCGATATGGTACAGGTTCGTAGACTTCTCCACCTAGAGTTGGCAATAGCGAGGAAGTGTTAGAAGTCTCATGGGGGGGCAGACTGACTCCGCAAGGGAGACATCCAGGGCAGAACCTCATCTGGCTAACGCGTCGGCTCTCTCATTCCCCTCTATGTTACTATGGCCGGGAACCCAGAGAAGAGTGATATTGAACCGAGCGCTTGCCTGCGTTAAAGTTTCCTTACACTGCTCAACTAGTTTAGAGGACGAAGTAAGTGAGTGGAGCGCTTTGATAGCAGCCTGGCTATCAATAAAGATTCCTATGCTGTTTGAGGTAGTAGGGCTGAGACTAAGTATCTTGCAGGCTTCTCTAATCGCGAGCACCTCCCGTCGGGGGGAAAGATTCACTATAATTTGACCGTCGGTATCATTGAATCCGCTGAAGTGAACTATTCCCTAGTCGGCAATGTGAATGAGTTTCACTGTATTGTGGAAACCGTTTAGGTGGAACTCACCCATACAAAATTGTTCACTTTCTATTCGCAGCTCAAGAGTTGCGGATAACGTTGCGGATTGTTTTTATTTTTGTTATTTCTGTATTTTTGTATTCAAAATGTAAGTAAATTAAGTGAACATATTCAAATTCTATAATTTGCACAACAAATAAGTAATTTAAAACACATTTCTTAGGAAAAAACGAAAATTCGGAACCAATTTCAAAAAAATGGCTTTTGCTGCTCTTGCTCTTCATCTGAATCTGAATCATGCGAAAATAAAACAATGCTATCCATTTTTTAATTTGTTTCGCTTATTTTTGAAAAAAATCAACCAAAAATAAATAAAAATAAATAAAATAAAAAAAATAAATAAATTCTGTCACTTATCACAAAAATTGCTGTCTATCTGCGACACTGCCTTTTCGATACACTCGTCGGTAAAAACGCGTCCCCGGCGGATTCTACAATACCAACGTAAAGTGAAAGTGAATCGAACAAGTGAAGTGAAACTCCGATCCGGCGGATTCCACGATAGGGGTAAACATTTTTCAAGACCTCGATTGTTCTTCTCCCGAATTTCTGGTTCCTCAAAAATTGTCTGTTATTAAATATCGCCCAATGCCAATCCATCACCTTTTCTTATAAGAAAGCATCCAGCGCCGTTTTCTTCAACTTGCTCTTCGAGGTCTGCCGTGGAACAATGCTATCGTATCGTATCGTAATCGTATGCTACGAACGATTAACTCCCTTTTTAACATCAACCGAACCACTTCTTATCTTAAATCCGATCTCCTTCACCACCCCAATTAGTCTTAGTTTTAAGTTTAAGTTTAATTTAAAGTTAGTTTAAGATTGTTTGGCATGTATAAAGCCGAACAAATGGAGGCTATCGTCTCCACCAATATTTAAAATTAAAATGAGTGACATTCTAACAATAATATAAATACATTTTTATTTAAGGCGACAGTTTGATAACGTGAAACGCATTTTTAAGGCTGTAGAAGAGCTACCAGGAAATATAACGAGTAATATTAAACAACAATTTATGCTTTCGGATGATTTGGCCAAGTAAGTTTAAAACTGCACATTATATTTGAATGTAAGCTTTTAATTTAAATGCAAAAGTGATAAATTTATTAAGGACCGATTTGGCAACTCCGAGTTATATAACTCGAAATAAAAACTCCGGGATTTTTTCCACAATAATAACAAATTTCATTTGTTTACTCGATTTTTTTTAAATCTTAGCTTGGGTTTTATAACTTTTTTTTTTTTTTATAATTAGCGCGCGCTAAAGGGGATATGGCTACCCTTAAACTAGAGCACGGGCATTGGGGAAATTAGAGGAGAGAGAAAGGATGTACCGGTGATGAGGAGACACAGAGCTATGTAGATTATTCCACATTCGTGTGGTACGGCTAAAGAAAGAATCTCTATATTTGACAGTACGTCCAAAAGTAGGCTTAAGGGTAAACTGATGTGCATTCGAAGCTTCACGAGTATTGCGCGTGAAATTTTGCAGGGGCGGAATGCAGCTGGCTTTTTCGCTAGAGCACTTTTTGAAGAAGAATCGATAAAACAGTGAGAGACAGGAGACATTTCTTCGGTGTTCAAGTGAGTCTATTTGCAATGTTTCTGTCACCTATGAGTTTTATCGTGCGTTTTTGGATTCAATGTGCAAGACGGTTTTTGGCGCACCAGACCAGATTGTCCGCATACGCGACAATCTTTACCCCTTCTCTGTCTAGCTTTATAAGAAGTTTGTTCATAACCATTAACCATAGTAGAGGAGAAATGACGCCGCCCTGTGGCGTACCTCTGTGGGCGAATTTGTTTAAGTGGCTGTTACCTAGTGTGGCCTGAATGATTCTTGTTTGGAGCATGGAGACTATCCATCGACTAATAAATTCCTCTATGCCCAGCTCGATCAGAGCTTCACGAATAGCTTCAGTATGTACGTTATTGAAGGCTTCCTCTATGTCCAAGAAGGAGGCTAGGGTGAATTCTTTATAATGTAAGGATCTTTCGATTGTTCGCACTACCTCGTGGAGGGCTGTTTCCGTGGATCTCCCCTTGAGGTAAGCGTGCTGAGATTTGGATAGCTATGATTCTTCTAGAATCCTTCGCATGTGGATGTCTAAGACCCGCTCTAGGGTCTTGAGTACGAAGGAGGTTAAACTGATTGGCCTGAAATCTTTCGAGGACTCGTGTCCCCGTTTTCCTACCTTCGGTATAAATACTACTCGAGCGCGTCTCCAAGAGTGGGGTACATGGTTCAATGTTAAACAGCTTCTGAACATTGACATAAGCCAAGGTACCGTTAGTTCTTGCGTTTTCTGCAGCATGACAGGGAGTATGCCGTCAGGGCCCGGAGACTTAAACGGTGCGAAGCTGTTAATAGCCCAGGAAATCTTTTCCTCGGAGATGATTGAATTGATATCATTAAGGGATGCCATTTGTACTTGCCGAGACCTCTCGGGTACTCTACTAATGTCTCTGCATCCCGGAAAGTGTGTGTTCATTAGGAGTTCTAGGGTCTCCGCGGAGGATTCTGTCCATCCTCCGTCTGCCTTTCGTAGAAAAGAGGGACTGGAGTGTTCCTTAGTCAGAATTTTGCTAAGCCTGGCAGAGTCCTTCAAGGTCTCTATTGAATGGCAATAGCGTGTGTAGTGTACCCTTTTTAATGATACGGAAAATAACAGCGAACCTCGACATCCTTTGACACACTATAATCAAGTTTCAAATTAATAAAATAAAATTTGAATTTTTTTTTTATAATTTTTATTTGTCATTGTTCACTAAAAATATTTTAATCGTACTACCTTTAATTTATTACAAAGTATATGGATATGGAGAGGGGGTGAGATGAATTCATTTATATTTAAAAAATTACGCTTATTTATAAGTTCTCCTAAGCTATAGGAATTGTGCATTAATAAATGTTTTGTGTTGAAAAAAAATTCTTGGTTTGAATATACAACAATAGCCGTGTTTTTTTGATAGCTGTATACCCAGCCCAGTAAAATTTTACATACAAAGCAATAACAACACACCAAGTGGGGATAAATTTCCCAGTAGCAGCAAGTGAGGATAGAACTACATAAATTGACCACCAGAGCGTGAAAAATCTCATAAATTAGTTCTTAGCCGATCGTATTTGTTGCTTTTCCTCGGTTTTGACATTTGCAAACTGTCAAACGAAGAAAAAGAAATCGAGCCGCAAACCAATTGGTTGGTGCGGCTGCTACTATGGATGAAGTGAGTATAGATCGTTTTTTTGACTGAAGTGAGTATAATTATCAAAAAAACACGACTAATATCTTCGATTTCAAATAAAGAAATATCACCTCTCTTGGCAATTAAAAAAAACGATTTATATTCTGTACCATTGAATGTTACTTTCAAATAAAATTTAATTTGTTTTGGAAAATGTTGTTGTATTTAAAAATAGTATTATTAGCTAACAAATGTTTACTGTTGGCTAATAAATTCGGTTGAAAAAAGTTTTCGGAGCCTAATTTGTATGCAAATTTTAAAGCAACTTTGATTAATAAGTCATATGGAATATATAAGCGTGAGTTCATTGAACGCATACATTCTTTAAAAACTTTATGAGTTGCTCAAACCTTAAACCACACATTTTTAAGAGGTCCACATTTTTTAATGAAGGAAGCGTAATAAACTATGCTATTGCGGCAAAAGAAATTGGAATTGAAGCAAGATGAAAAACCAAGAATTGAACTTAAACCTAAATTAACGCTGGTTATGAAAGCTAATACGAAGTATAAATAAAATTCTCCATCCCTTGTTGCTGCGTTCTGTTTCAAGTGATATAAGTATTTTGATCAAAAGCTCAAAAGCATACATATTGCCAAACTTCTTTCGATCTTTTGATTTAAAAACGCCAGCAACAAATATGTTTTCCAATTTTGATAAGAGATATTTAGGAATACTCGGAAAATTGTAATATGATCCGCTAACTGTTTGCTCAGCGGCATGAGAACCCAGTGGGTTTTCAATTCCAAACACATCAAAATACAGAACGAAAGAAATCACAAGCTTGTCTTTAAAGTTAACCATTTTCGTTTTCCACACCTCACCGTTAATTAAGTTCTTATAGCTCCCACTAGTTTCCTCTAAATTTTTCATACTTTCTAAAGTAGTACGCAAATTGTCATTTGCTTCAAAATACTTCTGAAACTGAAATTTTATTTGCATTAATACTCCAACTACTTTATTTGAGTCTAAACTACGGTTGTTATTGAAGACGACCTTGGAAATTTATTTACTAATTTTGTATGAAATAGGAAATTTAAAAATATGCGACTCTTCCAAAGATTTAAAAAAAACGGTGTTCTGTTTGGACTTTTTCTAAGACAGAAAAGCATATTTTTATATCTTTTTGGAGAACTAATCGTTTACCTACGTGCTTTATAACTGGCAAAATAGAATCAATTAATCGGTTGTAAAATCATATCATTAACTATGGAAAATACATCATTTCTATTGAAATTATTTTTGTTATGTAAGGATAATATGAAGTGGTTCACATTTAAATCTGAGAGTGGTGCTATAGAGGAAGTGCAAGTTTAATTTTCTGGAAGAGTAGTTTTTTCCTCCGTAGTTATAATGGACGGTGGTGATGTTGAGGAGGTGAGAAGGGAGTAGTCTGAATAAATGTTTGGGGTTATGGGACTGAGGATATGGATGGAAAAAATGAACTACGAGAACCCGGAAGCGGGGTGCATGCCTCGCAGGTCAAAGGCTTAGCTCGCCGAAGGGTGGATTCTTGCTCCAAAGATTCCCGAGAATAACCATCGCAGAAAAAAAAATTGCATGCACATAACAAAAAATAAAAAACAACTCAAAAGCATAACACGGATCTTAAGAAAACTGGATTTAAAAGGAGCCTAACATTATCGTAGTAGGAGCAGATGATCGTCCTCCTAGCGAGTCTATACTAGAGATGCCACGAATAGTGATTTTGCCGAATACCGAATATTCGGCTAGGCTCTCGGCTGAAGCATCGAATATTCGGCGACACTTAGTACACAGGTGACATGTTTCGACCTGCATCATCGAAATGCGTTCGGTAACGATGCCATGGGCATATTTGTTTCATCTGCGAGTAGGTCGTGTCACAACGCGCATTATAGCGTAGCAGTGTATATAGTGAGCGGCTATTTTCGGAAGCAGGTATAATTTACAAGGAAAAGCGCAATCGTTCGCTATCAGCAAATGTTGAAAAAATTGTTTTCATTCATCATTACTTACCACTGATAGATTTTAAATATTAAATATGCTGATTTTTTGTTACAAATAAAATGTTTGTGAATAATATAATATTTTTTGTGTTTTTTTTTTCATGATTTGGCCGAGTACCGAATTGTAAAAAAAAGTAGCCAAATAGGGCGAATACCAAATAGTAGCCGAATATTCGTGGCATTTCTAGTCTATATCCATCCTACCATGCATGTGCCAGTAGCCACTGATGTTAATTTGGCACCCTAGTGAAAGCCCTTGCCTTCAAACTCCGGACCACAGAAACTTTGCCATCGAAATGAGACACAAAATGTATGTTAAACCGACATAATTTAAACTCTATTTCATCTTACTAATAAATTAAACATTGTGAAAAGTAATTATAAAATTAAATATTATGTTTATACAATAATTATAAAAAAAATCAAAGTTTAAGAGAAAGTAAAAAAAAGAGAAGAGGTGAAGTGTGCACTCTGAGATAGATAGATAAATGAAGACGTGGAAAACTCACATTCGTATGTGTATGTTACGATATAATCATATAAATAAAATTAAAAAAAAAAAATACATAATAATTTGGTAGACAAATTCTTAACTGGATATCCTCGTCAACAGGCCTGTAGGTGGGGATTCCGATGATGATGTCTGAGTTGAATATTTCACTGATTTTCATACACTCAAACACACAAGCATTCATGAATTGTTATTAAGCCCAAATGCACACTTGTACTCTATTCAATTAAAACTTAAAAGATACAAACAAGGGGAAAAGAAAAAGAAAAAGGTGATACCTACAAAGGTTGCATGGGCTCACGCTGACGGGCTTCGAACGGAGGGTCGCCTCTGGAGCACGTTTACTCGACAGGTTCGCTGGTTGGGTTGTTAGGTAGAAGACAACTCCGACAACAGCTGAATCGTCGGTCTCGATGTTGGGATCTCGTGGCACTTGGGAGTCGCCACAGGTACCTTTGACAAGTGTTTTTTTTTTCTGTTCGACAGATTGTCTCGGGGTTGCGGTCAGGGGTTACCAACAGGCACGTGCTTCGGGATCTCACATGCACTTGTTTGAACGGTGAGGTTTCTTTTAAAAGGGCATTCACTTAACACTGTAGGTGCACTTGGGAGCAGATCTTGGGAGGCGTTCTTTTTTTTATATTATTTGTTAGCTTTATTTTTCTTTTTACTCTGCCGTCGGCAAATCAACGCGGCACTTTTAACTTTTTGTATGGTTTTATATGGCACGCGGCCGAACGAACACTCTGGCAGAAAAAAAAACGTGCTTCAGTTGTCTTTTGTTTAATTTTTTTTTTCCACTTAAATTTTCTGAAGTTTTATTTATTTTTTTTTCCACACCGCACACAAACCCGAACTTGGGTTTGTTCCCCCTTTTTTTTCTTAAGCCCCGGTGCAGTGACCGATTTAAAGATTGACTGCCTTCTGCTCCTTTCTTCTTTGCTTCGGCTTTTCACCTTCCTCCCAACGTTGTCCTCTTGTGTCCCAAAATTGGATCGGAACCATGACCCGTTTTCCCGATTCGCGAGCGTGCGAGGAAAAAAAATATTCTCTTAGCGGGATTCTCGCACGATCACCATGAGTTACATGCAACATATGTCTAACCACGTTATCGCAAGAAGGCAAAACATAAGGCGGGGAGAAAAAACATAGGAGCATGTTATCAAACTTGCCGGCTGCACAGCAACAGAAGCCCAGCCAACGATGTTGCTATGCTAAGCCGTGTGCATGTCTCTCTACTCTTTCTCATCTTCAGTTAGCCAAAGCGTCCCACATAAAAAATGCCAAACATAACAGAAATCCAAGCCAACTATGATACTATACCGGGCTTGAGCATGCTCTTGTGTGAGCGATAATCAAAGCAGCATATGTACCATTCACACACTGTTGCCATGCATGAAAAACTCAAGAAAGAACGGCAAAGAGTGGACCCAAGCCAACGATATGTTGTTATGTTCGTTATTTTTTTTTCTCTCTTTTTATTTCTGTTTTCTTTTCTATCTGTTCTCTTTTGTATTCTCTACTTTTCTTGTATTTTTCTTTCTGTAAGCTACAGCGGTAGCGTATGCGAGTTGTAATGTTAAATTGTTGTAAGTTAAGCATTCATTTTTATTTTGGCTGTTAAGAAATAAAGTAAGATTTTTTTGAACAAGAGGTTTTTTTAAATTAATTTTCGGCGCTACGACTGGCTCCCATACAACTGATTATTCATGGGTGTACATTGGTTTTTGGACGCGTCTTGGACCCTTAGTATGATCGCCCCTCCCGAGGCCCCCAAACATGATCTGTCACACCATCGATCGTCTGCAAGATCAGTTGCGGTTTTATCGCCTGATAGGTGCGTATGTACATTATCCTTATGTAATGGTATTACGTCATGCATATGCTAACATAAACAGCCGATCTGCATTCGATCGATTGTGTGCCGGATCGTGTGTGTACGTCCCCTGGTGGTAGAATCACTAGCCAAACCAATGGTTGAACCGTTTTCGGGGAAAAAAAAAATCTATTGCCGGACTTGATCGGGCGGATGATAAAATTGTAAGTTCTACACTTGGCAGTTCCGCTTAGGAAGAAGACGAAAAGTCGAAGCATCGAATCCTGCCATTACATAGTCTCAACAATATCCCTAAAGGAGTAGGTACATGAAGGTTCATTCGCAGTAATATTTTGCTGGTCAATTTTAATTGGTTCAGGTTAGGTTAGGTTGAAGTGGTTGCCAGCTATTGCCAGAACTCTTAGACCAGTGATAGGTCCATTTTGATACCACATGGATCTGAAGAGATCTCCATACCTACTCGTTAAACCAATTAGAGCTTTTTATGAAGCGAAGGAGGTCTCTGATATCCGTGTTTATCAGATCACATAATTCGTTAAAGTAGAATTCCCCTAAATGGAGTCTTCTTGTGCGGGAGAAAGCTGGACAGTTACAAAGAAGGTGGGGAATAGTTTCCTCCTCCTCTTCGTCCATGCAGCTTCTACAGAAATCATTTGGACGCCAAGCCTTGTTGCATGCTCGCTTATTAGGCAGTGTCCCGTGATGACACCTATTGCGGATCTGATATGCGATCTGCTGAGAAAAATCAAATTCTTAGAGCGCTTCAAATCCAGCCGTGGCCAAATTCGTTTAGTCGCTAGACAGGTTATACCAATTGTCCACCTTGAATTTGTTTTCTCAATAGCATCCAGCTTGAGCTTAAGTTTACATGTAACGATCGGTATACCCAGAGTGTCTCTTTTTGAGAGCACGGGTAGGGTTGTTCCATATCTGACGAGTTCGTCAGCCTTGCAGTTCCCTGGAATATCTCTATGCCCGGCACTCAACAGAGGTGAATATTGAACTGCTCCGCCATCTCTAATTGGCTCTTAATTGGTTCAAGACCATGGTTAATATATACTCTATGTAAATGGTTTTTAAAGGTTAAACGGTTTGTAAAACATTGGCCACACTTTGGCATATTGCAAATAAACTTAGAAATTTTTGTGATCGTATGAAATGTTTTCAAATGAACAATTAAAGCTTTTGAACTCACAGCCTGAATGCTACAAGGAAAATATATAAATCATTGTGGACCGATTTTTCATTATTATTTTAATAATTATTAAACTAATTACGTTGGGTTTATAAGCAACTCCAAATTGGTAAAAATAACATTCAATAAATTCATAAAAACATTTCGCTTCTATAGCGTACTTAAAATGCATAACATAATATAATTTAACTTAAATATCTAGATCTTTTAAAAGTGTTGTATAATA
Organism: Criorhina ranunculi; assembly: GCA_951813785.1. Taxonomy (NCBI): domain Eukaryota; kingdom Metazoa; phylum Arthropoda; class Insecta; order Diptera; family Syrphidae; genus Criorhina; species Criorhina ranunculi. The sequence continues at coordinate 24,052,687 of OX638382.1, read as the reverse complement.
TGGTATCAAAAAGGACGTAAACACTTTAGAATTTGATTATATCTGACCCTATCACCAGAATTAATGACTGCACCGAACAATTCCTCTTCGATGCTTTTTTTTTTATGAACGTACTGGCTGCTGTAGTCGTTTATAGACACGCAGTGAAGAATAGTTGCCCCTTGTGCATCATAAATGGACGACTTCCATTCAGATCGTTTAGTCCCAGCAGAAGAAGCTTTATTTCATACGAATAGTGGTTCAACAACAGCATATATTAAACTCGTTAGAATGCAGTGTTTTGAATCTGAAAAAAAAAAACAATTATTGATAATAATAATAATAATAATTATTATTATTAACATGTCCAATCAAATTAACCTCCAGAAATATCGCTTTCGAGTTTCTATAGCACGTTTTTGGACACTGCGCACCCTTTATTTTTTTCCTTAAAGTAATGAATGATTATATCCTCAAAGTGGTTCCATTTTTGAAAAGGTTTTGAACTTTTTCTGGGAAGAGCTGGGTAAAATCCATTTCAATCTACAATATTATATTATGTTATTATTTATCCTTATAAATCTTATCAAATGATTTTACTAAAGAATAGCCGAATGAATTTTTAAATAAAGGCCATTTGGCCAAATATTTTAATAAATTGGGTCTGCGTATTTTAAATGTGGCTTTTTATTTTTCGCATACTTCATCCTATGGCTCCATATTGTGCAGTAGCCAGGTTTTTTTTTCAAGGTCATCTTCGCCTGTTGTATACATTTTAATAAATACATTATTTATGTTGATTTGTAATAAGAAAAAATATGCTTACTTGCAACTATTGTCTCAGGTGTAACTAATAAACTAGAATTTGTTGCTACAGTTGGTATGGGTTTCTTAATTTTTCTGTGTGCGTTTGTTGCTTTGTCATATAGTTTTCCGGTTGGATTTAAGCCCTCCTCACGATTTTTGTAATAATATCTCTAAAATGTTGATAATCGGTAAGAATCGTTTCATTAAGAATACAAAGTCAAATGTTCGAGAGTGAATAGACGCGTAGTTGTATCCCCCGGCAAAAACTATTAAAACTCGTGTGTTTATTAGTTATCCTAAATCGAATTGTGCGGGATACATTTAGTTTGCATATATAAGTTATAGCAACGTATCTCACGATCAACGAACGCGCACATTCCACATTCAATCGCGGCTTTCCAACCCAGCCCAGCATCTTTCAAAGACTACTATCATGTTTCTTAAATTAAATTATGATATCTTTCCCACATAAACTGTGATTGCACAGATGATTCGGAGAACTGCACTGTAAGTAAGTGTCTGCCCTTCTGCAGCGTCAAATAACAGATGCATTTCTCGGAATTATCTCGGCAAAGGTAGTTTTTGCATTTTGTCAAAATTTTCTTAGAGTCAGTTTTATATCAGTTAGATCGGCCAATAAAGAACCGATAGCGAGCTGTTCAAAGAGAGCTCGCAATGATTCAAAAGTGCCCATGACGACAACATGCAAAAAGCCAAAGACCTCAGGTCATATGACCGCCTTGGCAGATAATGCCAAGGATCATTTGCAAGTTACCGTCATAAACGAGGCATGCCCGGAACAACGTCTGAATGACGAACAATGGGCCTATGTTGAATCGGTGCTACTCGACCGCATGGCCATAGCGCTAGAAAACCATCATCTAGCCCAATGCCATTCTTCGGGCAGCTTACGAATATAAAGGGCTTCCGCATATTGGCCTGCCAGGATGACTTCACCCTCAAATAGCTCAGTGAAGAAGTCCTGAAAATAGTGACGCCATGGGAAAGTGTTAAACTCAAAGCGGCCCTGAAAAAAGACCTGCCAACCAGACCCAAAGCCAGGATCCTCATTCCAGGCCCACGCATGTGTAGGGAAAGGTTAGATCAGTTTTTGAGAAAATTAAACCCCGAATTCCCAAGCGACGACTGGAAAGTCCTGGAAATGGAAACACCCACAGAAACGGGTCAAGACGCCATTGTGATGTTCAATCACGAGACAATGGCCATGCTTCCATCAAGGGGCTACAAACTAAGAGTCGGCTTGAACATGGTGAAGGTGAGGCCCCTCTCAGACGTAAAGGGGACGGCGGAAACGCCAGCAACGTGTATAAATGATGAAGTTAATCCAAATTAATCTTCATCATAGCAAGCTGGCCAGCGCCAGCCTTATAACCTACATATCAGAAAATAATATTGACATCGCCCTAGTCCAGGAGCCATGGATTCACAATGGCCAGATCTGCGGCCTCAACTCCAAAGATCTTAACCAAAGGGCCAACCTAACAGTAAGTACCGCTCCTGTATTTTGGCCAAGCGTAACATAGATCTTACTCCCTTACCTCCCCACAGCAATGCAGATCAAATAGCGGTGCGACTTGAGAGGCCCAAAACTACGCCACTCATCTTCACATCGCTATACCTCCCGTACGATGACCCGACGCCGCCACCAACTTCAGCTCTCACGGACCTAGCTAAGGAAGCGGCCAGGAGAAAATGGGACCTAATAATAGGATGTGATGCAAATTCACATCATGTTCAATGGGGTAGCCGAGACACAAATACAAGAAGTGAGTCGTTATTTGAATTTATAATAAGTAACAACATTTCCATTGAAAATAAAGGGTCAGAACCCACTTTTGTCGTAAGAAATAGAGAGGAAGTTATAGACGTGACACTGACCTTGAGTTCGAAGTCCCTGACGGTCAGGGACTGGAAAGTGTCCGACTATGTCACTTTTTCAGACCATAGGATGATTAGTTTTAGCATAGTAGAGCAAGCAGATCCGATTAAACCATATCGAAATCCCAAAAAAACTGACTGGGACGTTTTTAAAAATGAAATGGCCAACATAAAGGGCCCACATACGAAGCCCCTGAATAACAGTACGGAGGTTGATGAAGAAGTAACTCTTCTCACTAAAGCCCTTAAGAAAGCCTTTGAAAAATCCTGTCCCCTAACAAAAGGAAAGAAGAAGCTCAACCCCAGCTGGTGGTCAAATGAGCTAGCCCAACTACGGCAACAGGCAAGAAAGCTGTACAATGTGGCCAGAAGGACGAAAGATCCCAACGACTGGGATCGCTACAAGGAAAGCAAAGGCCGGTTCAAAAACAGAACTACATACGCTAAAAGGGCCGCTTGGAAAAGAATCTGCAACGATATGGAATCGACAAAGGATGCGTCGAGACTAAGAAAAGTGTTGTCAAAAATACACGTGACACCAGGACTCCTGAAAAAACAGGACGGTTCGTGGACTTAATCTAACCTGGAAACATTTGAAGTCCTCATCGACACCCATTTCCCAGGAGAGGGCCCTGACCACCCATAACAGTAACACTAATGAGCTGTGTTACCAAATAATTGATGAAAGGAAGGTGGCCTGTGCTATCAGCTCCTTCTCTCCATATAAAGCTCCAGGACCTGACATTTAAACCTTCAAAGGAGAGATAAACAAAATCCGCAACGACTTATTACTCAAGGTGCATGACATCGAAACTAAATTGATCGAACACTTCGACTACACCAACACAGCAATCGCCGATTTATCTCAACGGACAACTGAAGTGGAACTAAAAGTAAACAAAGCTCTCACCGGTGAGATTTCTGAACTGCGTAATCATTTGTAATGTTCTCGAAAAATAAGAATTCTTAACCGATGCTGTTGCCTATGGCATTCCCCAACTCACTGATGAAAACTTGCACAATATTTACAATAAACTTTGCGATACTATCGAGGTGACACCACCAGCGCTGAAGAATGTTTTTCGTACCAAACATCGCAATAACAATGACGAACCGCCTGTCATTTTCAAGTTCACTACCGAGGAAGAAAGAAATAAAATGCTAAAAGCACTCGCCTGTTAACAAAAAAAACTAGGCGCCCGATCTCTTTACGCGATATTGGACTTCATTCAGGTAATCATGTGTTTGTAAATGAAAGCTTGAAATACGACTCTTCTCCAGCATGTATCTCGTACTAAGAAAGAAGGTCAGCTGCTTTCCGTGCATACGCACCATGGGTCTGTGTTCGTAAAATCTACCGTGGGCGGCAACGGCGTAGGTATAGTCGACCTTGGTTGTTTAAACGCCGTTGCTGAGAGATGCCATATGAATGATGAAGAACAACAAGAAAATGCAGTTAAACATCAACAACACTGATATCAATATGTATACTTTATAAGTATTCTCTTAAAATCTATCAATGGCCAATGTTTATTTATTTTCTTCTTTAATCTTAATAATATCTTACTTTATTCTTATTTTATACTCTTAATATCAGAAACTCATTTCAACAAAAAAAGTCATATAAAATTCCCTAAATACCGCACTTATTAAGCTAACCACCCTAGTGGACGAGCTCACGGTGGTGCAGCAATAATAATCCGAGAAAATATTAAGTACGAAATAGGAGAGAAATGTGAAAAGGATTATTTACAAGCTATGTCACTTCAAATCGAGGACAAGTATGGACCACTAATATTATCTGCATTATACTGCCCACCTAAACACACAATTAGTACAATACAGTATTCAGACTACATCAAATCATTGGGCCCACGCTTTATTGCGGGAGGTGATTTCAATGCAAAAAATACAGACTGGGGTTCAAGATTAACCAACAAAAAAGAAAAAAATCTTATGGGAACTTTAACTAAAAATAACTGCAAGTTCATAAGCACTGGAGAGCCTACCTACTGACCTACTGACATCAAGAAAAAACCAGACTTAAAGGACTTTTGTATCACTGAGGACATTAACCATAACCACTTAAAAATAAAATCTTGCCTTGATCTTTCGTCTGACCACTCTCCCATTATGGTTGAACTCTCCACTAACATTATATTCCGAGGTCCTGCTCCTTTTTTAACCAACCATTAAACCGACTGGGACACTTTCCGCAAAGTTATTGACGTAAGCATTGACCTAAGGATTCATCTTAAGTCATATCAAGACCTCGAAAGCGCTATAATTTATTTTAATGACTTAATACACCTAGCAGCAATAAAATCAACGCCTGATATAAAAAATTAAGAATCATTCAGCTATACACCGAAACTTATATGACAAACAATCAAAGAAGAACGAAAATTACGAAAGATTTGGCAATGCAGCAGATCACCTCTTGACAAAGCAAATTATAACAATACAACTAAAGAACTTAAAGACTTTCTAAAAACAAATAATAACTATTAAATATGAAAATGCATCTCCGTTTGTACTTCTTTATTCGTCTGTACAGTTCGGTGGTTCAACAATAGGAGAGAGAGAAACTTATAATTAGCTTAGAACTAGGTTGCGCACATATTACAGATAAGGGTTGGTAATACTGGAAATGGTATGGATAGGTTGGTATGAAAAGTATATGGTGACGATACATCGAATGCATTCTTAATATATAACAATAACCAATGCATTAACACATTCTTGACAAATCTTACAGTAACCCAAGCAACAAACTATTCACTCTGGAAGCTGAACAAGAATCTTAAAAAAGGAATTACCCATCAACCGCCTCTACTGAAGACCGACGGAACGTGGTCTAGAACAAACACCGATAAAGCAAAAACATTAGCACACTATTTCAAAACAATATTTACTAAGTCCTACGATGCTCAAAATATTCTTCTAAATAACAACACAACCACGAATGCGAAAAGAAAGAAATACTGCGAATTATAAGCAATGGCAATAATTCTGCCCAGTCATTCTGGAAAACCACCCTCGGAGCAAAAAGACTGAAACCTAATACCACCTGAGTTTCAGAAATCACTACACCAACACTAGCGCTGTGTTAATAGCATCATAAGGGTATTCATAACCCCTTTAGCGCTAGTGAATTATAAAAATAAAAAAATTCTCACAAAAGGGATAAAATACTACCTACAGCAAATATTAAAACAATTACCTATCAAAGGCAAAACATATCTCAGAAATGTTTTCAATGCAATTCTTAGACTAAACTATTACCTCAAAGTTTGGAAAGTTTCTAAAATAATTGCAATCCCGAAACCAGGAAAAGATGCTACAAAATCCTCATCATACAATTAGACCAATTAGTCTTCTGCCGATCATCTCCAAGATATTCGAAAAATTGCTTTCTGAACGTATTGACATACCACTGAAACAAAAACATCTTATCCCGGACCACCAATTTGGTTTTCGTCAAAAGCACTCCACTACTCAACAGGCACATCGAGTAACAAACAAAATCTTAAATGACTTGGACGAGCAAAAATTTTGTGTTGCAGTCTACCTCGACGTTGCAAAAGCTTTCGACAGTGTATGGCACAAGGGACTTTTATTCAAACTTAGGACAATGCTACCGGAACATGACCAACTTATCAAAAGCTACCTGGACGATCGGCACTTTTACGTGCAATACAACGAAGAAATCTCGAATCTACGCGAAATCGACGCAGTGGTCCCCCAAGGCAGTGTGCCAGTACCTACCCTCTATACCTGAGCCAGTAACACAGGACTCCATGCTAGCAACCTTTGCAGATGACACAGTGATTCTATCCTCACACAGTTGCTTACAAACTGCTAAAAAACCAAGTAAAACAACACCTAATTAAGACAATGAACTGGTTTCACAAATGGGGAATAAAAATTATCGAGGAAAAAACGGTTCAAGTTATATACACTTTGACTGTTGTCGGTTCGTGAAGAAAGACGTATATAATTTCGTGTTAGAAAATAGTCGTTAAAAATTGAACTGAAAAGCAAGCAGAACATAAAAAAACTAAATAAAGAACGTGCTGTATATGTCCGGGCGTTCTATAAAGTAATAAAGAACTAAATAGTGAAGAAACGCGTTAATAATAAAAATTAAAATGAAAAACAATTGTGCTAAATGTAAAAAAACAATCACTGGTGAGTCCGGAATAAGCTCTCCAATGTAGCGGTCTGGACCGGTACGGTAGCAATGTATTTGATACATGTGCGATGGTTAGGTACGTGGTTGAGGACTGCATGTTACACATATCAAATGTTGACATGGTCTTGAAAGATATGCAAGAAGTGGTTGATAAGAATGGAAAGTACTTAGAGGAATATAAGCGCGAATTTTCAGAAGCACTAAAGAACAACGAAACTGAAATAAAAAATTTGGTTGAAGCGATTGAGTCGATGTACACGGATAGACTGATAGCGATGCAAAAGGCTCAAGAAACATGCGAACAGAGTGTAAAGGAAATAGAAAAATTGAGTGCTGTTAGTGAGCGATTTAAAGAACAGAGTGACAAGTTATGCAATGACGTGGGAAAAATAACAAACGATAGCCAAAATGTATTGAAGAGTGTGAGTGAGATGAAGAATGATATGGTGAGAGAATCCAAGAATAATGAGAAGAAATCAGAGTCGAATGCATCGATCGTAAAAAAAAACACCAGGAATAAGTGTGCCAGTGATATTAAAACCCAAAGAGAAGCAAACGAGTGAAACCACTAAAACGCAGGTTAAAGAGAGAATTAAGCCATCATCCTTAAATGTGGGAGTGAGTGGTATTAATAACAACAAAATGGAGCTGTTTTGATTCGGTGTGAAAATGAGGAATCTAGAGATAAGCTTACAAAGGAAATAAAGGAGAAAATGAGTGAGAATTATGTTGTTGAAACCCCTAATATGCGTAAACCCAAAGTGTTATTAACAGGCATGAGTGAAAATCTAGATGAAGAGAGAATTATAAAAGCAATTAAAAATCAAAATAATTTTGAATTCAAAGAACTAAAGTGTGTCAAAGTATTTAGATCCCAAAAAAGTCCCCGGTTTTGTAACCCCATCATTGAGGTTGATGGCAGGGCCTTTGATGAGCTAATGAAAGTAAAGAAGATAAACATTGAATGGGACAGATGTCCAGTGTTTGAGTGCCTTAGCGTGCTTCGTTGCTTTAAATGTTGGGGTTTTCATCACACTGCGACCATATGACATATAACATGTGTAAAGTGTGCAGGACCCCATAATGTAAATGACTGCCAGAGTGATAGTGTGAAGTGCGTTACAAAATGTGGACGTTAACCACGATACAAAAAGTCAAAACTGGCCAGTATTAAAACGAAAATTACAAATCGAGCAGCAAAAGGTTGCGTATTAGCAATTACAATCGTGCAAGTGTCTTTACATCAATGTACAAGGCCTTTTAAATAATTTTAACGAATTAGAATATATAGCTTTAAGAAACAAATTCGATTTTATATGTGTAACAGAGACCCATGTGACATCAAAAATAGATGACAATGAATTTAAAATAAATGGATACACACCTGTTAGATGCAACTCTGCTTCATCACATACGGGAGGTGTAGTATTCTATGTTAACGAGTTGTGGGAAGTGAATGTATTAGAAGAAGTGGCAGTCAATTTGGACTGGTGGTGGCTTAAAATAAAAGTATCTCTTTGTGCGCAAACCTTTATACTAGCTGGCCTGTACAGGTCGCCTAGTTCATCGACGGCAAATTTCATTGAATTTTTCAAGGAATATCTGGAACGTTTGAGCATACATGGAAACGATGTCATAGTCATGGAGGAATTCAATATTGACTGGCTGGTAAGAGATACTTATAAGTTGCAGATTGAAGAAGTAATCGAGGATAATTGTTGTAAACAAATTGTCGATCATCCGACTATAATCACGCCAACATCGAGTGAAATTATTGATTATGTTATAACAAATAATAATAAAACAAATGTAGAAGTGGTGAATAGCTTGAAAATAAGTGATCATGAAAGTTTGCAAGTAAAAATCGACATCGAGAAGAGAGATAACAAAATTGAGAATTCAATTATTAAAATATAATAAGCATAGGTTTTGTGAGTATCTTCAACACGGTCTTAACTCTCGGAGTAGTATCTTTGAGCATAGTGACATGGACTCTTTGGCGAGTTTCTTTAAAGAAGGGATTGAGTACGCAATTAATCGTCTTAAATATTTTAAATATGTTGGTAGCAGTTTCGCAGAAGAGTGGTTCAATAATGAGCTTAAATTAATGCGAGAAGATAAAATAAACAAATATAACCTGGCGGTATGAACTAACACTGAGAACTCCTGGTGTCAATATCGAAGTGCACGTAACGCATTTAAATCCGCGATCAATAGAGCTAAGAACACTTATGTTGAACGTAAAATCCAATCGGCCAGAGACCAAAAATCGATGTGGCGAATGATAAAATCCCTTGTGTTGAGGCAAACAAAAAGTTTAATAAAAGGTGTTAGTTTCCAAAGTGTGTTGATCAAAGAATCTGTCCCCTTGGCCCATAATTTCAATGTCTTCTTTGTTGAAAGTGTAAATAGTCTGAAAAGTAACATCCCAATCTCTCCCTACGTGAATTATATAGAGGAAGTGTCCAGTACGTTTAAATTTGGAAATATTAATCTAAGTGAGCTTAAGAGCACAATGAGATCAATGAAAAATAAGAAAGATCCAAATTTGTTAAGTGTTAGTATGTTAATTGACTCTTTCCATATTACTGCCCCTATACTGTGTAAAATAATAAACCAATCGTTGACTGAAGGTGTTTTTCCTGACTGCTGGAAGGAATCGGTGGTTGTACCAATAGAAAAAGTAAAGAACTCCGCCAAACCCGAGGAGTACAGGCCAGTTAATATGTTACCCAATGATGCCAAAATTCTGCAGAAAATTGTGCAAAACAAGCTTCAAAAGTATATGGAAGACAACGAACTCTTTACGGACTGCCAGTCGGGATTTAGAGGAAGACACGCGAGTCTCTGTTAAACCTGGTCATAGCTGACTGGAAGACAGAGATACACAATAAAAAAAAACGATCGTTGCGGTGTTCATAGATTTAAGACGAGCATTTTAAACCGTGGATAGAGGCATTCTACTGGCGAAACTTGAGAAATACGGAGTAAAAGGTATTGAACTGAAATGGTTTGAATCGTACCTGCACTCACGTAAGCAGAGGACCAAAGTTGATGAGGCACTTTCAGAAGCAATAAACGTCAGTCTCGGGGTTCCACAGGGGTCTGTTCTTGGCGCTTTGTTGTTCATCATATATGTGAACGAGATGCCGAAAGTGGTGAAACATGCACTACTAAGATTGTTTGCAGACGATGGTCTTCTGTATATTTCTGGCATAAATATTAATGACTGCATCTAGAAAATTAATTATGATTTGAATAACCTTAGTAAGTGGTTTGCAAGAAATAAACTAAGTTTGAACATAGGAAAGACTAAGTGCATGTTTATTAATGGAGTGTCCAAAAACATAATTTCAGTTGATAACATAAAAGTGGATTTAGTAGATGAAATCAAATACTTAGGAATTATAATAGATAAAAACTTGTTGTTCAAAGAGCATATTAACTATATTTCTAAAAAAATAAGCAAAAAAGTAGGTTTCTTCTCTAGAATCAGAAAAAGAATGTCAATGATGTGTGCTATTAATGTATACAATGCTATTTTAAAACCGCATTTCGAATATTGTTCGACGGTCATTTTCATGGGAAACATCTCCATGATGCAGAAGTTTCAAAATAAAGCAATGAGAATAATTCTGAGATGCAACTAGAGAACCCCTATTTTAATTATGTTAAATGTGCTAAAATGGTTAAGTGTGAATCAAAGAACTGTAATGAATGTGTTGATTTTTGTGTTTAAGATGAAAAATAGGTTGTTACCAAGTTACTTGTGCAATAAATTAAATTATGTTGGAGATGTGCACAGATATAATGTTAGAAATAGATTTGATTTAAGGATTCCACTATTTAGAACCCAGTCTGCTCAAAATATGTTAATGTACAAAGGCTTAAAAATATTTAATGAACTACCTAATGAATTAAAATGTGAGAACAACTTGATTCGCTTCAAACAAAATGTTGTGAATTATGTAAAGACCAAATATGTTTAATCTTTTGTAGAAGCTTATTATCGTTTTTCTATTAACTTATTTATTAATTAATGTATACGTTTTATTGTTAAATTGTTAAAATAGCTAAATACTGCTAAATAAATGAATAAAATGAAATGAAAAGGAACTCAAACATTCAAACTAAACAATCACCTTAAATAACAATAATATTATTCCAGCCAACTCAGCGAGATATCTAGGCATGATAATAGACAGTAAACTAACATGGAAACTACACATAGCTCAAAAACGCAACAAAATTAAAAATAAATTTAGACCACTATTCTGGCTTCTAGGAAAAAACTCCAAACTCTCGACGCAAAACAAACTACTAATATACAAAACAGTGATAAAACCAATGTGGACTTATGGCATTCAAATATGGGGAACCGCTGGCTGCCAAGTCAAATATCGACACAATACAGCGACTACAATCAAAAATACTTCGGACGGTTGTCAATGTACCCTGGTATATCCCTAACGAAGACATACATCGTGACCTCAAGATACCTAGTGTTAGAGACGAAATCAAAAAACAAAGCAGAAATCACCAAATAACTATATCAAACCACCTTAACACCGATGTACGAAATTTACCGGACAATGAAGCAAACACAAGGAGATTAAAAAGACGCAGACCAGTTGACCTCCAATGAAATAACATCTACGCTATATGTATACATGTATGTGAAGTAAAATTAATTTGTATATCTTTGCTAAACGTAGTCGTTGTAATGTATAAGTATAAAAAAAATCGAACACAAAATAATATTTCTAAATGTACTTATTGTAACCGTAAGAATATATGATCAGACTTGAATACAAATAGTATTGTATAACTACTGTACAAAAACAAAGCTCTGTGAGACAGTGGTCTTAAGACTAAATGTACATCCCATTGTATCTTTAAAAACAAAACAGATGTAAATATAAATTGGGAAATAAAAAAAAAATCTCTCTTTTTTTTGTGTTTCCGCTTCTTCTGTGTTACCTGGGTATTTTGCTTTCCTTATCGATAGAATTAAACGCTCATAATAGTGAGTTCAGTTCTAGCGGGAGTGATAAGGATGTTAATTTACACCATACTAGCTTTTACTCGCGGCTTTGCCCACCTATAATTTGCTTAGTTGCACTTTGATAACCAAAAGTGTATACTGCCTGTACTGTGACCCGAGGTATGGCCACTCTGTGTGCAAATTTTGAAGTTGATTGGTTCCGTAGTTTTCGTGTTACAGAGGAACAAACAAACGGCCAACGTTTCACTTTTACAATATAAGTAGGATTTGGTATTGGTATATCTTCATATCATACCGTATCTTCATATGCTTGATGAGTTCCGTCTGCAGTTCATTAACTCTGGTGTTGACATTGTTTGTGTATCCGAAACCTGATTGTTTCCAAATGTCCCTAATGTGATTAATGATGTGGATTGCTATGAGCTTTTTAGAGGTGATCGTATTGATCGCTTGGGTGGTGGCGTGGCAGTCTATGTGCACAATGGACTGCGAGGCAATATTGTGTGCTCTTTTAACGCCAATAGTACAATTGACTATCTGTCCATTAATGTTATTTGTGGTTTAGAGCGTTTGCTATTAGAAGTGATTTACAGACCTAACAAACACCTGGATATTACGCCTATTTTTAGTGTTCTGGAAGGAATCTCTTGTTCTTCTCCCAACATCATTATTGCCGGGGATCTAAATTGTAATCTGCTTAATCATCGTGCTTCTGCTCAGTTAATTCACAGGTTTAAAAGCATTGTATTGACTGCCACACACTTTGCATACGAACCTGCTTCCCTCCTCGATGTGTTTTTTGTGAACATCAGCAGGAAAACTCTTTTGTGCAGTCAACTCACATCGCCGGGTTTCTCTAAACATGACTTGATTTTGCTAACATATGATATCTTATTAGTTGCAACTGATAAAATTATTGTCTATAGATTTTAAAAATATAGAATACCAAAGTTTACGGTCTGACGTTGCTCAAATTCTGTGGGACGATATTTATCTTATGGCATAAGTTAATCAACAGGTATTATTTTTGGAGCATAATATTAAAACACTCTTTGATCAGCATGTTCCGTTGCGACATAGATCCCCTATATCTAGTCCTCCCTTGGTTTAATATGACTTTATTAAATTTGATGCAACTCCAAAATACAGCGTTCGCTTGTTGGAAACGATATAAACTACATGAGCTTCACGATAGTTATCGGTCCCTTCGCAGCCTAGTTGTTCTTCGTATAAGGCTGGAAAGCGGAGTTACTACGAACATTTCCTGAACCCCGAAATGCAGCCTGGAAAAGTTGTCTGGCAAAAGCTGCCCAAACTGGGCAATGGAAGACAGCGAACTGGTGCGCCTACTGATGTAGACTGTACTACATTTAAGGCGCAATTTGTGTCGGCTGCTAATCCTATGCGCATCTCTATGCTCATCCTTCAATGTTGAATTTGATTTGAAAAAATGCCTTGTCCTCTCGGGGTTACCTAAAGGATTTCATCAAGTTAAGGATTCGACGCATAAGTTAAATTACTTTGGTTAGACGGGTTTGAAAGTGTATCAACCTGAAATAAATTTTTTGAAAGATATTCATATACATGCATAGGTACGTACACCTATACATTTTACAAGTTAGTTTTTTATGTTAGTACGAACATCGTTTTGCCTCCAATGGGAGAGTTGGGCCTTAAATTTTACACGCAATGCCATATTTTCAATTGGAAATATGATATTGATATCCTCATCTTTAATTAAGAGTAGACTTTATTATTAAGGTGATTAGCAGCAGTTAAGGTGGAAAAAAACAATTTTGTACTCTTGATATATTTATGTCTGTACTTACCAGTTTCTTAAATACCTCCTCCCCAAATCCAAATTTTTCTAAAATAATTTCCCTTAGTTCACTGTTAGCACTACTCGTACATAGTGGTATATTTTCTAAATTACTTTTATTCGATACTAGCTATATATTCAATAAATTTCCAGAAAACTCTTCTGATTCAATTTTTATTGTTTTTGCTTATTTTTTTGTTTGTTTTACTTTTCACAATTATTTTTTACACTTATTTTTCACAACCCTTATCAAACGTCGTTGAAATCAGGTTTTCACCTTTGTTTAATGAATAAACCGAGAATATGTCCGGCAGTAAATAAATATGAAAATAACGTAATTAAATTAAAAACGGGGCGGGAAAGCACATATCTTTGTACGAACGGAAAGAAAAGGAGGACAAGCGGCACGTCCACAACAAGTCCTGCGAAAGAAATATACAAGAAGTGCAAGAAGAGCCATCTGTTCAATTTATGGGCTCGAATGAGGAGGCAATCTTCATTCCCAATCTACAACATGCTCTGAATCTCCGACTTGCACTTACCCTGTTTACATGCAGATCGAGTTCGTTTGAATTGAATTTCGATCTCTTTTTTTTATAATTAGCGCGCGAGTTAAATATTGGTCATAACTCGGTTATTGACCGGGCCGACAATGCAAGCGATGCACTTCATTAATTGGCACACTTAATTAATGAAGTGCAGCGATAGCCGAATTGGCATTGTGAAATCGAATGGTTCACAGTGCTGATCGGGCATAACGTCGGTCAGGTCAACTGAGTTCATTTTGATTATTAAATTGACTTGACGATTCTTTGGACACTCTGTAGGCAATCTGCATACAATAAAGACCTAATTGTTGTCGGTAATACGAAACCGGTGTTTTGTTATTTCTTTGTGTATTTAATTGGCGCAGTCGGGTAGTTCCGTAAATACGAATAAGTAAAAGTGTCCTAGTGACGGAACTTTAGTGGAATTAAATCTCGCTTCAAAAAGAACAGAATAGAAAAAAAAAAAAAAAATGATAGTTAATAATTATCAAAAGACAAAAGGCAAAGTAAAATAATAAAATAAAAAGAAAAAAAAATCAGGAAATAACAAAACTTAATACAACAAAGCAAAACAATGGCGAATGAAGTGTCGAACCGTGAAATTTTGCAAAGCCTCATGGCTATAGTGAATAAAATGCCACAGAGGAACCTGGGATCCACTATATCCCAGGAAATCCAGTATATTCCCCCATTCGAAGGTGACTCTAAATGCCTAGCTCATTTCATTGGGATTGTAGATAATCACCTGGCAACAAGCTCAGACCCGGTGATAACTTGGAGCATAATCAGACAGACCAAAGTGAAAGGACCAGCCATGGATCTGCTGCTGACGAATGGATTCCTACCCTGGGAAGCAACAAAAAATATACTCAAACAACATTTTCGTCCAACAATCAGCGGAGCCGAAATAACAAAGTCGATTGGATCGATTAAAGTAAGTTTTGTACAAGAACTTATTAATAAGTTAGAAATTATATTAAATAACATTAATTTACATATACTGTATTGTAATAATCAAGAGCAAGAGAAAATATTATACCATAGCCTAATTATAAGTAAAGTACGGGAGTTAACAATGGGAAATTTGGCTAGGGAACTTAGAGATCAATACGAGGTTACAAACATTTTAAGAATATTACATTCTTATATCGGGTACGAGAGTGGTAACCTTAAGTTAAGAAACCTGACACTAGATGATCAACATAATCATTTTAATGTAAGAACACCTAGACAATACAACACAACTCAACATCCTAGGAATAGAAGCGATTATAACCAAACCACTCGAAACAGTACAAACTCATACACTAACACAAGTAGAAATCCAAACCCCACACCCATTATGAGATTTACATCTAACCAACCATCTTCCTCACGACAAGTTACACAAATAGAAGCAGATAACATGGTTTCTAATCAGGACATCACAAACCAAGGAACTGCATCCATAGAACCTCCTTTTTTTCTGAACTAAGCCTCGGACAAATCTTAACAATACCAGTTGTAATAAATAGACAAAAACATTACATCCTTCTTGATACAGGAAGCGCTATGACAATAGTTAACACAAACAAACTAGACATGATGCAATATAAAGTAGTGGACTCAAAATTAATAGAAATGACAACTATAAATAGCAAAACAGTAGACAACACTAAGCTTTTTCAAATCCCCGTTCCAAAAGAATTCGGTTATAGAAGGAATACCTTTATTAAAGCATATGGATATGCCCTTGTAAATAAAAACTATTCCCTATTACTAGGTATGGATACTCTCAAAAACATTATAAAAGTAATCGACATTGAAAGAGGGACTATTACGTTAAAGAATAATACGGTGCTCAATATCGAGAAGGGCAACCATTTTTGCTGTCATTACTTGGAAGAAGGTAATCCTGACTTTCGTGACCTAAATCTAGAGGAAAAATCGGCACTACAATCTCTTTTAAATAAATTTCAAAATCTACATTACCAAGAGGGTCAATCACTCACTCACACTTCCAGCATAAAACATGAAATTATAATTAAAGGTGATAAGTCGATTAAAGCAAAGCTTTATCGGCTATCCAAGAAACATGAAGAGGAAGTAGCACAACAAATTAATGATATGGAAACACAAGGAATTATAAGGAAGAGTAAAAGTAGACATGCTTCTCCAATTGTTGTCGTGGCTAAAAAACCGGATAACAATGGACAAGTAAAATATCGAATTTGCGTCGACTATAGAAGCTTAAACGAGCAAACTGTAGATGATAAATTTCCTTTACCGAACATAGAAAGTCTTTTTGATAAGTTAGGCAAAGCAAAGTATTTTTCGACGCTAGATTTAGCCAAAGGGTACCATCAAATTTTGATGCACCCTCGGGATGTTGACAAAACCGCATTCATTACCCCACAAGGACTTTATGAGTATGTTCGTATGCCTTTTGGACTGAAAAATGCACCTGCTACATTTCAGCGGTTAATGAACCACATTCTAAGGCAGTACATTAATAAGATCTGTGTTGTCTATCTAGACGACATTCTGATATTTTCTTCTTCCTTAAAGGAACACTTAAAGAATTTGGCAGATATTTTCAAAATTTTAGAAAGTCACAACCTCAAGCTACAAATTGGTAAATGTTCTTTTTTAAAGAAAAACACTGAATTTCTTGGTCACATATTGACCGAACAAGGGTTAAAACCAAACCCGAATAAAGTTGAAGTTATCAAAGATTTGCCAATTCCAAAAACGGAAAAACAACTAAAAAGCTTTTTGGGAGCTTCGGGGTACTACAGGAAATTTGTTATGAATTATGCAAAGATAGCATACCCTATGACTAGATATTTTAAAAAAGGAGCTAAAATAAATCTACATGACCCTGAATATGTTGAGGCCTTCGAAAAGCTGAAAACCACACTTACTACCCATCCAATCCTTAAATTTCCTGAATTTTCCACGTCTATACCGATGCGAGTAACTTCGCAATTGGAGCTGTTCTAACACAGGATAAACAACCAGTTTATTATATTTCCCGTACCCTAAATGAGCATGAGAAAAACTATTCTGTTACAGATAAAGAATTTCTTGCCATCGTGTGGAGCGTTACGCAATTCAGACCCTATTTGTGGGGAAACAAATTCAAAATCATTACAGACCACCTCCCCATAAAATACCTAAATAGTTAGTACAAAGGTAAAGAATTCTCACAAAGGAACCAACGATGGTTGCTCAAACTCCAAGAGTTCGACTATGAAGTAGAATACCTAAAAGGTCAAGATAATAAAGTTGCTGATTTTTTGAGTCGAATTGAAAGCAAAAACCCAGAAGATAATCAGACGTCCAACACAGAAATATCATACAACAATTATATTCCTGTAAAAGAGGGTATAGTTAATATATACAAACAGCAAATTATCTTGAGCTATGACAAGGAACCCATCGTAGAAACACTTCATAATAAAAGAATTCAGTATATAAGAGCATCAGATTCTGACGAAAACATCATGCAACAATTACCAGGACTTAAAAAGGGTATTGTAGGAGTATATTCAGAAATAAGAAATGAAGATTATAATAGGATCCTACGTATAATAGCCCAAATGTACCCTCAAAGTCGAAAAGTTAAATTTGTGCAAGTGAAAAGTAGAGTTAGGGACCTCAGAACAGAGGAAGAGGCAAAAAGACAAATTTCGTTATATCACATAAGAGAAAGTCAACATTCTGGCATACTTGAAACATACCACACACTAAAACATCAAATCTATTACCCAAAAATTACGAAATTAATTACCCAAGTAATAAACAACTGCGACATTTGTCAAAAAGCAAAATATGACCGAAAACCCATAGTTAAAAAATTTAGATTAACAGAAACACCTACCAAACACAATGAAACGATTCATATTGATATCTATCATTTCTATAAACATATTTTTCTCACAGTTATCGATAAACTGACCAAAAAAGGATATGTTTATAGACTTGAAGGAAAAAACTTTACAAACAAAATAGATGCACTAACAGAACACCTCTCAAAAGAAGGATCACCGAGGACCATTATAACAGACAACGAATTCAACACACACCCTATAAAAGACTTCATTAGAGAAAAAGCAATAGATGTACATTTCACCAAACCCAATTCACACACAGAAAACTCTGACATAGAACGACTTCACAGCACGATTGCTGAAATTCTCTTAACCATGAAAGGAGATGACTCCGTAAATGTAAAGATTTTTAAGGCTTTTCAGATTTATAATAATAGGTACCACTCTACATTAGGTATGTCACCCAACCAAGCAGAACATTCTGATATGAAAAAATTGATAGACAGAATTAGAACCAGAAAACAAAAATATATCAACAAAAGGAATCAAAATAGGGAAGACTACACAGAAACTAGGAGAATAGGCTACATTAAAAACTATAAACACGTTAGACATAAGGATGAAACATTCTTTAGGAAAAAACATTTAGATAATGTACACCCTACCAATATCAAACGTCCCCGTAAATTTGCAGATACCATTCATGATACTGTTCCACACAGTGCTAATTTTGATGATGAATTACCCAGTACAAGCAACGTTGATGTTAACACCAATCGAGAGTAACCAAGGATTCGCAGTCATAAACATTGGAGAGGGTGCAGTTATTAACCAGACGCAAATTATATTACATATTGTTAAGTTAGATAAAATCCTAGAAATATTAGACGGAATTACTGAATTCGAAATAGTTCAGAAGGACCTAGAGCTAAAAAAAGAATGTCTGTCCATACATACAAAAATTCTAAGTATAATGCCATACAAAAGGCGACCCAAAAGGGGTGTTATAAACCTCATTGGAGCGGGTCAGAAATGGTTGTTTGGCACTATGGACAATGAAGACAGGAAGGACATCGAACGACACCTTAAAATCATAGATATTAATGAAGAAAACCTGAAAGATGTAAGTAATAAACAAATTAAAATTAACAATCAATTATCAGACAACATACAAAATTTAAGAGATGTAATTTTGAAAGACAGACAAGAAATAGACCGATACGTCAACGAAAGCCAAAAATTGCAAAAAACCATTTTAACACGACTACAACGGACTGAAGTTTTAGTAAGACTGCAAATGTTAGAAAAAATAGTTGACAACATACTTGACACAATAACATCAATCAGAGTAGGGGTCACACATCCAAGTTTACTGACCAGGGAAGAACTTATTTTAACAAAAATGGACATAGAAAAAATTAAAAACATAAAAGCAGGAGTTATGAAATATCAGTATCATTCATTAATAATCGCTTTAAAAGTACCCGTTGAAGTAATCACCCTTCCATTAAAATTCATTGTCCCTATGCCAAATACCCAAAAAGAGGAAATCGATGTTGAACCATTTAAAATAGTTTCAATTGACAGTTTAGAATATAAGTATAACGAAGTAAAAAACGATATTAATGAGCTAAAAAAACGCAATGATTGTATAGTTAAGAGAAACTGTCTTACTAAAGTTAATACAAATTTTGAATTAAATAAACTTAGTGAAACAATCTATATTATAAAAAATGCATGTAAGGATAACGTAGTTAATAATTGTGATGAAAGAAAAATTAATCTCACTGGAAATTATCTACTTCACATACATAATTGCAGCATAAAAATTCATAACGCAATTATTAATAATAAAGAAACGAACTATGTATTCAAACTTTTCTATGAAGAACACATTAATACTAATATCACGACAAACATCATGTTCGATAAAATAAAGAATTTAACAGAAATCGAAAAAATTGATACTATAAAATTATTAAAATACCATAAATTGAAAACATATGTAATCTCTGGCTCGTGATTAACATTTCTATTTTTTGTAATAATTATTGTAATAGTCGTAATTTGTAAGAATGTCCGAAGAACTGAGAAAATCAACATCAAAATTAATAATTTAGAGAAAGACATAAAAGAAAACGACTCGACCACCCTGGATAACTTTCAGGAGAAAGTTCATTCTAAGGTGGGAGGAGTTAAATATTGGTCATAACTCGGTTATTGACCGGGCCGACAATGCAAGCGATGCACTTCATTAATTGGCACACTTAATTAATGAAGTGCAGCGATAGCCGAATTGGCATTGTGAAATCGAATGGTTCATAGTGCTGATCGGGCATAACGTCGGTCAGGTCAACTGAGTTCATTTTGATTATTAAATTGACTTGACGGTTCTTTGGACACTCTGTAGGCAATCTGCATACAATAAAGACCTAATTGTTGTCGGTAATACGAAACCGGTGTTTTGTTATTTCTTTGTGTATTTAATTCGCGCTAAAGGGGTTATGAATACCCTTAAACAAGAGCACGGGCATTAGGGAAAATTAGAGGAGATACGAAGGAGGTACCGATGCACGTTGATGAGGAAACACAGACCTATGTAGATTATTCCACATTCGTGTGGTACGGCTAAAGAAAGAATCTCTATATTTGACAGTACGTCCGAAAGTAGGCTAAAGGGTAAACTGATGTGCATTCGAAATGTGAAATTTTGCAGCGGCGGAATACAGCTGGCTATTTCGCTAGAGCACTTTTTGAAGAAGAATCGATAAAACAGTGAGAGACAGGAAACATTTCTTCGGTGTTCAAGCGAGTCTATTGACTTCGCAATGTTTCAGTCACCTATTAGTTTTATCGCGCGTTTTTGAATTCGATCTAGAATGTGAAAGACGGTTTTTGGCGCACCAGAACAGATGTGAGCGTTGTACTCAAGATTTGGGCGAATAAACGCCTTGTAAATTGAAGCCAGATCAGAAGGGGTAAAGTATTTTTTGCATCGTTTAAGGAAACCTAGACATTTCGTAGCATTTTTGGCGACATCGAATATATGGTCATTCCAACGAAGATCGTTGTTAACACACATCCCGAGGATGGAAAGTTTTACGGCTTCGGCGATGCAGGTACCATTCATGGATAATGGTTCGAGATTAGGGTTTCGCTTGAGAGACAGTAGGCAGCATTAAGTTTTGGAAGCATTAAATTCCACTCTATTTGTAGAACCCCATTTTAATATGCTGTCAAGGTCGGAATTTAATGAGTTAAACATACGTTGCCGTTCCACTACTACGTCCGAAGAGCAGGGACGTGAGCTAGGGAACGAATATGAAAAACTGAGAGTATGTCATCGGCGAAGGAATGAATTGGATTAGAAGTTGCAGACAAGAGATCATTTATAAAAATGAGAAAGAGAGTCGGAGACAAAACAGAGCCTTGGGGGACACTAGCATTTGGTGGATTGCAGACTTGAAACCGCCCAAAACAACTTGAATTGAACGGCCCGAAATGTAGTTTCTAATCCATTGAAGAAGAGATACATCGATCCCATATGCACGCATTTTCGACAAAAGAGTTTGGTGCCAAACTCTGTCAAATGCTTTTGAAATATCAAGCGCAATAATCTTACTTTCCCCGAGGTGATGTAGAGATTCGTTCCATTTCTCGGTGAGATAAGCCATCAAATCACCCGTGGACCTGTTGCTACGGAAACCGTACTGCCGGTCATTGAGGAGTTTCCGTGAGTCGAGATATTTCATAAGCTGATGATTTATCAGCGTTTCCATGACCCTGGAAAGAAGGGATGTAAGTGCAATGGGTCGGTAATTGGAGGGAGAAGAAGATTCGCCATTTTTGGGCACGGGCTGGACAAATGCAGTTTTCTATCTACTCGGAAAGAGGCCTGAGAAGTAGGACAGATGGAAAAGCTTACGCAGTGGTTTTGCCAGGGTAGAAGAACACGTCTTCAGAACTATGGGCGGAATACCATCTGGATCAGCGGATTTGTGTATGTTGAGACCTCTAAGTACTCCTGCAACTGTACGAGTGCGAAAGTGGACTTGTCCCATGGAGAATTGGACGCTCTCGAGTACAGGTGGAGACAACGCACAATCTGGAAGTGTTGAGTTAGCTGCAAAGTGTGCAGCAAGCAGATTGGCCTTGTCTAAGGAGCTGACAGCTGGAATGTCATTGTAAATGAGCGTTGGAATTGCAAACGAGGCAGAATTCTTGATGTTTTTAACGAATGACCAACAATTTTTACTACCCTTGGGACATTGTAGTATTTTTTGGCTCTATTTTTGGTCATAAAGGAATTTAACATGTCGAATGTGTACATTGCAGTCATGTCTGGCTTGCTTAAACTTCTAACATTAATCTTATAGAAGTATAGCGGTTGGACTTAATAATTATTCTCATGGACTTATTCTGTAATCGCTGTAGTTTTAGCAACGAGGTTTCACAACATACATAAATACAAAATAGACGAACAATACTCAAAATGTGGTTTTATCATAACATTATATACAGTGACTCAACTTTTTGATCATATAAAAGCAAGAAAATATTTTTTTATTGCAACATTTTTATTTTTAAAGATAAATCAATGTAATTTTCAGAACATAATGCTTATAATATTGTTATTCAGCTAATAGAAACAAAACTTTAGATTATTTGTAAATTTGATCAAACTTTAAAAAAAACAAAAATATTTTGTATGCCCTCCTTTTGCTTTAAGAACCGCTTTAATTCTTGTTGGCACTGATTCCACAAGCGTTCTGCACTTGCTAGAACTTAGATTGTGTTTCGGTTCTGTTCCACAAATCGTTTAGATTTGGATACTGGCCTGGTATTTTTGAAATTGTAAGTTTGACATCAACCCAAAGATGCTCGATGGGGTTGAGGTCAGGGGATTGTGGTGGACAATCAAGCAATTGAAATTCCTTATCTTGTAATCTAGCTTAAGTCACTCTTGCAGTATGTTTCGGATCATTATCCTTCTGAAAGATAATGTTCGACACGTTCTTGCTCCAAACATCAAGACTTTTCTGGAGCCCTCGGTCAAGAATGCTGACGTTTTGGGTAGCGTAGCATTCGCCCCACTACACTCACACATTCGCCAACACATTCCATGGTCATGGACTTTCAAATCATTAGATTTTCACCACCAAACCTGATGGTTGGTTTTACATGGCGATCTTTGATTGGCTCACCAAACTTCTTCCAAGTTCATTGGGGACCAATGATCCAAAACGGCCAATTTTCGTTTCGTTCGAATTGAACGAATTGAAAATTGGTATTTTACCGGGCTTGTTCTTTTTGACTTCAGGCTTGAGTTTTTTTCTTAAACTTTTGAGATGACATCTAACGCAACTCCAACCTTAAACGAAATTTTACAGCAAGTGACATTGGAATCGATAAGCCTTTCTACTTTTTCTATTTCTAAACGTCTTAGTTCTTTCATCTGACAAACAAACAAAACCCACTTTAAAAATGCAAAAATAAAAGTAAATTATGTTTGCTTTTTTGCATTTGAACACGTAATTTTTCAAAGTTGTAAAAAAAAATACGAATAACAGCACCTTCTTCGAGTTCTCCAAGATTTCGATCACACTCAATGCACAACTGAGACTATGTCAACTAATTGATAACATGCATTCGAAAGGGGTTTTTTAAAAGGATCGGAACCCTAACGGTGCATTTCCTTTTTTCTTGGGTATGCTAATTCGAAACATCTGTGTTTGTTATGTGACAAAGATTTGTTGCATTAAGGATACAAATAAAAATGTAACAACAAAAAACCTTTTTTCTCCTTATTATGTGATCAAAAAGTTGAGCCACTGTATATCTATTGAACTTACAGCGATATTTTGTTTCTTATTCTACCGAAAAAACCGATTCTTTTAGATACTTTTTTGACGACATAATCTATATGCAATTGAAATGATAATTTTTGATCGATTATTATTCCTAGATATTTCATTTGTTGGACTTGTTCTAATGATTCGTTTTCGATACTTAAATTTAATTGTAAACAGTGTTTAAGAGACATACATTAAGATTTGTTAACATTTAGCTTTAATTTATTTGATCTCAACCATACGCTCAATTTCGACAAGTCCTCTTGCATCAGTCTTACACACTCCTCGGGGTTGGCACCAGAGATAAAGAGAAGTGCGTCATCAGCAAAAAGGACAATCTGGGAGTAGTTTAGTTCAGCTTCGATATCATTGATATATGAGGCTATCAGCGCAAAAGTGGTGTAACTCCAAAATATTGAATTAGGAGAAAATGGGATTTTTAAATTTGGTAAAAATTGTTTTGAATTTAATTCCTTTTGTGAACATTATTTTAATTGTTTTATTTTTAATTTATTAAAAAGAACTTCCAAATTTACAATGGCTGTGTATTTTTGTTTTTATTAAGTTAATATTATAGGAAAAAATGTGGGTTACACCACTTCTGCATTTATGATATTTTGGTCCAATTTAAAAAAAATAAGCAAGTTACACCACTTTAAGACAAGTTTATTAAGAAATCAATCGAAATACATAGTACAAGAGCTATTCATCATCTGTCTCATCATAATACACCACATCCCTGACACTGTTGGAGCAATTCAGGTTGTTATAAAAAGTGTGATGAACTGGCGGGATGAAGTAAAACAATTCAAGAAGGTATTTTTTCTTTTTTTCAGTTATGGTTAGTTTTTCCAATGCATCTAGTTGTGTTATGGTCACTGACTGCCTTTTTTAAACACTGACTTCGTTAAAGAGGACATCTTCATTGTTGGAATATTTGTAAAAAATTTAAAATTTATGGATTTTATGGAATCTTAGCCACTGAACTTTCAACCACTCCACCTTGGTGTTACTAACCGACATTTTTCTGTTGGTTATATTTTTTTCCAGCGACTTGGAAAAGAAAAAATCACTTGCACTCATTCGTATTATCTTGAATGATTGCCTTTTTCGAGCCGTTTTAATTACTTCGAGCCAGTTTTCTGGAACGTAGATTTCTTTGAAGAATTTTTTATTTTTTTCTATTAGACCAAAATCTTGGTCACATGGTAAATATGAATGTCCACTGACCAAAAATTTATGATCTATTTCTTCAATAGTAAAGTCCGGGTGAGATACAACATACTGACAGAACAACGACATCTTTATGTTTCTATTCTGTCCCCCACATTGGTCAGAATACATGACTACTTTTTTAGTGGTCACAAAATTTTTAAAAAAGTAAAGCAAACAAGATCCAATTTCTTGGGGTCCTCGCGAAGCATTAGACTCGTCCCAAACAAACATGTAGTCATCATCTGTCCCCATGTTGTGAATTCCAAAGCAAAAAGTCCAAAGCTGTCTCTTGTAATACACTATTCCAGTACTCAACACAGGGGTAGGTAGGGTTTTCATTAAGTCAAAGGTGATTACAGTGACGTCAGCAGATGATTTTGCCAAGGTCGTATCGTCTTTTAATCCTTGTCTGGCACTGTCTGCTTTCCTCTGGTGTAATTCTTGTTCACGTTGCATCTCTTGTTTTAGCTGTTCACTCTCAGCACATTTAATTTTGTTATGGAAGAGATCACATTTTTTGCAAGAATCACTGATGGATGCATGGAAACGTAGGTTAAAACATTCATTAAAAATTTTACTGAACATGAAAGATGAGACAGGTTCAAGTGTATTTTCTTTATAAAGAGAATACAGTCGTCCAAGGCTCAGATCCGGTGAAAGATATCTCCTATTCTCACTTTTATGTCTGGTATAATGAGACTCATAAACTGGAAACCGGCCAATGAATTCTTTTACCTCTGCGATCTTATTGTCTGATGTTTTGTTTACAGAACTTTGTCGACCTCTCCGATCAATAGGTGGAACACTATGAATACTTTTATGCTTCAATACCCTAGTTACACGTCCATCAGAAACTTGAAAAGTTCTTAGGAAGAATTTTTTACACACCTGTTCAACTCACAAATTCTCAATTCAGTAAAGACCCCTTACCTCTGGTGGGGGGAAGTCTTGCAAAGAAAACGAGTAGTGCTGTTGAAGGCTCAATGAGAAAGAGAACCGTTTCTTTATTTCTAATGCTTTAAATACTAAAATTATGCTAACATTGCATATTATGATACCTACATATTTACAAGATGTTCAGCCAGCAAGATGACACTTTTGTTATTGTGCTGTCTAGCTGGGAAAGGAATGTGAAATACAATATATGATATGAGAACAGGTACGAATGTGGAATGTGAGAAAATTGTCTGACGCAGAAATCCAGATCTTTTAAAGCCTCGACTGCACCTGCAGTTGGACGTCGGTTGCCTCTTAAAGAGATTCGGGCTGCTGCCTGTTGTTTGTTGTCCTCGATGGTAATTTTTTGACGTCGTAAGTGTATCACTAGTATAACGATGAATGCCAAGAGTACTACTGAGGTTGCAGACCCAATGACAGTGTATTGCTGTATTTTATGTGTCCTTAATTCCATTAACACATTTTCTTGGCTGCGCTGAATTGCAATGGCGTGCTCCACCTTTGACAATTCTTTTGCAATGTCCGGTTTGAGTATGGGACCCCTATCCCTGGTGACAGTAATTTCATTAATTTGTTGTGAGGTGTTAAGAGTCGGTAAGAATGAAGACTCTATCCTGGTTGATATAGTTTGCTTGCCAATTACAATCATTGTTTGATGACGAATCATACAGTTCGGTTGTACCTTTAGAATCCCGCTGCCCTTCAATGTTGTTGGTCGTGATTCAAGATTGCAAACGACATCGATGCTGGTTTCCTCAGGCATAAAGTAGATCCAGGTGTTCGGGTGGTTCATTTCAACTCAATACGCCCTTGCTGGGATGCTGCGAGTTATGCATGATGCTCCAATATTCTGACTGTGGTGAAGAATACTCATTTCACATGAACTTACGGTGGATCCAGATGTATAGATTGGATGTTGAAGGTTGCACCAATATCTACTGCCATCCCTCTGTTGGCATGATGTGAACTCAAACTTGTTCATAGGGTAGAAGTGATCCCCTTGGAGATTTATCAGCAAGTAGTCTGACGATGGTACAATAAAACTGAAGTTGCCGTTATGCATAGTTGGAACTGGAAGTACGTTATATGCTTTAAACTCCTCATTATACAGCAGCGGCATTGTTATCTCTATTATGATGTTAGTGTCCGTAACTCTCCCTTTAGGGTGCAAATCTTTGTATAATTGCACTATTGATTCATGATGTCGTTCTCCAGGTAGCATCATCGTCCGAGGAATGTTGTCATGAATGCGGGTAAGTTCCTGTCTCAGTTATCGAACTGTTAAGATCAGTGGGTGAATTTTTCCACTATGTGTTGACAACACAAGATCTAACAAGATGTTTTGAGTGTTCTGGTAATTGATCATCATGAGAATAGCATTTAGAGCTGTAGATGTAAGACTTTTAACCGTGTTATACTTGTCAACGCGATCAGCTACTTGGTTTAATAGTTTGGTCAATGATCCTAGCTGCTTCTCGGTGACCGAGTGTTCTTCCTTGAATATGTTTATTGTTGAATCGATAATCGTAGTTTGATTCTTCATAAGTTGTAGGATATGGTTTTCGTTGGCTTGTACGTTGTCTATAGTTTCCTCATATCTTCGAGCAAAGCGTTGGTCTAATATTCCGAATAACTCATTAGTAATTGTTCCAACAAAGTCGAATGGAGAACGCTTGTATCGTTGGAGTGGCTCATTATTAGCATGCAGTAAAATATCGTTGTTTAGCTCAATTTGATTTAGTTGGCGAACAAATTGCTTTAACGTCACATCGCAGAGTACTTCATACGTTTCTGAGATATTTGTTGATTTGCAGATCTCTGTCATCCGCATCACACTCTGTTTGTACGTGTCAAACTCTGTCCAGTAATTTGTTAGATTGAAGAAAACAATAGTCTTCCATGAACTAGCAACCATATTTACTCGTCCGACATCTTCAAAGAATATTCCAGGTTGACTTTGAAATTGGGTGACTTCTATTCCATGCTGTGAGGTAACTGCAGTTGTTAATGTTGCCACTATACAGAACCAGAGTAGAGGATTGAACCGTGTTCCTCCAGTTGGACCTATATTCCTGTATTTTGTTCGTCCGTGCGGTGAATTGTCTTCAGTGTCCTGCTCTTTTTCTGTTGTCCTGCAGTTCATTTGAGCGATGTTTACATGCACTGGAGATTTGGAGGACTCTGTATCTGTTGTGCTGTCTGCTGATTCCAAAGGTAGTGGACACAACTTTGTGATCGGTCTTTTCAGGTATTTGTTTTTGCTGAAAACTGTTACCGCTCGTACCTCATTATCTCTTCCAGGGTGGGTATCAGTGATCCTGCCCATCACCCAGTTGGTTGGGGGCAATCGATCTTCCTTTATTAGCACGATATCACCGATGTTGACGTTAGCTTCTTTGTGCTTCCACTTTGTTCTTTGTTGAAGCTGTGATAAGTA
Source organism: Criorhina ranunculi (assembly GCA_951813785.1). Taxonomy (NCBI): domain Eukaryota; kingdom Metazoa; phylum Arthropoda; class Insecta; order Diptera; family Syrphidae; genus Criorhina; species Criorhina ranunculi. The sequence continues at coordinate 24,024,162 of OX638382.1, read as the reverse complement.
ATCGGTTGACCAGATTTTCCAAAAGTCCTGTGTCATCCTTTGTACTAGACGCCAACGGGATCTATAGCTTCGATGATCATCGATAATTGGCTCAGGTGCAGCATTGAGTGATGATCCAATGAGAAAATGAGCAGGCGTCAGTACTGGAGTATCATCTATGTCATTCCCTACTCTTATTAACGGTCGAGAGTTTAGGCATGCCTCTATCTGCGTTAGAAGTGTTGTCAGTTCTTCAAATGTTAGATGGGTATCACCGATTATCCGCTTGAGATGATGTTTCATCAATTTCACTCCTGCCTCCCACAGTCCACCAAAGTGTGGGCCAACGGGTGGTATGAAGTGCCATTGGATACCGTCCAGCACCAGCTTCCTTGCCGCATCCTTTTCTGCCTGATTGATTGTAAGTTTCTTCAAGTTTTGAAGCTCTTTATTGGCTCCGACGAATGTCGTTCCATTGTCGCTATACATATGCAACGGTGATCCTCTTCTACTTATGAAGCGTCGTAAAGCCGATAGAAAGGCTTCTGAAGTGAGATCACTCACCAGTTCGATATGCACTGCCTTTGTGGCTAAGCAGATGAAGATTCCTATATAACCTTTTCTTGTCCTGTGTCCTCGCCCCTTGGATATCAATACTTCGATGGGACCAGCATAGTCGACTCCTGTGTGGGTGAATGGTCGTGATGGTGTTACTCTTGCAGCTGGTAATGTTCCCATTATTTGACTTTTTGTTGCCGCATTAAATCGGTGACAACGAATGCAATTGTGGATTACGTGACGTACCACCTGCTTGCCTTGAATGATCCAATATGATTGACGCAGCGTTGATAATGTTAGCTGAATTCCTCCATGTAGTGTTCTTTGGTGAGTATACTCGACTAGCAGTTTTGTAAATTTGTCGTTGCGTGGTAAAATGCACGGATGTTTTTCCGACTCTTGCAGTTGTGCATTTTCCAGTCTGCCTCCCACCACCAAAATGTTGTCCTTATTTAGGCGTGGTGCCAATGAGAGGATTTTGCTTTTGGTTCCGATATTAAGTCCCTTGTGCAGACGATCAATTTCTTCAGAGAATGCTCTTTTTTGAACGGAGCGAATGAGAGCGTTTCTGGCTTCATTGATTTCCTTTACTGTCAGCTCTCCAAGTTGCTTCTCTTCTCCTCGTGCTCTGCAGTTAAATGTAAATCTCTTGCAGTAACTAACTATCTTGAGCAATCTCTTATAGCAAGAGAACCTTTCAGCTATGTTGTATTTTTCGGGAGCCGTTATTGTTAGCACTACTTTTGTCTCTATCATCTGAGTTTCAAGCAGCTCTTCGTGCGGCCAGTGCGGTGAATCTAGTGTAAGCCAATGCGGTCCATTCCACCATAAGGAATGGTCCTTTAGTAGATCTGGGGTTATTCCCCTAGATGCGCAATCAGCTGGGTTGTCAGTGAAGCATACATGTCCCCAACAACTCGGGTGAGTAACCTCTTGTATTTGGGAGACTCTATTTGCCACAAACGTTTTCCATTTGGACGGGCATCCTCTTATCCAAGCTAAGGCTATTGTAGAATCAGTCCATGCGAATATGCCATCCACCTGAGGCTCTAATATCCGTTTTAGTTCCTTGAGTAATTTCGACAGCAAATGAGCTCCACAAAGCTCCAACTTAGGAAGGGTAATTTTCCTTTTGATGGGGGCGACCTTTGTTTTGGCTATCAGTAACGTGATTCTGTAAGTCCCGTCCTGCAATCGTATTCTTGAATATACGGCTGCTGCATACGCTGCTTCTGATGCGTCACAAAACTCGTGTAGCTCTAGGTTTTGCGACTTATTGGTTCCTATCCATCTAGGAATCCTTAAGTCTTCAACTGCTGCAAGGCTGTTTTTGAAGTTGCACCAGGTTTGTTGTAATTCTGCTGTTAGTGGTTCATCCCAGTCAATGCTAGACTTCCATAATTGCTGCATTAATAGTTTGGCGCAGATAGTAGTGGGTGCCAACCAACCCAAAGGATCATACAACTTTGCAATTTCGGAGAGTGTTATGCGATTAGTTGCTATCTGCTCACACTTCTGGTCGATGTTGGTAACCTTGAATTGAAAGGTATCAGCTTTTGGATTCCAGTGGATTCCTAATGTTTTGATTGTTTCTTCTTTGTCGATCTTAATATCACACTGATGTTGTGCCTCTGGCGGTATGTCAGTAAGCAGTTTAATGTTGTTGCTGGGCCATTTTCGAAGGTTGAAACCAGCTTCCCTTAGCATAGCTGTTAATTGTGCTTGTGCTTCTCTGCAGTCATTTATTGTTCCTCGCCCAGACATCATATCATCGACGTAGAAATCTTCTGATACTATCTCGGATGCAATGGGATATCGTTCTTGCTCATCAAGGGCCAGTTGTTTAAGTGTTTTAATAGCTAGGTACGGTGCCGAGGCTGTGCCATATGTGACTGTGGTTATTTTGTAATCCTTTATTTGTCCGCTTACAGCGTCCCGCCATACTATGCGTTGGTAGTCTTGATGATCGTCACTCATTCTGATTTGGCGATACATCTTTTCGATATCTGCCGTAAAGACGTATTTATGTCGTCGCCAACGTATTATAATTGTTGTTAAATCTTCTTGAATTCTGGGCCCCACAAGCATCAGCTTGTTCAAACTCACGCCGGTCGATGTCTTCGCAGATCCGTCAAATACAACACGTAATTTTGTAGTTGTACTATCAGGTTTATGGACAGCATGATGTGGCATGTAGTATATTTGGTGTTGAGGTTTACTACTTGAACGTACTTCAACCATGTGTCCAAGATCGATGAATTGCTTCATAAAGGTGGTATACTCCTTCTTCAGTTCTTCATTGGTGCTGAATTTATTTTCGAGTTGACGCAGCCTGGCGATCGCTTTGTTTCTTGATTCTCCCAATTTGTGCGTCTGCGTTAACTCCGGATTGAACGGTATGCAAACCACGTACCTGCCATCTGGATCCCGGTAATGCGTTTTTTCATACATCGCTTCACATTTCTGATCATCTGGCGTTTGATGATTTTGATCAGCGACTTCTTCCAATTCCCAAAATCGTTCGATTTGCTTCTCAAGGGATGTTTGCACTACCATTCCGGTAATTCTGTTGTCATCACTGGGTTTTGCTGGAGTTCGGCCTGTGGTTAGCCAACCTAACTTAGACCTTTGCGCTAAAGTGGAGCATCTCGGGCCTTTCTTTATTCCATCTAGCATGATGTCACCATATATGTCAGCTCCGATTATCATATCAATACGTCCAGGAACAAAAAATGTTGGATCGGCCAATTCAAGATTCCTGAGCTGAATAGGAATTTCATTGATGTTGTTTTTATCGGGCATGAGTTAAGTAAGGTTTGGCAACACAAGCGCTGAGACCAACAGTTTGAACTCTGATTTGAATCTTGGTTCGATTGTGACTTCCACCTTACTGCGGGCTATTCCAGCATCAGTTGCTCCTAACCCACTTATTTCTGTGTAGATCTTCTGTTTCGGCAAACGTAAGGACTGGACTGCTTCTTCGGTAATAAGGGTCGCTTGGGATCCTGGATCTATGAGTGCCCTCAATTCTCTGCGACGTCCGTCAATGTTGGTTCCGATAACGATTGCTGTGGCGAGTAGTACACTTTGGCTCTGATGACCATAGTGGGATTTAACTTGCTGCGATTGAGTTGGGACCGAGTAAGGTTGATCGATCTGCCGTCTTCCGGGGTAATTCTCCTGATGCAGCAATGTATGGTGTTTTTTATTACATTGCTTGCATGTTCGTAGGCTGGAGCAAGGGACCTTTTTGTCATGTCTCAGACAGTTTGTGCAGAGCTTGGCCTGTTTGACTTGCTCACATCTTTCCTTTGGAGTCCAGTTCATGAATTTGCTGCATGAGTAGATGTTATGATCACCCTTGCAAAACATGCAACAAGACTTTGCTGCTAGATGGTAGTTTCGCACAGACGTCTTACTTTCATCTCTATATGGTTTTTGTCGAGAGACCCCCAATACCTCTAATGCTTGGTATCTTCTTGCGAGGAATTCGAATAATTCTTCTTGCGTTGGTACCTTATTTGGCCTTTCTATTCCTTGTTCAAACAGATTTCTGCTCTCCGGATCCAGTGCCTTAACAACTTGGTGGACAATGATTGGTCCCCAAGAAGAGGTCTCAAATCCCATGTTTTTGAGAGCCGCAAGACCTTCTTTGTTCGCATCTAGGACGGCCTTCAAATAACTTGCTGTGGATTGGCCTCCCTGATTACTTGACTTGAACATCCTATCCAGGTGCATCGATACGATTTTCCTCTCATTGTCGTAACGTCTCTTGATAGTTTCCCATGCACTCTGGTAGTTTTCGCTAGATATTGTGAAGTGCTGAATGAGGTGGAGTGGTTCACCTTCTAGATGAGTTTTCAGGTACTCCATCTTTTCGGTAATATCTAGCGTAGCCTTGTTATGGATAATGGTCGTGAAGATGTCACAAAATGACTGCCACTCTAAATAGTTTCCTCTGAACGTAGGAATTTTTAGTTGGGGTAATCTCGCCTCTGATGGCCTCGATGTGTCTGCACTTGGTTGATTAGTTTCCCCCAATTTAGACGCCATTCGGTAGAGACATTTATTGATGTCTTTCTTCACGTCATTGTACTCCCTTTTTGTCACATAGGGAGTACATAGGTCCCTTTCCGACGCTTGAGTCATGAAGTCTTCATGAATTTCCGTCAGATTCCGCAACTGGTCCAGCAATATTTTTTGCTGATAGTCGCAAACCTCTTTTGTGTAGTTATCAAACGTCTCCTCAAAATCCTCGATATTGCTAATGATAGCTTCTATTTTAATTTTAATCTTGCGCATTCTTTGCGTCTGGAGACTGTTCTCTTCAGGATTTTCGGATGTCCTTGATGTACTTGGCTGACTCGTTTCTTTTTCCGAAGGAACTATGCTGTCTAGCAGCAGTTTAAAAGTTTCATATATCTCCTTGACTTTCAGGAACGTATTTCCTTGTATGTATGGCGTCTCTGCTTTGACGACTGATTTTATTTTTTCGTGATTTTCACGAAATTCATCCCATATGTCTTTGGCACGCTGGAGACGTTCTTCCTTGTACTTCTGCGTTTTTCTGGATGAAGCATCCTTTTTAAAATTCCTAACTGCATTTTCCAGCTCCTCTGCTAGAGCTTTCTGTCTTATGACGATGATGATGACGTCTGTTTCGTCTGTCATCTTCACTGCACTAATCACTTTTCACTTCACTTGATTTTTGCTTGTACACTTTTACCAATGTCTGAAGCCTTGGTAACGCTTATTCTTTACCAGTGTTAGTAGCCCTGGTAACGCTTTGTTATTAGTCGACTGTTTCCTTTTTTTGCTTTTGAAGGCTTCGAAGGACCAATGTTCAACTCACAAATTCTCAATTCAGTAAAGACCCCTTACCTCTGGTGGGGGGAAGTCTTGCAAAGAAAACGAGTATTGTTGTTGAAGGCTCAATGAGAAAGAGAACCGTTTCTTTATTTCTAATGCTTTAAATACTAAAATTATGCTAACATTGCATATTATGATACCTACATATTTACAAGATGTTCAGCCAGCAAGATGGCGCTTTTGTTATTGTGCTGTCTAGCTGGGAAAGGAATGTGAAATACAATATATGATATGAGAACAGGTACGAATGTGGAATGTGAGAAAATTGTCTAATGATGCCATCACGACAACACCTGAACCTCAACACCATCTTCACCTAATAAATGATAAATGTGTGTTTTTTGTCTTCTTGATTCCTCTGTTCCCTTGTTACTTCTGCATTTGTTTGTCACTCTAACTAATGAGAACAGTAATGCATTCTGAATGTCAAAATTTGCCAAAGCATAAAAACTTATAAATATTTCCAGCTGACGTTCCTCATTTATTTTTAGGTGACATTTCTTGAGACATGGACATTCGCCTGTTTTAGGTGTCTTGGCCGGAATAATATTCTCTTTGTAGTTTTTATATTGTTCGCCTTTTGCTCGTTTTAATTTGAGCACATTTCGCTGCCAAGTCTCTGGCTTTTTTACACGCTTTCTACTTTTGAGGATAGGAGTTTCATCTGTGGTTTCAGCTACTGACCCTAGTCTAGACCTATTTACTTGTGGTTCTGCTGCTATTGAACTAGACGTGCTTGGCTGTGGCTGTTGTAAATTTGTGGCTGCACTAGTTCTGCTTTGTTGGACTTCTTCAGAGTCATCATTGTCTGATGAGGGTGCAGGGGATGGCAGGTATTCAGAGCCAGATTCTTCAAAATCTCCAATTGTAACCAACATTGTTTGAGTACATACTTAATCGTTAACAATAACACAATAAGGGTATTCACTTAAACTCGTAAAACCCTCGTAAACCACGTAAACCGTAAAAATTTACCATCGCGTAAATGAACTGTCAAATTTTATATGAAAAATTATTTACGCGAGCCTCGTAATTTTCTGCGACGATTTGGGCTCGGAAATCACCCTCGTAAAATTACACTGCTGTCAAACTACATTCATATTTGAATGAAATTACAACTGTTACCTTCGCCAAATATCTCCAATATCAATAAATCTTGTATCGCAGTATCTTTAAACAATCTAATGTTTTTTCTTTTCACTAATTTTCGGCATTTTCATATGTTTGGATGACAATTGCAGAACAGCAGATTCAATCACGCAACTTGTTACCGAGGGTTGCTCATTTAAAGCACCTCGTAAATTTACAGAATTACGAGATGCGTAAATTTATCAGTTTAAGTGAATACCCTTAATATTTTAACTTACATGATGTAGTATCATCCTCTTCGTCCATGATTTATTGCTATATAATTCGTTAATTTAAGTATGTAGCGGCGTACGATTTCGTTGCTTACCTTCACCACGTTGGTACCGCAGGGTTTTTCTCGCCTTTATGGTTATAAAGTTTTTTATTTCTAAATGATCAATGCGGACCGCGTAGGTATTTACAGAACTTAAACACACTTCGGTCGGCTTTCTATTTATACCCACTGTCAAGTAAAATGATTAGCGTAATAACGGTTGTTGCTACTAATTACTTTATAGCCGATTTGGGTTTTCCCGAGATCCTTTCATCGGCGACATCATAAAGTCCTGTGATGTACTTGGGATTTGGTTAAAGATTTTCAATGAAATTTCGTGTTTTACCTCTCAATTTTTACACTCTTTGACCATTGGCAGGACGGAATTTTGACGTAAGCTACAAACATAGTGTTGTCATAATGCAAAAGTGGTGTATTTTTGCTCTATTACTTTGTTATATTATGCTCTGTGCAAAAACGATTTTTTTAGCTCCATCTGCTTTTGATTACCAAAAGGGGGCTTCCAACACTTTTGTATTGATGGTTGGTAATGTAAGGAATGTATGTAACACCAGAACAGCAATCAACAAAAATTGTGGGTTACACCACTTTTGCGCTGATAGCCTCATATGTAGATGATGAATAACAATGCGCCAAGTATGGATCCTTGTGGAACTCCTAGAGTTGTTTCAACACTGCTAGACATTTCTCCATTTACATTCGTTTTTTGGGATCGACGGTTTAGGAAAGATCGAAACCAGTTCAGTTCCTGACCTCAAATGCCATATTCTCAAAGTTTCTCCAGCAGGATGTCTCTGTCAATGATTTCGAACGCCCTTTTGAAGTCCGAAAATACTGCGATGACATAGTTTCCAGCAGCAGTCTGAACTTTGGTTCAGTTTCCCTAAATGGTACACCTATGGGGGCCATAGGAAAAAAAAGCTTTGGTAGCCCTTTACACTTGCAACTGGGGTTACACGCTCAAAGTTACCTATTAGCTCTATACGTCCATGGTTAGACCCATACTTCTTTATGGAGCTTTAGTATGGTGGACTGCACTCGATAAAAGCTCATATCTCAATATAATAACCAGGGTTTAAGGGATTACTTGACTCTACATCATGGGGGCCCTAAGATCAACGCCCGCTTCTGCGCTAGAGACCATCCTGAACCTCACACCTTTGGATTCCCTAGCCAAACAAGTTGCGACAAACGCAGCAGCCTGTCTGAAAACAACTTCGCTTTGGAACCAATTACCTTGTTACATACAAAATCCAACTCCAGAATTCAAAATTTTCTTGAGCCTCGTCTTGCTGCAACAAGACGCTCTAATTTAACATACAAATTTCAAAATTCCTTTCGCCTCGTCTTGCTGCAACAAGACTCTTTAATTTAACATACAAAACTCAAAATTCCTTTCGCCTCGTCTTGCTGCAACAAGACTCTTTAATTTAACATAAAAAATAAAATTTCCCATCACCTTGAAGCGCTCCCCGACAAATAATATGAGAATATCATGTAACCGTTCTAAGGTGAAATAATTGCAAGCGTGCATTTATCATGGGAAAGCAAACAATTTTAAAGGGCGGATGAATTTTTGGCATTGGTATTTTTACAAGTCGGTTGCAAACATCCAAGAAGAAGAGACCTCGAGTTGAAATTAAAATAATATAAAATACAAAATTTGGAGAACCGAATTTTAGGAATTAACAGGTGTTTCAATTGAAGTATAGTTAATAACAAAAGTGTGTAATAATAACCCACATAACAAAAGTGTAATAATAACACTTAAGTTAAAATTAAAAGAGAATTATAAGCGAAATCAAAACTATAAAATAAAAAATTTGGAAAACCAAAACAAAAATTAACCGGTGTTTTAATTGAAGTGTGGTAAAGAACAAAAGAGTAACCATAACACACATAACATAACATAAAAACGCACATTACATAATCAAAAGTGAAATAATAAAACACATCTATAACAACCTTATGATCACTCCTGTATGTTACACAGATTCCGCAACCTACCAAACAAATTTGATAGAACTCTCCCGTTCAACTCCTTTGAAAGGGCATTTATGGTCACAATTCCCCCACGGGAGAATTGGCATAGATTCCTCAAATCCGTTAATAAACAGATTCACATCTATACAGACGGCTCTAAAACCAATGAAGGTGTGGGCCGGGGCTTACACTCACACAAATTTAATATTAACCGGGCGCTCCGCTTCCCTGATCACTGTAGTGTTTTCCAAGCCGAAATAATAGCGATAAAGGAAGCTTTGACATAGCTGAAGTGGAACATTGTATCTACCAAGGATATCTGTATCTTCAGCGACAGCCAAGCAGCTTTAAAATCTCTATCAAATGTCACCAATAACTCTCTGACGGTCCTTAACTGCCTATCGTCTCTTACTGAAATGACTGAGCAGTTTAACATTTGACTTTGTTGGGTGCCTGGACATAATGACATCCCTGGTAATTGCAAAGCCGCCAGATCTGGTACGACCCTAGACCTTCTTTCCCATAACAAAGGCTTGGGTATACCAACTAGTACAGTGAAACTCATTATCAAACGAAATATAACTAGAGAAATTAACTGCAGGTGGAAAAGCGGTCATATTGAAATTGACGACCATAAGTCAAGGGAGATGACTGCTCTCAACAGAACACAAATTCGCACCATGATTGGTGTCATCACAAGTCACTGCCTACTAGGACAACCCGCCAGAAGATTAGGGGTTCTCTTCAATGACCTTTGCAGTAGCTGTAGGGATGAGGAGGAGGAGGAAAGTACAACTCATCCCCTCTGCCATTGTCCAGCGCTCTCCCACAGCAGAAGAAGATTTCTTGGGCACTATCATTTCAAAGATAATAGTGACCTTAGTCAAATACCCCTATGCAAAATCATCCCATATATAAACAACCCCAAATGGTTCTACGGGTAGAATTCTCTCTTAAAGAGATTCTATAGGCATCACAATGGGTTATCAGCCTAAATGGGTCCCACGGGACACGTATCTACCTTACCTAACCTATAGCAGTAATATCCATCCCTACCTACGCCTCCGTAGTTCTTGGAAAACTGAAGTTCCGTTGCTGAATATAAAAGGGCTTGTGTGGTATACTGATGGTTCAAAGATGGACTCCAGTGTTGGTGCCGGTATCTATGGCCCTAATCATAAAGTCTCAAAGGCACTTGGAATATGCCTTAGTGTCTTTCGGGCAGAATTGCATGCCATCGATACCTGCGCCCCTATCATCCTCGATTCCGGCATAAAGGGGGTAACCATCAATATATTCACCGATAGTCAAGTAGCGCTCAAAGCACTGAGTTCCCATTACTGTAACTTAAAGGCCGTTCTTGGCTGCTTCAATTTTCTCCAGGACCTCTCAAAGGGGAGTAAAGTCAAGCTCTGGTGGGTACCAGGACACAGAGAAATTGAAAGTAATGAAATTGCAGACCAATTTGCCGAACCTTTCTGCGGCATCCCTACGTCCGCGTTCAGAATAAGTCTGGACAGCTGGGAAAAACAAAACTTCTTATCCTACTAAAACACAACAGGGACTTAGATGGGCTAAAAGGGCCATCCGACCCCTGAACAAAACTAAGAAAAATACTCTCAATCATCAAAGGGACGATATCAGAAGACCGGTCACTGCAGCCTCTGGTATCATTGACATAAATTAAATATAGTTCAGGAATCTGAATGCCGACTGTGGTCAGTGAAAGATCAATCAGCGGAACACGTACTATGTGAGCGCGTGTCTGTCTTCAGGCTCAGGAAACGCTTTATCCACAAAGAATTCCTAACACCGGAGGACATTCGTAATGCCTCGACTGGAGGTATCCTCAACTTCATTAGGAAGATATCTAACTGGCTCCAGGCACAATAGATCTTTCAGGTCACACTGCCATATGCGTCAGTCGCAGAGCCTAACCGATAATAATAACAAATACGTGGTGGCATTCTAAGCCCAATATGGCGGGTGCCTTAAGATGGGGGACTACCTTTTTCTTCACAACCCCCCTTGACATGAGTATGAAATAAAAGGATTTGATGAGAAGAATACGATAAGCTACGTGACGTCATTCTAAACATAATACACGATAAGATGGCGGATTACCTTTTTTTCACAACTCCCTTGACATGAGTATCAAATCAAAGTGTTTAAGGAGTAGAATATGATCAGCTATGAGACGTCATTTCAACCCCAATATGGCGGACACCGTAAGATGAAGAATAGCCTGATCCTCCAAAAATTGTTAACTACTAATTACACTGGGGAACAGTCATTTTGCGGCATGGTATGTTGAAGTCAATTTTGGATAAGTTCAGTATGCTGAATACGAGAAAAATATCAGATTTGTTAAATTGACCCTAGTTTATGAGATAAAACTCTATTAACTATATGACTGAAAAAGGTCTAAATAAGAAATACAATTATGTATTAAAATATAAACTTATAGCAGCGGCTGTATAATAACGATAGGAAACTAAATACATATGCTGTTAACATATATAATAAAAAAAATATTACAAAAAACTTTTTCTGTAGGTTTTTCTATCGTGTTTTTCCTCAGGACAATCGCTTATTGAAGTCCAGCAATAGCCTGCCATCATATGGCTGTCCCATCGGCCTTGGTATCTTTCTTCCATTGTTCTAATGTCTTGGTGGAACCGTTCTCCTTGTTCCATTACAGTTTGCAGTTGGTGATCCTGAAAACACTGGAACTGGCAAGTCTACACTGTGTAATATTAGGGGCTTAGCCGATTCCTCATTAAGATAAACCTAAGTACGTTTTTTGTACCGATTTATGCCTTTCACATTCACAGCACAAAAGTAACAGTCTTTGAAATAATTGGTTGGCTCAGTCCATAACATCGGCACTCCAAATTTAAGCCCTTAACGTACTCCTTGGCTCCATTGTCGCAGAGATTTCACACAAGACTTACACACGGTATTGGCACCCAATATTTATTCTTTTAAGCAAGATTTATCCCAAAGTATACATGGTAGGCTTATTTCACAAACTCAGTGATCTTTTTTCTTTGTTTTTGTTGAAAAAAATTTGCCACATATAAGACAAAAACTGTTGGTATTGTTAATACAAGACTTTCGAGACGAACTCATATTTTTTAAGATCAAAAGGACAATGTATTTAAAATAGGGCACGAACTCATAACCTTAAGGTCTTATTTCTAATTCAAGCAAAACTGTTATAACTATCTACATGAATAGAAAACAAAATTTTGTTGGGAATACTCAAATTAATACAACTTGAGGGTAGGTTAACATTCCTTTTAATGATTGCTTATATGTCGTTTATCTCAAGAACCAGAGTCAATCCAAACAAATTAAATACATTTCGTGTATGTCTAATATAAGTGTTTATTGAAGCAAAAAAAAAAATTTAATGTAGCAGAAAATAATTATTTTTTTGTTGCCCAGTGTTTTTCTTCCCCCCAATGTCAAGGTGTTTATATGTGCTGAGAACCGAATGGCATGGGGGTGGCTAAAAATGCCAAAAAGGGAAAAAATTAATATATTACAAACGACTTTTTAAAAACAATGTTTCTTTTTTTTTCAAACAAAATTGCACTTCAAATTTTTTTCCAATAAGCTGGTCGAAATAATTTTCAACGTTTGTAAAAAGAAAACCATAATTCTCATAACTCGAGTTTAAAATTAAATGAATGTTTTTAAAAAAGTTTTTTTGTTTTTTAATTTCTTTGTTCTTAATTCCTGCTTTTAATTGACTCTTAGTCATGAAACTTTTACCTCAGCATTTTAATTCTTATGAGTAAAGGTCCTTTTATAACTTACCATGCATTTTTTATCCAATGTTTCACTGCAATAGTTCGTTGCAGACATCTTTGTTTTTCTGAAGTCTATAAATAGTAATTAAACTTTTTTTTGTTTTTTTAGGAAATATGCTTCGATCGTTTTCTTAGCTTGCCTACGTTTTGAAACATCAAAGAAGAAACTGAACTACTTGAGTTTCTCTGATTTTTTTGAATGTTCACAGGCAGTGATGGAATACTGGACATACACTTACCAGCATTCTGGACCAGAATATTATGATACCGAAATGGATAAAGAATTTCTGCTGGATTTGCGGGAAGTGCGATGTCTATTAGAAAAAGATAAGGAAATTAAACAGTGAGTATATAAGTATATACATTTTATTGAGTACGTAGAGTGATTTGTCTCCAGCTTGGTTTCAAATCCATTGCAATTGAAGCTTTTGCCTTATGTCAAGCTATTTTAGTGGGGCCTCTGATTAAAGTATGTGCCCGAACTTATTATGTACCCTTCCTTGTATATTAGCTGGTTAATTTTTCCGAATAAAGCGCAGCAAGGAAAGTACCTAAACAAAACAATATTTACAAAATTTATCGAAGAGCAGCAATCTAGGTGCAGCAAAATAGATGTGACATCCTTACATATTACAAAACTCAACGTCTCTCTGTCCGTTAGTGCGCTTTTTATTTGAGAACCACTGATCTGATTTACATGCTTTTGGTTTAAGTTTATAGATATGTTCTCTGGCCAGGTATTAGTATACATTTTGTTGCTAGATAACAAGTAAGGAATAAGCAGTGACGATCTGGCAGTCGGACCATATAATAAAGCTGAAAGGTGAATGATCGAATGACTGACCTATCAACACTCAGCTTGCTGGTATAGCCCGCAGTAAGGTGGAAGTTATAATCAAACCAAGATTCAAATAAGAGTTCAAACTTTGGTCTCAGCGCTTGTGTTGCTAAACCTTACCAAACTCATGCCCGACAAAAACAACATCAGTGGCTGCTTACACAAAAGATCACTCAAGACTTTTGGCAGAGATGGTCATCCGAATATTTACCACAACTCCAACAGAGGACAAAGTGGAAACAAGAAAAACCAAACGTTTCTATTTGTGATATACCTATTGTATTGGTTAAGCATTACCGATTACCCTTTAACTAAATGGAATCTAGGCAAAATAACTGAACTACTTCAAGGGAAGAATAATAATGTTCGTGCAGTTACTGTTCATTGCAAAAAACGACGAGCAAAAAGGCCAATATTAAACCTAAGAACACACTACCGATTGAAACCAGCACAAAAGGAGGCACAGATAATAGCGACGCAGGAATTGAAAGTCCTTCAAGTAAGGCACACGTGATAAATAAGTTAGCTTTAACATCATCACTGGGACGTGCATGTTTCAAATCTCTTCTTTGGATGTGCATCATAGCAATAGCTATAATCCCAATAACCACCAACAAGTCACCGATAATGTTGATATAACCACATTCGCGACAAACTCAGGCTATCGGTGAAGTGAATTTAGTAGTCAGTTTTTGGAAGACTGTAGTATTCTTCAGTTTAACTAATTTATTGGTTGCTACAAAAAATGTCTAAAACACATGAAGGAAATCTGTTCTATAACCAATCTGACCGAATCGAATTCTTTGTTATGTAAAAACGCATTGGAGTTATTCGAGCGTCAACATCAACAAATAGAACTAAACAATTTAATATTGCTCCATGCCAACAACGATTCAGAACGCAGAGCCAGGCGTCACCGTTCGACTTCAACGGAAACATCACAAATGAATTGTTCAGAATATTAGATCAGACAATAGACCAAATCGGAAGCAACGAGCAACTTCTATTGGATTTAGTCAAAAATCAGATCACAATCATAGACGCTACACTAGACATCTTTAAAGACGAACACTTGTCAGCAGAAGGACAAATAAAAACTTTGTGAATATGATTTCAAGGCTGGGCAATCAGATGAACAAGGATGCATTTCAAATGTTCATCTCTACCGCCTTTGTAAGCACCCTTACAATGATTCACTAACACAATACACAAAACATACTACTCAACATAATATGGGAAACGTATCACGATCAAATATATTCATTAATTTTAACCGTGCAGCAGCTTAAAATGGAATTAATCCACATACATAATAACATGTCAAGGAACATGATGAAACCTGTAGACCGTCACCAGTAATTCAACTATAAAGTCTTATTACAGTATAACCAAGGGCAAGAGTAACTGGGCGAAACATTAAATGGAACTAACACTACCGCTTCCATACAGCGAAGAATTCAAAATGTGCAAAATTCTTACTGTTCCCACTTGTCGTGAGCAGAAATTTACGTACATTATTCCATCAGCAGACTATCTAATAGTCAATCTTCATAAGATCTCTTTTCTTCATGTAAACAAAGATCTTCAAATATATACTGATGTGAAATGAAGCGTCCAAGCAACGGTAAGCCCTTGCGAAATAAATATTCTGCCGCATTCTCAAAGGTTACCAACATCATGCATTACTCGAGCCCATCAGTGGCCAGCCAGTGGCTGGAGAAACTCAGATTTTGTTCGTTTCTCATTTTTTAATTTTCGGTGGCTGTTGCTGTTCCCCGACAGTGCTCGAGCATGCACAGATCGGGTCTCAAGCGGATACGCTACCCACTACACCATCTCCACCTAGCCACAATTTTATTGGGTAAAAATGCAACACACTAATGCATGGATATTTATTGCACCCTATGAAGTCAAAACAGATATCGCAAATCAAATATGATCCTTTTCAGGAAGCAAACCGTAACAACAAAATTAAATTCTTCGTATCTTCCCGTCCAAAACATTTCAGAGCAGCTTATTACCTTCGACTATAAAAAAAAAGACCTTCCGGCACCAGCCGCAAGAGATAGGTGGATTTCCTTTGTATGCAACTTTTAAGTAATATTAAAGTAATCCAAAATGGCGAAATTATAACAAGTACCCATAAACGAGTATACATTTTCAATTTCAACGAAATCGGAGCAATTTTAAAGAATTTCAAGATGGCGGATTCAAAATGGCGGGAATCTTTTAGCAAAAATATGCTCATACAATTACCATTTCTATACTATTAAAAATGAAAATGCAACAATTATTAATGAGGAATTTGAAATATTTAAAGGGGTGTGACACGCCCCCCTCCCAACCGATTACGCCCATCTACGAACTCAGCTGAGCTATTCACCATACCAACATGTGTACAAAATTTAAAAAAATTAGGTTAAGAACTGTGGCCCCTATCGTGCGGACAAAATTTCGTTGTATTGCATAAATGGGCGTGACACGCCCCCCTCTTAACCGATCTTGCCCATCCACGAACTCGTCCGAGCTACTCATCATATCAACATGTGTACAAAATTTAAAAAAATTAGGTTAATAACTGTGGCCCCTATCGTGCGGACAAGATTTCGTTGTATTGCATAAATGGGCGTGACACGCCCCCCTCTCAACCGATCTCGCCCATCTACGAACTCAGCCGTGCCATTCACCATATCAACATGTGTACAAAGTTTCATTCAATTCGGTTAAGAATTGCGGCCCCTATCGTGCGGACAAGATTTCGATATATTGCATATATATATATATTTATATATATATATATGTATATATATATAGATATATTTATATATATATATATGTATATATGTATATATATATATAGATATATATATATATAAACATTTGAACGGACCATGGTTTTGGTGTTTACTATAGAGGTCTTGAAAAGTTGCATTCAAATTTTTTTAAAGTTGCGTCATGAGGACCTCTGCAATAGGTAGTATTTCTTCGAAATCCACCTAAAAGAAGGTTCAGCACGATATTGGTCTTCAGAGGAACCAGGAGATACTGTTAAGTGATATTAGTAGTACCAAAATCCACCAACATTAATTTACAGGAGACGTTGTGGTTCTACAAATTCAAGCAGTTGTCATCATGATTATCAAAACCAAGGGTCGAAATCAATAGCAGCCCGAACCAGAATCTCGAGTACTAGACAGAAGGCGCTCACTAGTGAACCAGACTGGACCACCAACATTCTTGGATGAAAGGTTCTGGGTGTAAAAAACAAGTCGCGGGCCCAGCATGTTATGAACAACATAATCAGTTCTTGCGCAGTCAGCAGCATTCACTAGACATCAAAGGTGTCACATCAACGCCTGAGCGGTTGTCATCCAACACCTGTGTGGCCAAACAGTGAAGGTATCTAATTGTGCTCTACACAATTTGTATATAAATAGCTTTAAAATAAAGTAATTTTGGATAGTTGAGTAACCATAACGCAAAGTGTTTGTTCATTGTGAGTCCCCCCACCAGAGGGTAAGGCTCAAAACATTCATTTTAGCTCATCATATACAGATTGTGAAAGGCTTAGCTTATATTTACCTACGTAAACATACTTTATATATTTATTTATTTCATCTACTAGCTAAGCTATACAGATTACAAGATAATACAAAAAAAAAAAAATACTATAGAACAAAAAGCAACATGTGGAAAGATAAAGCAGCAGAACGATAATTTGCTTGCAGTTTGTGGAAACTCTTCAGCATTGTCTGGTGAAGTAGGTAGTTCTGTAACTTTACCACATGAAAAAAAAAAAAAAAAAAAAAACGCAGCAAATACCTTTTGCAGAGGTCCTCATGACGCAACTTTACAAAATAAAATATAAGCAATATAACGAAATCTTGTCCGCACGATAGGGGCCGCAATTCTTAATTGTGAATTGAATGAAATTTTGTACACATGTTGATATGATGAGTAGCTCGGACGAGCTCGTAGATGGGCAAGATCGGTTGAGAGGGGGGCGTGTCACGCCCATTTATGCAATACAACGAAATCTTGTCCGCACGATAGGGGCCGCAGTTCTTAACCGAATTGACTGTTACTTTGTGCACATGTTGATATGGTGAATAGCTCGGCTGAGTTCGTAGATTCCGCATTAATAATTGTTGCATTTTCATTTTTAATAGTATAGAAATGGTAATAGTATAAGCATATTTTTGCAAAAACTTCCCGCCATTTTGATTGCGCCATCTTGAAATTCTTTAAAATTGCTCCGATTTCGTTGAAATTGAAAATGTATACTCGTTTATGGGTACTTGTTATAATTCCGCCATTTTGGATTACTTTAATATTACTTAAAAGTTGCATACAAAGGAAATCCACCTATCTCTTGCGGCTGGTGCCGGAAGGTCTTCTTTTTTTTTTGCATATACTTTTATAAGCCTATGTAGAATTCAAATTTATTTAGGTAGATTAAATGCCAAAAAAAACACGCCTATTGTTTATTTGAATTTTTATTCATTATAATGTTTTTCTTTTCAGCTTGGTTTGCTTGCGATTAAAACCTATTTTATTGGAAAAGGCGTTTCACGAATTGGATTCAAATTTTCGGTTTGTATGTTGGTTAATTTATATATTAATAGTAAGCATTTGCAGGAGTCTATCACAAATATATCTTCATATGTATGAACATATGCACATTGGTGTAGCGATCTTTGTATACTATCTCATATTAGGTGTGTTTTTTTGGTATCCCGTATGGGATTGCCGAAAAAAAACGACATTGGGGATAAGCAATTTGCGTGTTAAATGCAACAACAACTTATCCCACATAGCATTAGCTAAGACCACCAAATTTTCTGGTCTTAACCTTATCCCAGATAAAAACGGTGCTACCAGACTTCAGTTTCTATGGAAACGTGACAACTGACGTCCGTTGATGTCAGTCGAGCGATTCTTTGTTATGAAAAACTGGCTGAGCAAGACAGAAAGTCCGTAAAAGCAGAAATGCAATATGCAAAATAATTCGATAAATCTATATTTATTGTTAGCATACGTAAAAAGTGGTCAAGACCTGAAGAATTGGGGCTGCTGAGATGTTATTTGGCTTTTTTTTTTGGTTGTCTATCTCACAGCTGTTGAGTTGAAATGTCAATCCATACGCAGTGCTGCCAATTTTTTTGTGATGACATTATTAGTCCCCGATGTCGTATCCCATATAGGATTGGCGAAAAGAAACACACCTATTGGAATTTGTTTATTTTTTTTCTCCCGGGGGTAGGTGAAAATCTTACATAGACACTATGAGGACTGCAGACACGTTCTCATAGTAGTGTGAGAATCTTACTCACTAAAAAACACCTCCCTTCGTTGAAAATTTGTTAGTTATTGCAACTAAGAAAGGATTTTTTTTCACGATATTTAGGCGCGGTTCGTTTTTATCGTGCTAAGTCCAAGGGTTTGGTCCTTTGTAGACGGCGCAATACATATCTTTCGTCCAGAAGTTGTATTGTTAACGTGTTCGTTTAGTCGATTTGTTTTGCTTTCGCGCGAAGTTATGTGTTTCATCTTCGAAAGTAGGAATTCTGAGATCTCTGTGTATATCATCATTTCTTATGTTGCACGGTGCGTGGACAATTTCTCTTAGCACTTTATTTTCAAAAGTTTGTTAAATATTGGCATTCGTTTTTTTGTTGCTATAACCCGAGAGTTGTACCATATGTCCATTCCGACTTTAGCACTTGCTTTTATAGCAGCAGCTTGTTCTCAGTATTGAGCTTGGAATGTTTCCCAAGTAACCAATATTTTTCTCTATACTTGTTATCGAGATCTTTATGTTTCTTTTTCACATGCGACCTCCATTTTAGTTATGCGTCGAGTGTCATTCCGAGGTATTTAGCCTCGTTTGCAAAGGAAATACGAACCGAGTTTATAAAAATAGGCAGACTGTTCATTTTCTTATAAGTGAATTTATATGAACAGATTTGGTCTTGTTAACAGCGATCCGCCATGTCTTTGTCCACTCGTTTACACTATTCAGAGCGTTTTGTAGTTTGACTATTGTTTCTTCAATCGTTTTGCCTATTGCTAAAAATCTGTTTCATCGGTAAACTTTGCTAGGACGGTGTCTTCTTCTTGCGGTATATCAAGGGTATACAGTAGATACAGAAGCGGGCCAAAGACGCTTCCTTGGGGTGCGCCGGCTGAAATTTCTTTGAATTGCGAGTATTCGTTTCCGTGTCTGACACGGAAGAGTCCACTACTAAGATTTGTTGTCAGTATGTTTTATGGGCCTGCAGGCAGGATTTGACTTAATTTGAGCTTCAGGCCTTCATGCCATACCTTATCGAAGGCTTGTGAGACATCAAGGCATGCGCTCGAGCAGATCATATTTTCTTCAAGAGCTTTTTCTATTAAACCCGTGATTATTTGCACTTGGTCAATAGTTGAGTGCTTGGTTCTTAATCCAAACTGATGATCAGGGATAAGATTTTGTTCCTCGTTGATCGGCTGTAAGCGCTTGAGTAATATTCTCTCGAAAATTTTAGATATGATTGGGAGCAGCGAAATGGGTCTATAAGACTTCTTGTCACTCGGCGGTTTTCCTGGTTTAAGTATCATTATAACTTCCTCAATTTTCCATTGGCTCGGGACGTATTCTAATCTAAGCGCAGCATTTATAATGTAGAGAAGCTTGATTAAAGCTTTTCTAGGCAACATTTTTAGGATTTCTCCAGTTATTAAGTCGTAACCAGGAGCTTTCTTTGGTTTTGGTTTCTTTATTTCTTGTTTGAGTTCCGTTAGCGTTGCACGTGTTATTGTGTAAGTATCAGGTGCTATCACCCGTTGAATATTTTGAATAAGTGCTCGACCATCGAACGGCTTAAATGTTTCTTCCACATGGGCGCGAAAATGCACGCTTCTTCTTTGTCTCCCTTCGCCCATTCGTCATCACTTTTCTTGATTGGCGGTGATTTTTTATCTTTTGATGACTTTTACAGCTTTCCAAAACCAATAATTGGGTTCTTTTTTCGCTGTTAAGTACACCCCTACTTTCTGAATGTTAAGCAGCTCATTCATAGTCATTAGAGTCATAGCAGTGGGAACAACACTTCACCTTGCAAAGCAAGATATTCCAGCATTTTCAATAGAAAAGAGGATAGACAGATTGTACAGATTGTAGGTGACTTGAATGAACGAAAACTGTGCACTGCCCAATGCAGCTACCGAGGAGTTATCACATCCATGAGCACCGACAGTTTGGATCTCCTGTGGATTTCTACAGAGTATTCCGTCTTTGTCCTATTACCAGGAAAATGGGTGTCCGTGAGAAGAACTAATGTTTGCTCGCTGGACATAGTCCAGTTTCCGTCTGGATTATTTTTTAAGCTAAGTACAGATGAGGATTTCGATAAGATCCTTATCCTACAGAAGGCGCTCGTTTTTTCTATATTTTCACAGAAGAGATGCCGAGCGTGCCACTGAGCCCTCCCTATTTCTAACTTATGTAGTCTCAGAATATTTTTGTACAGAATTCAATCTTCTGGATCTCCTGTTCGTTTTGCTTTGTTTAAAAGTTGTCTATCTTTACGCCGGGGCTCACCCAGTGTAGTATTCCACCAAGGAGGTTTCCCCCCTTCCTTGTATCTACTAAATCGCTAGGCTCTGAGGAGGGCCTTGTTCTCAACTTCGGCTAAAACATTCGCCATCCCGTCAATTTCAGCTGTTGAACGAGGCTGAATTAAGGCGGTTTTCATTTAAGCTAGTCTTATATTTTTCCCAGTCTGTTTTCCTAACGTTTCTAAAAACAAATTGAGGAGTTTCAGTGTCAATACCAAATTGTATATAGTAGTGGTCCGAAAAAGACGCATCACTAGATACCATCTAAACTTTGAATTAAGGAGAGTTAGTAGCAAGAGTAACAGAGAAACTCTGCTTCTAAGGTTATCAGTATTTCAATTATCCATAGAAGAGGGAATGGGACGGTATCTCTACTAACAGATCACCTAGCAGATATCCCACCCAGCTTTGAACTAATAATCCTACTGGAGAGCAGAAAACTAATCAATGTGCCAAGTAAGCTATCCTCTTTTTAATCGAATAGTGCATTGCTAGTGTGTTGATGTTGTTGAATGCTTCTTCTGTATATGTCTAGGAGTGCTACCAAGGTGTACTCCTTATGATGCAGGGAATATTCGGTTTTACTTACTAAAGTATAATATATATATATAATTAACCTTTGCAATATGCATTTTGAGCCATTAATAAAAGAAGATATCAATCAGTTGCTCTAATGTTTCAAGGAGAAATGATGATAGGCTAGTGGGCCCATGCTCTTTTGAACTTACATGAGAACATTTGCCACCCTTCGGTATGAAAGACAAAAAAAATGCTATTAGTAAATATATATAAACACTATTATTATTGCGCCTTTGACAATAAATAGTGCGCGCTGAGATTCTTTAACCAATATTATTATAATATGTATTATTTACATAGATATAGACATATTAATGCAAAAAAAGATATTTAAATTTCATTATAATATAGGTCATATTGGCGATCAATTATTACGATTGCATGCAATTTGCATCGTAATCGGGAACTGAGGGGCCTATTCGTTGATCTTTGTGAGAAGCTGGTAGATCCATGGAAACAAAATAACTGGAGTCCTGATCAAGTGAAGCAATTCTTATCCGCAGTTACTCAAAGTATTTTGGATCTAGAAATTTCAAGGTGTGTATAAGTAAAAGGTTTTTATTTGGTTTAATTAAAAACAAATTTTAACTTAAGAACTGACATCCGAATTCGATTTTTACATCTACCTATTATTCAATAATGGTGAAACTTGCCCAGCAATTTGCAGAGAATGCAGCCGAAAAACTGCAGGAAATCAGGGATAAGACAATACCAACTGGAGCTAACACATTTGGGCCTTTTGCGAAGATAAATAATCAATTGATAGTTGATATTTGTCAATTAATTTTTGAATACGGTATTGCGAGAATTAATTATCGGTGAAGTATTGACCCATTGTGAATGTGTAACAATTATCAATTTGAAATTGTTACAATGGTATTGTGAACGTCAACTATCAACAATTTTATTGACAACTGTCAATTTTTCTATCAATCGCAATTTTGGGGTTGATGAAGGCGATACCTACATAGAAATGTAAGTATTTTTCGGTTTTAAAAGTTCGATATAAGTTCGAGATAAGAGCAATAAAAGGCAACTCAATAGATTGGTTGAGTTGATGGAGGAGAACCCTGATGTTGCAAAAGGATTTTGTTCAAAAACTTGTGCGCAGTAAAAATGGGAACAATTTGCTACAGCGCTAAATAGCTTAGGACCACCGTCAAAAAACAACTCCACTGACGACATTAGGTGCATTTTTTTCGTTATTTGTATAGTCTTAAAAAATATTTTCCATGTTAATTACAACAACAACAAAGCCTGTATCGAATTGCTAAATCTGGATAACTATCCAGCGTTATTTTCTTAGCCGCGATAAAAACTGTGCTACCAAACTGTTTTTTCTCGATTGTTATCGAAAAATGCTATCTAAAATGTCAAAAGTGACATAAAAGACATTTGTAAAAAAAAAAATGCTAGGGAAGGAACACAAAAAATGAAAAAAAGAAGTAATTAATAGAAAATTTGCAATAAAGAAATCATCTGAAATTAATAATTAGGCAACAAACATACGTTTGAGTTTTTTTCATCCACAATTTTGTTTACAATCCGCAATTTTTTTTTTTAAATCAGCAAGAAAAAACAGCTGATACGTGTCATTTCACATAGTGCTGCCAAACTGCTATGAGGTATTCGTTACCCTCGATAGGCGTTTTTTTTCTCACCCTTTTTTTAACCTATATAGATAACCAAAAAAACGCACCTATTATTAAATTATTTTATTTTTTAACAAATTGAAATAAAAAATGATTGAGAACTGTCAAACTTGAGTTCCCATTCACAATAGCATTATTTTTTGTTTAGTGTTCACAATAGCTCATTTTTTTTTTTATTGCTTTTCACAATACCATTATCAATTTTAATTGACAAATTTGTCAATCGTCAATCAGTTGACAATAATTGATCTTCGCAATAGGGGTGATTGTCAAAAAAACTCATGCTCGCAAATTGTAATACTTTCTACCACAGACTCTCAAGTCTTGAACTGGTTAGTTGGTTGGTTGTAGAGGGTAAGCCTTTGCTCTTCACCTAGACCTTCATTAGCTGCTTTGTGTTTCCGTCGAGATTTAACTATGTTTTAGATAACTCTATGGTAGAGGATGTGAAAGCTGGGAACATAGGACGTAAAAGAAACTAAAACATATAGAAACTAGGAAAGCATTTTTTCGATTTCTCGCATTCCACTACATCAGTTATTCTTTTGTGTGAGGTACTTATATTAGCTCTAGTTCATTGTCGACCCCAGGATCTTTTGTCTTAACCTAACTGTTGCAGGCAGTAGCAGAGGAAGTGCTCCATGTGTTCTTTCTCCTCATCACATTTGTCGCAGATGTTTGTCTCTATCAAACCGAGTGTAACGCGTGAAATTGATATATTCTGTTATTTGTCCCACCATCAATCTTGCCATCTCGAAATCCGACTGACTATTTCGCTAGAGCACTGTTTGTGCAAGAACCGATAAAACAATGAGAGACAGAAAATACTTCTTCGGGGTTCAATCGAGTTGATTGATTTTCTAATGTCCCTGTCACAGATTCCAAAACCTACCAAATAAATTCGATCAAACCTCTTTCGGAAGGAATTTAAAATTACAATTCCCCCACAACTGGCATAGCTTCAATAAATCTGTTAATAAACAAGTTCACATTTATACACGCTATGAAACCAACGATGGTGTATTTACTCACACAAACCAGGCGATGCTCCTCCCTCAGTGATAGTGTCTTCCAAGCGGAAATGATGACAATTAAGGGAGTATTATCATGGCTGAAGTGGAACATAGTATCTATAAAAGATATTTGTATCTTCACTAAGAGCCACGCAGCTTTAAAATCCTATCATCTCTTAACGAGATGGCAAAACAAATCAACATTCACCTTTATTGGGTGCCTGGACATGGGATTAGGACAACATGCCAGGAGAACATGAGCTCTCTTCAATGACTTTTGTAGAACTTGTAGATATGAGAAGTATGACGAAAGTACAATTCACCTCCTCTGCCACTATCCAACGCTATTCCACAGCAGAGGAAGACTTCTGGGTCACTTTCATTTCAATTCTAACAGTGACCTCTTTTAAAACCCCCGTTCGTAAAACCCTCTCATTTATTAATAAATCTAAATGGTTCTACGGGTAGAATTCGAACACAGGAAATTCTATAGAAATCACAATAGTCTTGAACCTAAGTGAGTCCCTCGGTACACTATCTACCTAACCTATAACGGCGATGACAAATCCAATTCCACCGTCAGGCAGAATGAATTATTCAACTTGGACGATATTAGTCAACAATTCTGTCAACTTGAGCTGGACGAAGTAATACTAGCCATATCTAAACTGAAGTCCAACAAAGCCGCTGGAGGTGACGCTCTAGCTGCTGAGCTATTTAAATCAGTGAACGATGACTTGGAAAGGAACATGCACCAACTCACCCGCAAAACATGGTGAGATGAGATCATGTCTGAATGAAACTTCATTGTTTTTTGTCTGCTCCTCATGAAAGGAGCCCCTTTAAATTGCACCAACTACAGAGATATAAGTCTCCTCAATATCATCTACAGCTCTACACCAAGGCTGCTCAACTTTTTAAGCAGTCGGGCCAAACGGACGATTCGGACATTTTCGGTGGGCCACTAATATTTGAGAAAATTAAAGAAAAAAAGATTTTAATAAATAAACATGGACAGTGGACATGGACGTTCTGTCTCCTCAACATCATATGTAACACCATCACAAATTATTTTGTATTGCATTTTAATTTAATTTTCAATAAATTTGAAATTTGAGATAATTTGAGCAAGTTCAACAATTCGGTGAAAATATATTTCAAGAAACAGCTGTTTATGACATTTCTCAAACTGACTAACTTTTGCAGCAAGAATTTAACTAAATCCTTAGTCAATTTTCAAACTCTCGACCAATCAGAACGCGTAGATTAACAATAATTCTATTTGTCCAGAATAGTGAATGCGCCCAATGTCAATCCATGCGCAGTGCTGCCATTTTTTGTGATGACATTATTAATCCCCGATGTCGTTTTATGAAGTGTAATATTTGTTTATTAAAATAAGAAAAAAAGGGCATTTAATGTCAAATAACGAAACAAAACTATACATATGTAGGTATCTTAAATAAAAATCTTAATAAAATCAATA
Organism: Criorhina ranunculi; assembly: GCA_951813785.1. Taxonomy (NCBI): domain Eukaryota; kingdom Metazoa; phylum Arthropoda; class Insecta; order Diptera; family Syrphidae; genus Criorhina; species Criorhina ranunculi. Next base: position 23,998,362 of record OX638382.1, on the reverse strand, counting down.
TGATTTCTAACATTTTTTCTGTTGTAATAATTTACTTATGTTAGGCATCAAATCGGATTTCGATAGTAACAACAAGTCACAAATATGTTGCTCAGTTAGGAAATTTTCAAATTTCTTGCTCGGGCCATCTAAAGTTCGTCAGCGGGCCACACTCTGACCCGCGGGCCTGGGGTTGAGCAGCCTCTCTCTACACGATCTCATCTGCGTATTGCATGAATGCCAAAACCCCTTTGCCATTAACCTGATGAGCCCATATTAATGTGACTTTAGACCAAGAAAATCCACCACCGACCAAATTTTCACACTATAGCAGATCTAGGAGAAAACCAAGCAAGAAAAGGTGAAAACCCACCATCTCTTTATCGATTATATATTTTTGATAATGCTTCTTTAGCGTATGATACATTACTGAACAAATTTCAAAACCACATTAACTCTTCTAGCATTATTGTTGTGCACAAAAAATCTAATACTTGACTTAAACCTTGGATTACACACGTGCTACTCAACAAAATAAGTCTGAGGCATAAACTTCAAAAGAAATGCGCCAAACATCCATTCAATTCAAGCTTAAAAACTCATTTCGTTCGTATGAGCAAAAAAGATAACAAAGAAATTCGCAGTTGCCGTGAAAGCTACTTTCAGAACAGGACAAGTATGGCGAACGGAATCGGAACAAAGAATGGCAAGTATTTAATAACATAGCCGGTCGTAATACTTTCGATCATTGTAAACCGATATCGTTAAAAAGCGGAAGTTCTACCCTTTCGGATCCTACAGCCGTAGCTTATGTATTTAGTTCTTATTTTGCCACTGTTGGTCAGTTGTCTTTTCCGTGTTATTTGTCCCTTTCTTGTAACTCCTGCACAGAGTCCGAGGATCTGCAGAATTTCGTCAAGAATAGCTTCTTTTTTAAGACGATATCGGTCAGCGAACTTCTCAAAATAATAAATTCCTTACAGAATTCGGGCTCCTGTGGCAGCGATGAAATTTCCAACTTAGTGTTGAAAAGAAGTGAGTTAAATATTGTAGATATTTTAGCTCATCTATTTAAATTAAGTTATATTTCTGGGATATTCCCTGATAAATTAAAATGTGCAATAGTGATAAGTCTATTCAAAAAAGGTCATAGGAGTGACAAAACGAAATATAGGCCTATATCATTATTATCTTCTATCTCTAAAGTATTTGAGAAAACTATTAAGATACGTATCTTGTCATACCTTAATAGAATTCAGTTCTTCAGCCCAATGCAGTTAGGATTTAGAGCAGGCCATTCTACTGAGGAAGCATTGGTAAATAACAGCTTCATAATTCTCGAGGGACTGGATCAGAGAAAGAGTTGTGCTGGGCTTTTCGTTGGCATTTAAAAAGCTTTTGACATTGTTAACCACAGTATCCTCCTAGACAAACTTTTTAAAGCGGGCTTTCGCGGTTTCATGTTTAAATGGTTTAAGTCATATCTAAAGGATAGAAATCAAATAGGAAAAATTGGTAACTGTGTAAACAATTCCAACGTAACCAATCTAGGTGCGCCTCAAGGATCCAATACTATTTTTAATTTATGTTAATTCTTTATTTGCACAATCGTTTGCGGATAAAGTAATAGCATTTGCAGATGACCTTGGAATTGCATACACCTCAGACAGGCCTCTGAATCTAATTACAAACATAAATAAAGATGCCCACTTACTAAGGTACTGGTTTGCTAAACATAAATTAGTGATTAGCAATAAAACTAGATTAATGTACTTCAGTCTAGGTACACAAGTACCGCCCGACTTGGATGTGATTTTTCATGCACCTGAATGCGCTAGATTTTTATTGTTCAATAATAAGTGTTGTGAGCAAAGGTTTACACATTACAATTCCGAAGTCGGCTGTATTGGAGATTGTTTTAAAATCGAGAGTGTTCTGGACTTTAAATATCTAGGTGTTTATTATTGATCAAAATATTTGTTGGTCCAATCACATTATCCATTTAAAACAGTGCCTTCTGTCGTCTATTCGTTGTTTGTATCGTCTCAAGAAATTTTATTCTACCAATTCATTGAAAATGGTTAACTATGGTCTATCTCACTCGAAATTGCAGTATGGCATTAGCTGCTGGGGTGGTGCTTACCGCACCAAACTTCAGCAGTTAATTGTCCTACAAAAATGTGCTGTAAGAAACGTGTGCAACGTTAATCGTTTTACACATTCCATGGATTTATTTAAGACTATGAAAATACTGCTAGTGAGGCAGGATATCTTCAAAGTCTTATCTCTGATATGCACTACTTGCGTAGTCAAACTAGCCTTGTTGTTACTGTCCCTAAGTTTCACACTTTATGTTTTAAAAACTTTTATGCAATTGTCTTTTGTAAGATTTTTAAAATATACCCTGAAGGAATTCGGATCATAAGGAATTTGTTCTCATTCTTAAAAAGTATTAGATCTTGGCTCCTTGAATTTGATCACAGTGAAATTGAAGTTTTGTTGCGCCCAGTAATTTAGATGTGTTATTACATGAATGTATAATAAATGAGTTGATATGAACTTTGTACACCCCATTATATTTTCGGAATATTTATAATTAATTTTGATGTGATATTTATTTCTATTTTTTGTTAAATACAAAATGTCACTGCTATTCTCTTTATTTCTTGTTAGTAGTACACCCACTGAAAAGTTGATTGTTATTTAATATTTTGACAGAAAAAGAAATAAATAAAATAAAATAAAATAAAAAAAATTCAAGGCCGTGTGTTATAACAATAATTATAAAGACGAGCTATACAAGACAATATCTAGCTTTAGCATCCCTGCGATTATGTAGGATGACGATGGAGAATGCACGCTACTCCATCAAAGTCGGTAAAGACTTCGCCAGGACCTTCGATTTATAAAAAAAAAGGACTTAGACAAGGCCTCACATGCAGGCGCTTGAAATATTTGTGCAATGTAGGTGACATATTGTACCAGGGGTATCTGGCTGTATCGTAGGAAAAGATGAAGAGTCTATGGACATCAATTTCGTGGACTCTTTACACAGCTATTATTATTAATCAGAGATCGCAGCTTTTTGAAAAAAAAAAAAGCGTATGGCCATGTTCCCATCATTCGAATTGCCAAATCCTGGCTTATGTGTGTCGATGATCAACCCTCGATTTTCCCTAACAAAAATAAACTGATCTGTTATTTTTAAATATCCAGAACTTCTCGGAATATTTACACGCCTTTGATAGATAGATATAAATTTATTTCTCGTTAGAACAATAAACATTAACATTTTTTAAAGTACACAAGGAATAATAAAGACGAAAAATTTAATGACAATCGATATTTAAGATACAATGTATAGAAAATAGATTTGAATGCCACCTCAAGGGGCTAATACAACTTAAAATTAAAATAAAATTTTGGGTGGGGTGACCCAGTATAAAACAATATGCATAATACAAGAATTAAATACTATAAAAAAGAATTTTAAGAAATCAATGAGTAAATAAGTACGGAGGTTGAGAACTTAATAAAAAAAACGTAAAAACAAAATAAATAAATACAAGAAGCAAATCATTACTATTATATAAAGACGAAACATTAAAAAACTTTGGCCCCGGTGATCTCAGCAAATACGGAACCGATCAACGTGAAATAAAATTTATAATATTCTTTATTCACGAAATCCAGTTAGGCTATTTTTTTTTATTTAAATGTTTTTTGTTTACAGGAAAATTTAGCATTTATATTTTGTTCATACTAATTTTAAAGAGGTTGACCAACATATTCACTCCTAACTTTAAATCAATTTAAAAAATTGCAAAAACAAATTTTTTTCTATAAAGTCAGTATGCTTACGCAAATTTTAAGCATTTCATCTTTTCTTAATTATACCTACTTGCTGAGAAATAAATTAATAAGTATTTTCAATACATCAATTATTTCTATTTGGTTACATCGCTGATATCGATTCAATCATGACGACGAGGTTGCTGCTTTGTTCCATTTCATCATCGTTTCGTGTTTCTCGCATGCTCTCTCCCTCCCATTCTTATTCCTTTGTATGATCATGAAGTGTATGTTATGTGGATCATATTTTCCCACTTCCATAGGGGAAGTATTGGAATCGGCCAAAACAAAAAAGGGTTCCTGATTTTGACAAAGCTTCACATTACGATGCACTAGAAATGCAAAAATAGATGTTGTATGACGTAGGTAGTGACCATTGTCATTTCGTCTTTTATTGTTGAAGAAAGAATAACATGGATGTATATTAATTTTCTCTAATTAAATCAGTTGGTCGGTTCCTTTTAAGTCATCGTTTTCCTGAGATCTCTTGAGCTGGTAGTGTGTTGATTTCGTTGTTGGTATGCGTTAATATTTGTAGGCCATGTTTTCAGCTATGTTGGTTATTAGGTCGTTGATAGTTGGAATGTTTAAATCGCGATGAATGTCGTTGTCGAGAATATACCATCGTGCGTTGATTATTTGTCGTAGAATTTTTAATTGTTGTCCTTGGATAATGGTTATGTTAGATTTTTTTCAAAGCTGGATGCCGTAGGTCCAGATGGTTTGTCATTGATATTAATTTGTATTGGAATATAGTCATGTCTCGTAGTAAATATCACTTGCGATGTTTGTCCTCGTTAATTTGTATACGCCATTCGTTAAACCATTGTAGTGTCCTGTTGAGATTGTGTCGTCCGCAAAAGTTGCAATTATATTGGTGCTGTGTTGTGGGAAGGGTATGTCTGCAGTATATAAAACATAAAGCAATGGAC